>CM062293.1:509645585-510245585 GCA_031216915.1 Pictodentalium vernedei
TTTTCCCAGGGAAGGGCCCCCGGACCCCGCCAACGAGAAGGGGATACCACATCTGGTGCTCTCTCCCACCTCGCCACTGCGCGACTCGAATCATGCTACTGCCAGCACAATGGGCGCCCCTTTTGCATGGATCTCCGCCTTGATACCCCTCTCCCAATATTTTTACCTTCTCACGTCCCTGTCCTTGTTCTATTAGTATAAGCGTTAAATACACTTGTCGTAATTATCTTTTACAACATGTGCGAGGGGAGGGGATTGTATTTCGCGGGCATTGGTGGGATGCTTTGGAAAGGAGAAGGGTAGGAGTGTTTCCCGTGCATTACATCCACAGCATTAAACACACGCGTAAGATATGTACACTGTCTTGGGGCTGAGGCTATAGTCGTGTTTTTGAAAGGCGTGTGTCGAAAAAGTGTTCCACATACGGTGTGGGGGAGGGGCGGCGGGGGGGGGGGGGGGGGGGGGGGGGGGCAGCGAGTTTATTACGCTATAGTTTCATTTGTTTGTGTGAATTCCATCTCATTTCTGTGTTTATTGGTATGGGAGTTATGTGCTCTTATCGTAATTATCGTTGACAACATGTGCGAGGGAGAGGAGCGGTATTTCACGGGCATGGTTGGGATGCTTGGGGGTGGGGGTGGGTAGGTGTTTTCCAATGTATTACATCCAGAATATTGAAAACACCCGCGAGACATATAAACTGTTTTGGTGGTGGGGGCTATATGTTTCATGTCATCAGAGTCACGTGATTTTATCTCGAGATAACGAGATGTTTTCTCGTTATAACGAGATCTTTTCTCGTTATAACGAGATCTTTTCTCGTTATAACGAGATACTATCTCGTTATAACGAGATGTTTTCTCGTTATAACGAGATCTTTTCTCGTTACAACGAGATACTATCTCGTTATAACGAGATCTTTTCTCGTTATAACGAGATCTTTTCTCGTTATAACGAGATACTTTCTCGTTATAACGAGATCTTTTCTCGTTATAACGAGATACTTTCTCGTTATAACGAGATACTTTCTCGTTATAACGAGATGTTTTCTCGTTATAACGAGATCTTTTCTCGTTATAACGAGATCGTATCTCGTTATAACGAGATAAAAATAAATATTTGAGTGTCCTAAATCAGCCACCGTAGTTTGAAGGGACTAATATACATTTCTAAATATGGGAACATCGATCGTTTGGCTTGTGGCACCTTACCATAGTACAATATTAAAAGTTTTGAAGTGATGTCCACGAGTAATATTAAAAGTAGGCGGATAGAGTAATATTAAAAGTTATGAAGTGATGTCCACATCTGCGTTTACTAGGAAAGAAAAATCATGATCAACAAAATTTTAATTAGTGTTTGGAATCTAATATGTTTGCGTCCGTGGAAATGTTGCCCACCCGTGGAAGTGACCAATCCTCGGCGGCCGTACTGTAGATCAACATCATAACGGTCGATCGAGTGGAGGAGTCACGCTGTGAATGCAGTCACAGCGTACCAGCTTTAACTTCTTGTCTTACACAAGGCCTTGATAACAGATATTTTGCTTATGATTGGAATTCTAATGAGTAGCTGGATACTTCATCGGTTTGTTCGATATAATACAAGTTATTTAATGCACAGCATGTTGTTGACTATACTAAATACCCAAAATGTCTAATTAAATAAGCGTCCTCCGGCACGTGACTACTCATTCTCAAGGGCCACCATTTTAACAAAGCCGATTTAAAGTCATGCAACATTTATCTTAATTATTAGATCGTCGCCTGAGTGCTAGAATGTTCTATGTCCCCTATGGGACATGGACGATTCTAGCACTCAGGCGACGAGATGCAATTGTTTTCCTAGGATTGCACATTATTGAACTCGTCTGATATGACGTTAAACTCGGCTAATATGACTCCTATCTGGGCCGATTTATTCCCTTGACACGTCATTAGTAGGCGCAACGAATTTGAATGCGACCTTCTCTTTCAGACTGATATGAAATTACCTCGTTCTGATATCTCGACCGATTTAAAACTAACCCAGTAAGAACCTCTAAATATAATATGGGATTGTCACCAAAATTAGGTTAATATTATTATTGATCAAACCCACTGACGGCTATTTCGAGATCCTTATCTATAGAGCAATATTTTCAAAAGTTCTTAATTCAATATATGAACTGCACTCTTTCTCCTACTGATGAGGACGCCCAATAGATACAATATAGTCATTACCCTATCAACTACAAATAACTGCACCGTATTACTCCAACACGTCCAGGTGTAATCGATAGGGCTTATTGTTGAACAGAATGATGTGAATAAAATATAGACCCTGCACGAGGGTACAATATGGCACAATAGTTAACCCTTTGAACACCAGAGGACGCTTTACCGGCCCAATAACATGATGCTTCATACTTTCATTAAGTAGGTTGACTTTTGAGTGAAGGTGTGGTGTAGACCAATCAATATTTCAACGTGCAGCCCCAAGGCTGCACATTGAAAATATTAATTGGTCTACCCCCAAATAAAAATATGGACTCCTCCTGTTGCTGTCACTGAACTGATGTGGAAGATGCCACTAGGGTTCAAAAGGTTAATCTGTGGAAGATATTATCGACTCTAGTGTATGATAAATAAATCATTACGGTAGGCAGGTGTTACGAGGTAAATTGTCCCATCTGTCTCCATCACAACACAGCAAATAGCGGACGTGTTCGACTGAAACGAGGTAAACTGACCATCTTCTCTCCATCCCAGCACAGCAAATAGCAGACGTATTCGACTCGAAATGTAACGTGGGCCGATATGCCGATTCATCGTAGTCGACCCGCTGGGATACAACCCACGCCGCTGTTCGGGATATTGTATAAACACACATGAGATCCTTCACGACATCTGGCAAAAAGAAGCGAATAGGTACATTTACTACTATTGTCGAGCACTTAAATTTATTTTACAAACATAGTGCGAATATGTTAACAAAATAAAGATATATTATATCTCTTCTTATGTGACGTGGTTGAGACAATAGAAATACAAATCGTATGACTCAATAAGACAGAACACAGCGAGGTGGGGGGGGGGGATTATTGGGGAGTGTAATCAATGACCTGTGTCCGAGTTATTCCTGTATATTACACGTTGTCATGAATAACTTCAACAATGGTCGTTGATTCCTGTACCCCTGTACTCGATGCGAGTTGGGTTCTGTATTTTTACCACAATTTAGCTGCTGGAATTAAGTGGATATATTTAAAGAAATATATCACTTTAGCCTGAATGTTTACAGTACGTGGAGAGTGGATTGTAACTAAATCACCCGTGGAGTGGAGTTACCACCCAAGCAATAACTTTCAAATTTTGTACATATCAACAAAATACTCAAGCACTGTTTCAGCCAATGGACCTCCGGGTTTAACCCGGATGTCCATTGGCTGAAACTTTGCTGGTGCTTGTTATGCTTTGCAACAAATTTGCAATTATTGTCCGGGTGGAATCTCCACTGTGAGGGTGATTTAGTGATAATACACTCTCCACGTACTGAACATTCTTTCTTGACACAGGTTTTGGGTCGAAGCATTTCATTTATGTCATAACATCAATCAGATGTGAAACGACCACACAGACGCGTTGTCACGTGACATCTTACATGACGTTCTTACGACACAGTCGACGTGGACAGGATGTGGACAGGACGTAATCGACGTGTGGGCAGCGATGTCCACGTATGCGTTTACCAGGTAATACAAATCATCTTTAATTAAGTTTCTGATGATTATTCCATTTATTAGTGTTTGAAATCTAATATGATTGTGTCCGTGAAATATTGACCACACGTAGACAGTGACTAGTCTACGCCTAATAGAATTTACTCGACTGTAATTAGTAAATCAAAAAGGTAATCGGGCATTTCGCTTCAAATACAGTTTGCCGGGTCTGCTGCAATCGTTCTCAATAGTATTGTGGTGGTAGAGGAAGATTGTAGAATTTCAAATGTATCTCGTATACATACCTTCGACACAGCTTCCACCCACTCTATAGACACAGTAACTTCCTCTTGGCCATGTTGCGTTTTGTCCCTGGCTAAGATTTTTGATGCAGAAATTCATTTGTAGATGGTGACTGTCAAATGGTCCCATTAGATGTTCTCCTTTCCAGGAATGGGGTGAGAATGAATTTGGAACAGTCAAATTTATGTAGCCCGTCTTCCAGCCACGCAATTCCGTTTCCGGGCAGCCATATTGAGAGAACGGCAGTCCATACGTCCCGATTGGCCAATCACTTGTCAGTATTTCTGAAATAAAACAAAAAGAAAGATTCCAATATTTACTTCATTATGAGCTGACAAAGTGGGTATGTTGCTCAACATTCGAATATGAGCCTTGAATGAAACTAACCCATAATTTACTTTACTGCACGCCATGTACAATCTATACAGTTGCATCGTTCATAAAAAACCAAAACAAACGATCTTTACTTTGAAAAAAACATATCAGCCTGCTTTTTGCCTTTAATAACTTTTACGTGCAAATATTTTACACCGTGATTTATTTTTTTTGAACGTTGGTTGACCATTGGAAGGAAAGAACAGGTGCTTCAGAATACCATTTATTCGTGTTGGTGGGTGTTATGTCAATGAGCCATTCTAATGGTGAATTTACATTTTAAAAATAGATTAAAGGACAACAGGCAAAATGAAAAAAATGTCTGGATTCTGCTTTTGTTTTGTGATTTTATTTTTTCCTTTTTTTGTATCATTTCTAATTATTGACTGTTAAGCAGGGTTTGCATTTTGAAAAAAAGGTCGGGGCCTGAAATAAGTCCACGAGATTTGAGGGTCAGGGCCTACTCGGGGCTGATTTTTAACACTTTACCAATGTAACGGTCAAAACCGGCCGGCGCTATTCTCAAAAATCGCCAATTAATTTTCATTGTTTTTTGTGTCTCAAAAACATAGGTTATGACCTCTCATTGGAACAAGCTCATCGAGCTCGTTCCAATAAGAGGTCATAACCTATGTTTTTGAGACAAAAAATGAAAAAAAGAAGTTATTCCATAATTTGTTTTGCAAGTGTCGTCTGCTTTTCATGTTAGGTAATGGGTTAAACAAGCCCTAATAGCTTAGTTTCGTTTGAAACTTTTGCCTGGGCTGGAACATCGGCCCCGACAGAATCACTCTCAGGGCTGATCTCGGTGCCTGGGCTGATCAGCCCCGATAAAATGCAAACACTGCAGTGCTAAAAACTGACATTTTTCGCCGTTGGGGCACCTTCATACAAATACATTTATGACTATAAACCTGTTTTTTTTCCAAATGACATTAGTTTTCAAAAAAGATATTTTCACTCATGGCGTTAACATTGTCGGGGAAGCTGTTGGAGTTTGGTAACAGTTTGTAAACTGTCAGTTATTTTGCCACCGCTACGTTGAATGTTCGAATGCAAGCTGTGGTCCAGCTGTGGCATTTTCCATTTTTCAACGCCCACGAATTGGAATGGAATTCCTCCGCCTCACTTGACACATTCGCTGCTGCCGAAAGCGACTATGTCACCTATTGTATGATGGTTATTTGTACGTTCTAGTAGACGCAGATCAAACCTACCATCTGATTAATTGTTGGAAATGGCTCATAGAGAGAGGGAGAGAGAGAGAGAGAGACCTTTATAATAATTATTCAGATGATAGAGATTAAAGTCTGTCCTGAATTTTATTGAACTTCCTCGCATACAGGTGTACGTAGAGGTCCTCCATATATGGCTAAAGTGGGCGTGACAGTAAAAGGTTTAAATCAATGTCTTTGGGTTTACTACCCAAAACTGGGATCCCACAGTACGATTTTTTCCACTCGTGATTCTTGTGATGCAGTCGTATTTTGATATTCAGTGTATATTATAAAGAGAGAATAACCCTCGTTCATGTCTGCGCACGAGGGACCTTATGAATTACAATTTACTTACTGTTCAACAAACAGGTAGAGCGTCAACCCCATCTACAGATATGCCAAAATATCGAAATATCATGCGGCAATTTGTTCCCATACCACTTGCAATTTATTTATTTATTGGGGTTTCACGACACTTTTGACAGCCAGGGTCACCCTCTTGTCGGACAATTGTACGGGTGGAGGAAGCCTGAATACCCGGGAGAACCACCGAGCAGCGGTGAACAACTGTTAGACTCCCCAACGTACTAAATCCACACAAGCAGGGTTAGATCTACTATACAGATTCACTGAGCAACTATCTACTTTACGCGTTCAGGTCGTATCACAATCCTAGATCGGGAAAACAACGGTGTATCATTGTTTGGCTTATGGCACCTTATCATAGAGTAATACTGAAAGTTGTGAAGTGTTTAGTTTCCGGATGTGATGTCATATAAGGCGAATCAAAGACAATATTGGGCGAGGCGGTACGTCCTCCCGTTTATATTTTATCAGCAGCTCGATTCGCTTTTACAAAGACGTGTTTCTAGCCCGATCATTTGATTTTATTGTGTTCACACGGTGTACTTTCCGCTTTTTCTCTGCTACATCAGGTGCTAACGAATTTCCGAAACGTTTCCTGGTGCAATTGATCTTTTTCACACGTGTGATTTTATTTATAAGCAAATTGTCTGCAAGGGCGCTAACTCAGTTTGCGCTTGAGTTATACATTATCGATCAGTTTATAAATTGCTTAAGACTGCATACAGCGGTGAGATATTTTGACGTCCCCCAGTCGGGGACGTATATTTATTGGCGGCGATGCAAGAATATCGATTGGGAATCCACTCGAGCCATATGGATCAGTAGTCTTGTGCAAGTAATATTGCACTCTGATTGGTTAAAGAAGCTTGCTGGTAAAATATGGTTATTTATCATACGCTAAATGGTAAATTATCGAAGAAATTGCGGAAAGATAGAAATCGTATCCTCGCTGCGAAGATATAGAAATTTTCACTTCCACGGGATCAATCAAAATGGCGTCTCTCAAAGCATCACTTCAACGTGAATACGAGTCAAACTATCACTGGAAATGATCAATTTGTTCTAAAACCGCATAATGAAAAGAAAAACGTTCGTAGAGGGCGCGGCGTCATTGCGGTAACCGGTTCTCGTCAGATCACCGAAGTTAAGCAACGTCCAGCCCGGTTAGTCCTTGGGTGGGTGACCGTCTGAACGATCGATTCGGACTACCGCGTTGTGTCCTTGGGCAAGGTACTTAACTCCGATTGTCCACATGGGGGCATGATGACGCCGTGTACTTAGGCGTACTCCGCGTCGATGGTGCGCATGTCTTCAACCAATCTAACCCTGCCTGTGCTGCAGTGCGGAGTTACGGTGTTGGGGAGCTGACAGCTGCTCGTCCTTGCTCGGTGGTTCTCTCCGAGTACTTCGGCTTCCTCCACCCGTAAAACTGCCACGGTCATGATTAGCCATTGTGCATAAGTATATGACCTCAAACACCAATAAGAAAATAAATAAATAAATAATGAAAGTTCGTAATATAAGTTTTTGGTTTGGTACGTTCTTTGGCCAAACACTTATATTACGGACTTTCAGGCCATGTTTGAAATAGAAACCCGTCAGCTGAATCTGATTGCAAGACGCTGTCTGTTTCGAAAATCGATTAAATCACTTCCGCGTATCTATGATTCAATGCGCGGCTTACTTCCATGCATAAATTCAAGGTTGAAACGAGTGGACTTTTTCAGATTCTTATAAAAAAACGTATAATAAAAAGAATATCTAGTATTTTTGAATGGATACCGAAAATTATCTCACTTGTGACCGAGACAAATGGTTATCCATTCAAAAACACTTGATATCCTCTATATATTTTAAATTGTTTAAACCTGACATTGGTTAAAATATGAAGCATAGTTGACCTTGCTACCTCACTTCCGTGTACAATTAGCGAAGATCGGGAGGGGGTGGGAGTGCTTTCTGGCTATTGCAGGGATGTCACACAATACATGCATGCTTTCGCGAAAGCTTGTACAGATTTCGTAATACGACTTCAACCCGTAAAGTAGACAGTTGCTTTGTGAATTTATATAGAAGACCAATCAAGATTTTCAACGTGCAGCCTTAGGGTTGCACGTTGAAAACATTGATTGTGAAAAGTTACGAGTGAGTAAAGCATTGGGAATATGAATCAACGACTCGTTTTAGACTTTCCCCCTAAACTTCACGAGCACCTTCGACATAAACAAACTCTAGCAACGGGCGTTGATTTCTGGTCCCCGTTCTGTAGACGAGTTGCGTTCTGTATTTAGACTTGAATTCAGTAGTTGAAACCGGCATTTTTAATGACAAATATCCAGGTCGGCTGTCTTGTTTTCATTCTTGCTTGGCATATTGTTTTTTTGTCGAAGCCTTTCATTCACTCCATAGCGTTACTCAAACGCGTAACGTCCAATGAAATACTTTCCAACATGACTCCTTCTTACGTGTATTCCAGATTCCACGCGTGGTATACCTGCAGCATTTCCCAATGTATGTATTGTATCGCGTAACGTTAAATACGACGGCAATAACTTTATTTTTCGAGCGTTTCAGGTGTTGTATTCAATTTTTAAATAACTGCTGTGATATAAAAATGCAAACTAATACAAAGTCAATCAGTCTGGGTTGTCATACTCCAATTCGTTGGCGAGACCAGACTGGACCGAACACAATGACCCAGGTCAACAGTCTGTTGGCATAATTTGTGTACAGTATCACAATGCAGCATAAACAGCCAACATTAACAATATTTAGAAGGCTAAAACTTGGACTCAGTGTATGCAGAACTACAATATACGAAACTACGATCATAACGCCCTTCATATGGGTCATTGAGACATTTCGACTATAGACCAATACCAAAAATGACCTTAAAGATAGCCTTACTGCTTTTTAGATGGGTGTTGGACTGCTGCTATTCATAGGTTCCACCAAGTTACGGCAAACATCGGTGAACTTCCCTGTATCGCAAATGGTTGCCCCTAATATGGTGCGCGTGGAATAACGTCTCTGTTGAGAGTAATCTAGATTTGAACTGAGTTGCCGAAAAAACAAACAAAAAAAAAAACAAAAAAAAAAAAACAACAACAACAACAAAAATCATTGTTGTATTTGTTGTTACATTTAGATTTTCACTTTTTAATTTTGTAAAGCGTGTCTACAGTGCAACATATAAAAATGTGTGCAAACAAAGTTAATTGTATTTTGGAATCAAAACAGCGACATAGCAAACACAAATGAATCTCGGATTCGGCGAAGATAGAAAAAAAAACACACACACACACACATTAAAAACAGAGTCGAGTACCATTTTAATTGAAGAGGAATTGATCCAGGAATTGTTGTTAAGGAGAATTTGTATCCAGGGAAATTCGTCGAGGGTCAGTGTGTTTTGTTCTGGGAAAGTAGTATGGTACGGCATTTTACTGTCACAAACACATTGTTATTCCAAGATCTGTTTATTTACATGATTTATCATGGTATTCCTTTATTGAGGGGTTTCACGTAGTATTCTGGCACAGGAAGGTGATATTATTAAAAAACATTTCCGTGAAAAAAATGCCAAAATTAAATAATATTCGTGTAGTTTAGTAAAACAAATTCAAGGTAGGGAGGAGGGTGGGGGGGGGGGGGGGGGATTGGCGTTTGCTGGCAATATGCGGCGTCATTTATGCTCCTCGGAAACCCATGGATGCCTACTTTGTCACCCATGTGACAAACTGGGCACCCATGTGTTTCCGAAGATTTTAAATGACGTTCTTAAAATAAAAAAAATCAATAATTTTAAAGCGTGAATTCCACATAACTGTTTTCTATTTATACAGTAAAACTAATATGCTATTGAACAGTTCATTATTAATGGGTCTGGATTACATTTTAGAATATGCTGATTTTAGGATTTTAGACTACTCGATATTGAAAATATTAAATCATCTGCAGAGGCAAGTTTCGAAGTCGATTGAGCCAATTTATTTGACTCAGATGAACGGGGTGTCTGCTTAGCACGTGTGCTGATGTCAGTTCTAAAGTTTATGACGGGGAAATGTTTTTCGTACACTTTGAAGTAATTACTATGATTTGATATTTCATGTGACAATCAGCTTAATTTACACTCCAAACCTCGGAAAGAACGTTTGTACCAGTTACCCCCGTCCGAATCCGTATCAGACAGACTCAATTTCCAGTAAAGACTGCAGTGTCACATATATGCATTGTTATTCCGCAATAAAATATAGTTCCTGAAATTCAAAATGCTGACCAATTTCAACCCAATTTAAACAGAAAAAACGGGGTAACGGGCTTTCTGTAACGGGATTGTTAGATAAATGCATTATCATGACCATGTGCATGTCACGTAATTTGTATCAGATTCGAGGTCGTGTTTACAATCGGATCGCAACGAGCCCGTGAGGGTGAGTTGCGATCCGATTGTAAACACGCCCTTGAATCTAAAACAAATTACAAGACAGGCACATGGTCATGATGATGTATATTTTTAATATGTTTTAATCAATGATAAATTTATTCGGGGAAATTCATAACTACGTGTGACCCAAGTTACATAATTTTGAATATTTTAAAGTTGATCAAAATGGCCCCAAAAGTAGTGAGTTGCCATATATTTATTTATTGGTGTTTTTAAGGTCGCATTTTTCTGCACAATGACTCATCATGGCCACGGCAGTTTTACGGTTGGAGAAAACCGGAGAGAACCGCCGAGCAGCGATGAGCAACTGTCAGCTCCCCAACATACTAACTCCACACAAGTAGGGTTAGTATTGGTTGAAGACAAGTGCACCATCGACGTGCAGTACGCCTTAGTACACAACGCCACCGCGCCCCCACGTGGGCAATGGGGTGAAATGTCTTGTCCAAGGACACAACGCGGTTGCTGCATGTGCGATTCGAACCGAAGACCTCTCGGCTTGTAGCCTGCACCTCCACCCACTGAGCCACCTCGCCCCAGTGAGTTACCATAATCAAGACGGCAGTTGCAAATGCGTGTACCTTTGTCAGCAAGGTTTTCATTCAATAAATATCCCATAACGCGAACAACGAGATTTGACGTGATTGTGTTGCCTTCAACTATCAATGCCCATTTATGGTACTTTTCAGTTGATGTGGTGGACCAAAGCATTTATCTAACAATCATATACATTTTGGCCTGAAAACCGCGAGAAACGGTACGTATCACATAATGTGTTCTGATTCCGTAATATATAGACGACCCATTCCGTATCATATAGAAGACTCGTTTCCGGTAGTTCTACGGGCTATCATAACAGGCATGTGGATACATTCTGTGTGCGTTTCAGTGATCGACCGAACATTATGTCCCAAAAATGTCTAAAAATAATTTAACCCTTTACCTAACATGAAAAGCAGACGACACTTGCAAAAACAATTCTTGAATAAGTTATTTTTTTTCATTTTTTGCCTCAAAAACATAGGTTATGACCACTCATCGAGCTCGTTCCAACGAAGGGTCATAACCTATGTTTTTGAGACAAAAAATGAAAAAATAATGAAAATTAATTGCCGATTTTTTTAGAATAGATTGGCCGGTTTTGGCCGTTACGTTGGGTAAAGGGTTAAAATTTAATCTGTTTATGTGACAGAATTGTTAGATAAATGAATTATCATGACAATGTGCATGTCCTGTGATTTGCATCAGATTCTCGGTGGTGTCCAAAAATGGGATCACAACTCGCCGTCAAAGCCAGCTCGTTGAGATCCCATTCTGGACACCACCTCGAATCTGATACAAATCACACTAAATGCACATTATCTTGATAATCTGCATATAGCTTCTGTTTTGTCAGCATTCAAATTTAGGTATTTACTGCCCGTTCGAAAACTAATGTCAACAATACACTTTTCCAACTTGTCGAGTGACTTGAATTACACATATAGCTGAGTATCTTCGGTGTACAAGTGGTAAGGGGTTAATATACCCGTTGTGGTATATATTTGCATATCAAACCTTTTTAATACATTACCGTTTTCGCAGAACAATCCAGTCATTGGGTCTTCACAAGTACATGTACATGTCTCATTGTCAAGAGCACCTCCGTTTTTACACATGACACCGAAACACACTGAAAATATAAGACAACATTATTGATGTACAATATGTAATCAATTTCATTCGAGACGGTCTGAATATGGTATTCTCTTGTAAGCAGATTATGAACCTTCGCATGTCGAACAGATTTGTTGAGACATGGATGAACAATAAAAATTGGTGAAATGCTTCAACGAAGAAAATAAATATTTCTCAATAAGTATTTATTGACATTTGTTTATTATAAATGGGTATTTAGTGTGCAGTCAATCCATTAAGCGCTGTGTACTTGTTACACTTTGCAGGCGTAGAAGATGTGGTGGGATAGAGAATAGATACAGTCTCCACTTCGAAACCGGCAATAAATTTGGGTGAACATCAATGATCAAACGGGCCTAAGAATTAGCAACTTGACGACAAAATCAGAATGAGAGTAAACTATTTGTTCACACAAGGGCTGAAACGGTTGGCTCATTTTCACAACCGACTAACCGAAAGCTATAACTGGATAATATCCGGTTAACCGTAGCCATTATTTCACCGAATCTGAACTCAAAACTATAGGAATTGGAAAGCAGTAGTCTCAGAAACTATTCCGTAGTGTGTATACAAACGAACGTTGTCGAGTACTCGACAACGTTCGTTTGTTTACACACTACGGAATAGTTTCTGCGGTTATTCAGAATTCACGGAAATTGCCGATCATTAACGAAGTCTTGAACGCCAAAGTCGATTATTTCTCAGTCTATACGGCGCTGCTTCGGGGTGTTATCTATCCCAAAAGGAGAAGCGGCAGATTTACTACGCTTTAATCGTGGAATGACGATCAGTATCGATATTTCGGATAACCAGTTGACGTTTTTTTAATCGGTTAGGTTACCCGGTTAACCATTTCAGTACAAGTTCACACAGTCTGAGGCTTTTAACGATCATTGCATTGAAACATTAAAAGGGGCGAAGTGCGGTTATTCAATAACATCTCTCGACAATAACGTCATTTATTACACACCTCTTCTATGAAATCCCCATCTACAGCAACATAAACCATGCGGAAAATGAAAATCTGTTCCGCTCATATGTGCTGAAAGGAAATCGCTGACGGACTATTTTTTGGACGATCACGCCATCTGTCAAAACTTAACATAACCTCCGCCTACTTGGGATTTCCGTTTGACCTACAATCACGGAAGCCGAGCAGTTTAAAGGGACGTCCAACCTAACTTTGGTCAAATTTCAGGTAATTTTCTTCAAAGTCTAAAAAAGGCCCAAAATGAAAAACTCCAATAAAATATATACCAAAATTCTTGGAATGAAACATAGAATATAAGTGAAAACTGGAATTTGCCATGAAACTGCTGCCATGTGTAGATAGCACTGCCTGAAAGTCTGCTATGGCATAAGTAAGAGAACAAAATTTTTAAAATAAAATACCTCAAAATAAAATAACAGCTGTATTCTATAAACATTGAAGTACATACTCGAAAAAATCTTTTCCTAATTCTTGAAAGTAACAAAGAGTGAGACCAAATGTTACAAGTAGAGTGCTCACTGATTGAAGGCAGACATTTTCTTCTGTTTATGTTTTGATTTGGGACAGTTCAACACAGGTCAAGTTGAAGGAGTCCACTAGAAGAAGTATGGAAGGACAAAGGAGTGTCGCCCCATATAAAGATGTATGTGTCACTGTGGTGGTTTGGAAAAAAACTATGATATTCCCCTGTGTAGAATGCACTGCAAAGTCATACAGTGTAGTTGAACAAATATATTTGCAGACTCCTTGCATAGTAACCCCTTTTTTCCCATGTATCAATTTGATAGTGCTAAAATTGTTAAATCTGTCTGGTTTATCAATAAGTAACATGTGTTTTACTCTTGGACTCCAATATACTCATGCTATCTGCTGAAGAAATAAGAGCAACTGTAACTCTTCACTGCAATAAACTATCAAATGTACAGAACGTACATTGTTATTCAAAACACATCAAATTATCCCTACATAACCATTATTGCCTGTACTTTTCCAAAAGAGGCTTCTTGGCAGGGTGCAGCTTTCTCAAAACAACACCCATTTGTATGCCCTCACAGCATATTACTGCTCCACAATAAATTTCAACGGGTGCATTTTTCGCTCCTGTAAAATAGAAAACACGGGTGACGACGGGAGCAATTGCACTTTCACTCATCTCATTTCCAGGACTGGATTTCAGTAAAATAAACAGAATTATCAATTGAAATTAATTTATAGATGATGGGAAAATATTTGGCTTCTGTCGCCCTCTAGCACTATTACCACATGCACTTCAGACACTGTGGTGCTTACAAACGGAAATGAACGCATGTGGTCTGGTGTGTCAGGTTAAAAAGCAACTCGGCATACTGAAGAAACTGGAAATATTTCATTTCTTAAATTTCAAATACGGGAAGTTTTGACCGTGGATTCGAGATTCAGTATTCGTTTGGGTTTTGACTTTCACGGTCACGCTGACCGCTGTTATGTCTGTTATGATATGCAAATCAGGAAAAGGAGATTTGTCAATTTGTCAGTCTAACACGATGGAGGCGATGGCGATACAACTTGTTGATCGTTGTTAAATGAATACTGGGTGTCCTTCTACAGTTAAAACTAGAAGTCCTGTCACGAACTCTGCGCTTATCTAGGCTTAATTGCGCGTTGGAATTGCGCGCAATTGCCATATCGAATGACATCCAAAGCACGGCAGGTTCTCCTGGTTACTCATAGAAAACACAGGCAATGTTTCTGCCAATGGACCTCCGGGTTACCCGGAGGTCCATTGGCTGAAACATTGCTTGTGCACATGCCATATGTACAGAATATGATAGCTTTACTATGGTCATAACGCGTAGATTAACTCGCAGATCGGCGTGCTATTTGTGCGCATTTCATGACATGACTTCTAAATTTAACTGTATTACTTGTTTTTATAGACGTGCTGGCATGTAATAAACATTGTACGACACGCGCGTATGAATGGGTTAATCGATATGGCACGCGTGTTAGTGTAGAAGGATAAAACGAGAGGCCTCTCTTTTATCCTTCTGTGCTAGCAGTCGTGCTATAACGTAGCCCCACCCATACGCGCGTGTCGTTCTGTATATGTGTTGGAAATTCTTGTGCGAAACTTTACCTCAACTTCAGATCACTCGTTAACATTTCGAACATGTGCGATCGGCAGTATTTATTTATTTATTGGGTCTTAAGGTCATATACTTATGCACAATGGCTAATCGTGACCGTGACAGTTTACAGGAAGCCGGATTACCGGGAGAGAACCACCGAGCATCGATGAGCAACTGTCAGCTCCTCAACATCTGTTCAATCTCCGCTCAAGCAGGGTTACAGCGGTTGAAGACATGTGCACCATCGACATGCAGTACGCTTTAGTACACGGCGTCATCGTGCCCCCATGTAGGCAACAGGGAAAAAGGTGCCTTGCAAATGGACACAACGCGGGTCGACCCGGGCGGGGATCGAACTCGGGACCTCTAGCCTAGAAGCACAACAGTTTACCACTGAACCACCGCGCTCCCGCGATCAGCAGTATCAAACCTATTGATAGATTTCCAAACAGAGACGAGAGGGAGTACATGAAAAGGGGTTTGGATACAGTAATAGTCGAAAATGAATATTAGGACAGCAGTAATTTCAGTTAGTAGTCTAGTTCCCGACCTCTATCCAAAACAACCCCACTTTTAACATTTTTTCTCTATCTTCTGATATCAACTCCCCTATCCAGGCTCCCTCTTTCAATCGTTGGGTATATCATCTCCAACAAAAAAAAAACATATCGAAAAGTGTGGTACCAACCGGGGAAACTACAAACCGTTATGACCAAATTGTCGTGTGACGTTATTAGCGCACCTGACTGAAAGTCAGGGTGAGCTTTATTGATCACTTTTCGTTCGTATTCGGGATCGTCTGTCGCAAAGGTGGTGTTTGAGTCTTCGACTCCAAAACGACAAGCCCAATTCCAATAATATTTCAGATGAGTTATGTTTGTGGGGAGGAAGGGGGTCGCATTTTAATTTTGTTAGGCAGGAAGTGGGGAAAAATCCTCACTTTTCTTAAAAAATAATTTCTTATGAACCGATGGCAGTTACGACTTGTAATTTGTAATGTTGCTTCCTCTTCGGAAGTTTGTTCAAAGAAAGCTTCATGTCACAATTTTGACTCGTCACAGAATGACCGCAATTTATGGCCCTGCGCCAAATTTCTATTTATTTAACCGATGAGCTGATTATGAACCGAATTTGGCAAGAAGTATTATAGGGGCATAAGTACTTGATTTTTGCAAAAAAAAACTTCCCGCATCCATGTTTGGATCCCAGGAGCTAAAAATAGACAATTGTTCTAATGTCTGTATTTTCTAAACTGCACAGTCCAGATAATTCATATTCATTATGGAATTCCCAGAGGACTGGTAGATTTGAATGGGCTAACAACTGGCTCTTGGTTGTGTCATGATGTACTGTTTGAGGGTGACTACAAATGCGGAGTCTGTTTTTTTTTAATCTGTGGGTGATGGAAAAAACATTAAAAAATCCTCGTCTCCTAAACCACTGCTCCAAAAGCTTTCATATTTGACATGTGACATCTTTGGAAGATTGAGTCTCAGATTTATTCTATTCACTCCCCCAGTTTAATAGCTGGGTTTCCTACTTAAACTTTGTGCAGTATCAAGAACATTCTTTGAAAATCTTCTCCTTTAGGTCCACTAGTCACAATCCCTTAATATTTGGTTACAGTATTTGGGGATTAAATTCGGCCATTGAATTCATATTTGGACTCCCTGTGAGACCCCGAATTTTAATTTAGTGTAAAATGAGAAATATTCTTCAAGATCTTCTTTTCAGGATCCATCATGCCGAACCTTTTGATATTTACATATAGCATTATTCTGACCTCTTGATTAAAGTTTGTTCAAGGTGTCATGCTCCACTGAACTGAACTTGAGGGAGGGGTGGGTGGAGCAGAGAGGTTTGGAATTCAAATTAGAATTTTATTGAGGATTTTCAGTTCGTTTGTTTAACCCTTTACCCAACGAATCGGTCACATCCGCCCGAGTAATATGCAAATTCAGCAGTTGAAAAAATAATATTTTTCAACAAAACCATATCATGTGACCCCTCGTTGGAACGAGCTCGTTGAGCTCGTTCCAACGAGGGTCACATAATATGGTTTTGTTGAAATTTTTTAAAAAATTTGAAAAAAATGATATTTAAAATAATAAATTCTGATATCGTCTGCGTTGGGTAAAGGGTTAAATGAATTTCGCTCACAGGTGTATATGCCGACTGTGGTCAAATTTAGTCATATGTATATTGATACAATGAATGTTTGTACAAATCAGGCATACCAAGGTATATGAGGTCTTGGGGTTTATGTAGGAATCAATGGGCAAACACTTTTGTTTTGCTTTCAAATGAGTTTTGAAGGATGAAGGATTTCTAGTGATTTTGTGAACCCCAAAAATATCAGTACACTCAGTAAACCTCGAGGAATTGAGGTGGGGGTGTCTATTGGGTAAGGTTCGGTCTCACCGTGATATTATATACTACTCAAAGTTTGCTAAGCACCACACATTTGACACATCATTGTGAAATTTGCTTGTAACATATTTGCGATATAATTTTGGTGGATATGATTGAGGAATGTATTGAGATGGTCCCCAGTGTTTACATTAGCTCTCTTGACAGTTTTCGTGACAGTCATGGAAAGCATGTACCCCTTGATTTTCATGATGTTTTCGTGTACTTTCTACATGTACATGAAGTGTGTAGGGTATTCAATCTTCATTTCAACACAAACTCTTGTGATTTAATGATTGAATATGGCGAATGCAAATGTAAGAAGACATTTGTCTGAAGCAGGAATGTGGCGAGCTGTTGGGATGGTGGAGCAAGGGGCTAAGCATCGTCAGGTTGGTGAAGCCCTTGGTGTGCACCATACGCTGACCACCAGAGCCTGAGCAAGATTTCAGCAGTATGACACATCAGTAAGACGGTATGGTGGTGGCAGAGACAGGGCAACATCTGCAGCTGAAGACCGGTTTTTGATCATTCAGGCCCGTCGGAACCGCTTTGCAACAGCAACACAGCTTCGCAGTGACCTTCAAAATGCATCCTGGGTAAATGTTTCGAAGCAGACTATCCGGGCAAGGTTGCACGAAGGTGGACTCCGATCGAGAAGACCACGTATTCGCATTCCGCAGTCCCAGAACCACCGCCAGGCAAGATATGAATGGGCCATGGACCACGTTGGATGGACCAGAGAAGATTGGCGACCTGTCCTGTTTACAGATGAGTCAGGGTACTGCCTCAACTACACAGATAGGCGTTCTAGGGTATTGAGAAGTCCAGGAGAGCGACTCCATGCATCCAACATTGCTGGACATGACCGCTATGGTGGAGGGTCAATAATTGTCTGGGGCGGCATCAGCTGGGATGGACGTATAGAGCCCTGTGTCCTTAACCGCGGTACATTGACTGCACAGCGGTATTCTGATGCCCACGTCAGATTGTATGCAGGTGCAGTGGGTGATAGATTCATTCTGATGGACGATAATGCCCGCCCTCATGTTGCCTGTGCTGTCCGAGAGTACCGACAGGGGGAGGGGATTGAGCGTATGGACTGGCCAGCAAGATACACAGACCTCAATCCAATCGAACATGTCTGGAATGAGTTGCAGCTTGCAATTTCAGCCCGTCCAGTCAAGCAAAGAAATGTCAAGGAGCTTGGTGCCATGGTGGTTCAAGAATTGAACAACATCCCACAAAGGACCATCAGGAACCTGATTGGGAGCATGAGAAGGCGTTGTCAAACTGTAATTAACAGTAATGAGTCTCATACTCGATATTGAACCCACACCAGTTCGCTCCGTCCACTTTTTGGCAAATTTGAAAAATTTCTTCTTTTACCAATAATATCCATTTTCCATGGTTATCGTATTCAAAAGCTAAAAAATAATGTCAAACACAAACAAAATCTTAATTTCTGTACTTAAATCATTAAAGATATAATTAAATAAAAAGTATATACACTTTTCATAATATTTCAACTAAAACGTAAAACAGGTAGTTGGAAAAACTTGGTGCTAAGCAAACTTTGAGTAGTATATATATTTTAAGCTAAAGTTTTAGCTCAGCTGAGTGATATTTGTCATGTGAGTTCCTTTGGTGATGATGGTTTAAATTTGTTGCAAGAAAATTTTTACGTGGTTAGTTGAGCTCACCGTACGTTTTATGTAGAAACATTTTTGTTGTACTCTCGTGGGAACCTCGGGAGCTGCAAACTGAAAAATGTCCGATCGATCGTCTATATTTACAAAACTGCAAGGAATAGAGAAGAGTAACATGATATGAACCTTCTTGAGGACCAACTGAATAGAATATTTGCCTTATATTCTACAAGTGGCAAGATATTTGCCCCTGCCGAAATTGTTAATGTTTAAAATTATTGGGCCAAATTAAAAAAATGGAATGTATGAAACGTGTGTGATGTGCACTTGATGCAATCAAATAAAAAGAAAAAAACACACTTTCCTGTGGGAACATTTGTGTCTGTTCAATGTGATGGATAAAAAAAATCCAAACTTTTCTTTTCAACAATTTTGTGATGGTAATAAATTAACTTATACTTTATAGTTTTTAGTCTTTAATAATTAATACATACAGTACGTGGAGAGTGGATTGTAACTAAATCACCCGCGGAGTGGAGTTATCACCCAAGCTATAACTTTCAAATTTTGTACATATCGACAAAAACACTAGCAATGTTTCAGCCAATGGACCTCCGGGTTTAACCCGGAGGTCCATTGGCTGAAACTTTGCTTGTGCTGGTTATGCTTTGCAACAAATTGGCAATTATTGCTTGGGTGGAATCTCCACTCTGCGGGTGATTTAGTGATAATACACTCTCCACGTACTGTATTGTCTATGGATAGAGGTGGAGATTCCAAACTGCACACATTAGAAGTGATCAGATATTATAGTTATACAGCAGAAGAGGGCAAGATCTCCTAGGTATGAAAATCAATAGGGTGCCGATCTCCCAGGTATGTAAATTAACAGACATCCCAACTGGAATAATTCATGGGGGAGGGGGGCAGGGGTGATATCCAGTTTTGATTATTGGATGGGTAAATGTCACGGATTGCCGTGAAGAACCAAGAGCTCGACGCAGAAACAGTTTTTTGTGCTATTAACTGATCCAACCTTTACAGACTGTTTGCTGTTATGGATTCCTTATGTTTTGGTTAGTTTGGATTTGAAACTGTGCATCTTTTGTCCTGAAAATATTGCTGCTTGCATTGCGATGGGAGTAATGCCCAAATAATCGGCCAATCTCCTTTTTATTGACAGATCCTAAGAAAGTGTTTTGCTAAATGGAATGCGATTTCCTTTGGTGGTGAAGTCAGGTGAGCGCCCCAGGCCCCATTGATGTCTCTTGTTGACGTCAGCGTCACACAAAATTAAATGTCGGCTGATTTTCAAGAAATTAAATAATGCTCTTGACCAAAACGAGGTTAGACTATAAACCTGCTTGTTTTCTTTTCTTGTGTTGTTTTGTTTTTGTTTTGTTTTTTTGTTGTTTGTTTTTTGATTTATCGCCATTTTACCGTGTTTACGATACTTCCAAGTTTAGGCATTTTTAACATATTTAATTAAAAACGTCACTATTGTGGTTCCAATATCTCCGTATATATATATTCCCCTCTATGGCATTTTGCACACGTTTCTGTGGTTACTGGAAACTGTGCACGTCCAATTTGTTCATTAAATTTTTAACCCCGATGCCAGCGATGCAAGCAGTAGAGTGTTCGTGACCTTTTAGTTTGAACCTCATTTTGAGCTCCAGCCTTTCGACATTTTGGGGAGACAATTTACATAAAAAAAAAAAAAAATATCGAAAAATGAATTCACTTTTTAGTCGACGAAATATTAGCCTGGTTCTGTCGTTGTGACCACGGTATGACATTAAAGTCGCAACAACTAAGGTTCCTCCGATTTGGGTGAAGTTTTATTATGTTGAATAGCTCAGAAAATAAAAAATATATGTGCTGTTGGATTTTCGAATCTAACGACAATTTTGACGTTTTTACGTCATATCAAAATTGAATGCTTGGAAATATTCCCAATTATGTGTTACGTAAAACGAAACAAGAAGATACCGCAGTTTTATTCCACAGAGATACATGAAAACGCGCACGTGTCGTCCCCTGCGTTCCAATGTGTTCTATGTGCCAATAGGCACATAGAACACATTGGAACGCAGGAGACGATGTGAATTTTCATTTCCAATTAGAAAACATCTTTATGACCTAATCACCAGCAAATAGCTCATCGCGGAAAGTGTCTTTCATAACACGTCCAATACAGTTAAAACTAGAAGTCCTGTCTCAATTAGCGTAGACATTGTTCGTTAGTTAATGCGCTCCTCAATGCAAAAGAATTAAGTAGTCGGAAATACGCCAGAGCGTTTGCGCTGTGCAATGTTGAGTAATTAGCGAGATCGGAAGTGAAATCACGAACTGAACCGATCAAACAGAAAGAAAATATTAAGACTACGATATGTGGAGGGTGAATTACTAGTAAATCGCTAAGGGATAGATTTTACAATCTGTAATTATATACAATTCCTGAGGACAAAACACAAGAAGCATTTGCAAACCTGCATCACATGGACCACTGGTTTGCACCTGGTGGTCCATGTGATGAAAGTTGATGAAAGTTTGAAAGTATTTCTTGCGCTGTTATGAACAATTATAAATATACTACTCAAAGTTTGCTAAGCACCAAGTATATCCAACTTCCTGTTCTACGTTTCAGTTGAAATATTGTAATGAAAAGTGTATATATTTTTTATTTAATTATATCTTTAATGATTTAAGTACAGAAATTAAGATTTTATTTGTGTTTGACATTATGTTTTAGCTTTTGAATACGATAACCCTGGAAAATGGATATTATTGGTAAAAGAGGAAATTTATCAATATGCCAAAAGTTGAGGGAACGAACTGGTATGGGTTCAATATCGAGTATGGGACCCATTACTGGTAATTACAGCTTGACAACGCCTTCTCGTGCTCCCAAGCAGGTTCCTGGTGGTCCTTTGTGGGATGCTGTTCCATTCTTAGACCAGCGTGTCACCAAGCTCCTGGGCACTTCTTGGCTGGACCGGATCGGCTGAAATTGCAAGCTGCAACTCATTCCAGACATGTTCGATTGGATTGAGGTCAGAGGATCTTGCTGGCCACTCAATACGCTCAACCCCCTCCCTCTGTAGGTACTCCCCGACAGAATGGGCAACATGAGGACGGGCATTATCGTCCATCAGAATGAATCTAATATGAAAATACGTGACACGTAATGGTGCACACCCAATATTGTTAATTTCGGTAAATATTGCAGGCCCTAAGCAAGATTTTTCAGGAAAGAGATGGTATATATCGCAGAAATAGCAGCGGTTATGTGAAATATAACAATTTGCCAAAACGTGTCGTAGAGCGACATGCAAATAAACACAGAACCACACATGTATGTTCATATGTTAATGTGGCGACAAATATGGCAATCGGGAAATTTTGAAAGATTGCGGAAGGATCAAACTCGAGACAAGCTATAGTAAAACAAACCTTCATTTTTTAAACTGACAAAAGATCATAATTCAATGGCAAATTGGTTCATTAGAGTTTAACAACACTTTCAAAAACCAAGACTATATTATGAGCTGGATTGTACGTCAATCTCAATAACTAAGGTTATTATATCACGTTGTCAGTTCACAAGAGCCTTCCCGTCCTTCAGTACCTAGACGAGCAAAAGAGTCGTACGTGGAGTCACTCGTTCAGGCAATTACTCTATGGTTCATTTGTTCGATTCTGGTCGTTCGAGCAATCTGAGATGGTTAGGAAGCCTGTACTGATGCTAGTAATGGTACAAGGCTGCAAGAGTGGAAGAAGACTACAGGTTTTGGTGACTACTGTAAAAGCTAATCATAGGACAGACGATGGCAATATTGGGAAAATCAGTAATAGTGGTATTGGAGATATGAAGATCATGGAAAGGTCTAGAACTGGGCAGATGCTAGGAGCTAAATTATCATCAAGTATATATAGTACTACGTCATCATGTCAAAGGTATCCTCCTATAACCCGATGAGCATTAAGAGTCGTAAAAGAAATTGCTCTTTCGATACTCATTTGCTCAATGGGATTTGAGTCGTTCGAGCAATGACTTTTTCAGTAATTGCTCAAAAGCTTATTTGCTCGATAAGATTCGAGTCGTTCGAATAATACCTATCCCTGCTTGATTGTATTTTGGGTTTGAGGATTATACACAGGGAAGGCAAAAACTGTGACGTCCAAGACAACATAGACTGTTGGGATAGGCAGAAATGGGCCCAGTAAAAAGCAAAACAGGCCAGGAAATAGAAGGATAAACCACAGAATATACCGGGATAGATAAAATACAGAGACTATGGTGCACATTCGAAACAATGAAGTTACAAAAAGAAGAATTCTAGGGGACAACAGATAGAAACCGAATATTTAGTGGGAAATCCGCACTAGTAAAAGAACTGTTGGATTTATTTGGGTAATTTTACAAAGTGTTCGAACAAATACAATTACTCATACCAGGAAACGCACCTCAACTTAAAGCACTGCATGCTACTCTTTTAAGCCCAAAATTGAGGAATCCGTGCCAAATAAAGTTGTTTTGATGGTTTAGAGGGTTTGTCTGGATGTTCGTGGTAATTCGATTTATTCCAGTTCACGTAAAATTTATCCACATGAGACCTCTCATCATTCATTTAGCACTACGTGCTACTATTATAAGCCCTAGATGGGGGTTTGGTAGTTTTGGTAGTTTTGGATTATTTAGAGGGATTGTCAGTTTTTTTTGTTGCAATTAAATTTACTCCAATTCAATCGAACACACCCTCTGAACACACCCCTTTCCTATCAGAAGGTTTTGGGTCACATAGAAACCATGTGCTGCCGTAGAAACCAAGATGGCGGTCTCAGATATACAAAACGGACGACATACATTCGTCTCACCTCAACAAAAACGCGCGGCGCATGTACACTAGGACCACGTATCACTATGGGGATGTTGTCACAAGATGGCAGTCACGCGGGCTACCATGACAACCAAAAATGAAGTAACTGGGCCATCTCACATGAGATCCGGCTAATGTGGGTCGATCGGGTACATGATTTACTACTAACATCAAGCCGAGAGATACACGGTTCGATCCCCAGCAGGGGTAACTGCGTTGTGTCATTGGGCAAGGCACTTAATCACGATTTCCCAAGTGGGGGCACAGTGGCGCAGCAATGGGGTGTTCTGGGGGCACCCCCCCCCAAAAAAAAAAATAAAAAATAATTCCGATAGGATCACCAATCCAATGACGAGTTGTGACGGTACAAAAGTGGGTTTAATCATTATCAACTTATCGTCCGGAAACCAATTATTTACAATTTACTATGTGAAAGGTCACTATGACCTTGACCTTAGACCTAATGATTCCAAAATAAATAGGGCTCCTTCTTGCAACAACGACAACCTACCTATGAAGTTTCATGACTTTGGGTGGAACCATTGTCAAATTATCATCTGGAAACCAATTGTTTACGATTTATTACGTTCAAGGTCAACGCGACCTTCACCTTTGACCTACAGTGTCCAAGATAAATAGGGGTCTTCCACTCACCTAGGCCAACCTACCTATGAAGTTTCGTGAATGTGGGTTCAAGCGTAGTCAAGTTATCATCCAGAAACCAATTGTTTACGATTTACTATGTAGAAGGTAACTGTGACCTTGACCTTTCACCTAGCGAGTCCAAAATAAATCCGGTTCTTCCCCTCACCGATGCCAACCATCCTATGAAGTTTCATGAATGTGGGACAAGTTATCATTCGGAAACCAATTGTTTACAATTTACTATGTTCATAGTCACTGTGACCTTGGCCTTTGACCAAGCATGTCCAAAATAAATAGGGTTCTTCCACTCACCGATGCCAACCTACCTATTGAGTTCCATGAACGTGGGTCGAACCTTTATCAAGTTATCATCCGGAAACCAATTGTTTACGCCCGCCCGCCATTCACCAAACTATAAGACCAGCCGGACTTCGTCACAACTTGACTAAACAAGAGGCCCCAAGGGGCCTTAATCGCTCACCTGCCAACGTGGTTCAAAGAAGTATTTGGGGTCACATTTAGTTATGCATGGTTCATCAACACTACAAAGGAATGAATGCATGAGAGGCAAATTTTATGGAAAAACACTAAGGAATCGATTTGAACAAACCTGAACCTAACATGCTCCCCATGCCACTCCCACCCCTGCCCGTAGAGAGCCCAAATAATAAGCCAGGGCTCAAATTTAACAAACTTGAACCTGATCCCCCTTGAGATGTTATATACCAAATATGAAACAATTCTGACCGGTGGAGCTGAAGAAGGAGGTTTTTAAAGAAAAGAATCTTTGGGCTCCAATAGAGAGCCCAAATACTGAGGCACCCGGTTTGTACAAACTTGAATCTGACCCTCTTAGAGATGCTGTATACCAAATACGAAAGCATTCGTACCAAATATGAAAGATTTTTAAAGAAATTTCCTCATATTTCACTAAGTTAAAATTCGGGCTCCTATTGGGAGCCCGATTATTAACCCGTGGACTCGATTTGAATAAACTTGAATCTGACTGGTATATAACCCCTAAAGATGTTACCAAATATCAAAATATTCTAAATGATGTTTCTGGAGTAGATTTTTTTAAATTTTTTAAAAAAAAAATGTATGGGTGCTATCAGAGTAATGCCCCTTGTGGTGCCCATTGTGGGCGCGGCAAGGCTAATTGTACAAACTTGAATTGACATATGATAAGGAACATGCACACCAAATTTGGTTCAATTTGGTCCAGTAGTTTGGGAGGAGAAGTCGATAATGTAAAGTTCACGACGGACGTTGATGGACGGCAAGTGATAAGTCAAGCTCCCTTCGGTGAGCTAAAAATCATCCATATGCCCCCACCCCCCTCCCCTCCCCTCCAAGTTACCCCATGTAGGGAACATTAGGCAAGAAATTTTATTATGGAGATATTTATACTTGCAGGATGTATAAGGGGGGGGGGGGGGGGGGGGTGCGTAATAGCAGATTTATGTGTGATATCCGACCTAACTCAATTTAATGACACCAATGTTGTCAGTTATTTGCCAGACTCTAGAAAAAAACGTCGCCGGTGTTCCGTGATATCATTAGGCATACTTATTTAATTCTATTCATTTAGTTTCTTATTTTTAGTCGAATTTTTCAACAACAAAAAACCTTGACTATTGGTATGGCGAGGGCCGGTCGCCGGCCCTTTTTGGTGAAAAAATTAGTTATTTCTGGACGGGTTTTGATATTTGGTGTGTCGCTTGATATGCACGTGCAGCACCCAATGACGCAAAATAGGGCGTGTCTGCGCTTTTTCTCAAGAGTTATGCCCTTTGTTAAAATCTACTAATTTTGAGCTTGATAGCGCGATATTTCAACAAACGTCAAATATCTTTGTCAAAATAGCCCTCAGAGAACTTGTTCCGACCTAAAAACAGAGGGTCGTGCATCATATAAGAGGAAAAATTTAGTACTAGATTAGTACAAGACTACTTTATTGGTTGCTGTGCACAAATGACATTCATTCACATTTGCAACTTTACTGTGTTATTTTTTCCACTATACCCCACCCCCAAATTTGTGTTCCAAAATACTCTTTCAATGAAGAAATTATTTTCTAACATGTTTTAACCCTTTACCAAATATAACGGTCAAAAGTTGCTGGTGCAATTCACAAGTGTTGCCATTCCATGTTCATTATTTTCTCGTTTTTTTGTGTCAAAAAGATAGCTTATGACCCCTCATTGGAATGAGGTCATTCCAGTGGTGTAAAAAGTCATGTTTTTGACACAAAAAATTAGTGAGTCAATAAGTTTGTGGGCAAGCAACTTTACTGTGCTATTTTTTCCACTATACCCCACCCCCAAATTTGTGTTCCAAAATACTCTTTCAATGAAGAAATTATTTTCTAACATTTTTTAACCCTTTACCAAATATAACGGTCAAAAGTTGCTGGTGCAATTCACAAGTGTTGCCATTCCATGTTCATTATTTTCTCGTTTTTTGTGTCAAAAAGATAGCTTATGACCCCTTATTGGAATGAGGTGATTCCAATGGTGTAAAAAGTCATGTTTTTGACACAAAAAATTAGTGAGTCAATAAGTTTGTGGGCAAAGGTAATCAGCTGTTCATGTTAAGTAAAGGGTTAACGGCATAATTCAGACAAACATCTAAATACCAGTAAATAAAAGTGCTATATGGGCTTTCTGGCTGTGGGTTTGAATGGTGATTTGAAAGGGGGTTGGAAGATTGGACCCCCCCCCCCCCTGCCCCTAGTACTATGATGAGGAACCATGGTTTAATTACATTTGTTAATACATGTGTACATGTAGGGTAAAATTGGTTGTTATTTGGCATTTGCAGGAGGCTGTAGTGTGCCTCTGGAGGCTACACTTGCTCAAGATGTGAATTCGCTTGCAATATATAGCCCTTACTGACAAAAACATATTTTTCAAAACAATAAAAAGGTACTGTAAGGTGTGTGGTACCCCAATGAATTTTTAAATGTGAAATAATCTCTCAAAATAATAATTAAATCAGGTTCGGAAGTCAAATTATGTATTTCCTTAATCAACCCCAATCCTATCAAAGATACATTTTACCTCTTTCATGTGACAAAAGGGTAATTTCTGCATGAGAATTCAACTTTTGGCTTCCAATGAGTTAAAAACATGGGAAATTTGTTGTTTTTAAGAATACTGTCCAAACTGTGTCAAATGGATTAAAATCTGCTGTTGCCTCCAGTACATTTTTCTACTCTGTTACCTAACGAATAAGCTGAGAGGTAAGGAATTCATGTAGCTTTTCTTTGAAAACTAACCTAATCCCAAAATAAAACTAAAATCTGCATCAGCATGTAATACTTTGAGGAAAAATTTGTCTCATTTAATGATATAGCAAGACAAAGAGTGGTGTTCCAACCCCACGAAACAATATGAATGTCAATTTTGCTTCAAAAATTGGGGTTGCAGCTGTATAATTCACCAATATCAATAGACAGTACCATTTTATCCTAACAACTGATGTCAAGTTTTCTTCTACATGTACATACGGATGTGGCAAAATACAGCCCTGAAGGTGTCCCCCTAGTATGCCCCTTTTTATAAAAAACTAGGATAAAATTCATAAATTAATTGATGTTGACACATAACATACCTCCTGTGATATTAAATTTCCCATTTGTGATAGTTTTTAAATCACATTCTGGCTTCTGAAGATATGTCACAATGCATTTGATGAATATTTTGCCATTCTTGTGAAAAAAGCCCCACTTTCTCAGTTAAGGGACCTAGAGTCATTGGTATGGCACTGACAAAACATTAAACACAATTTTTCCAACAGTATGACCAGCTGAGCACTGCTCCTATGTTATAGCATAGCACTGTTAAAATGCCTAAAACCATCAAATGTTGATTCTGTAGTGATGTGTGTGTCCCGCAAGCACATGTACCCACAAGGGCTCGTTTACAACCTTCGATTTAATCCCTACAGGCACCCATTCTGATAAAAAGAGTGAAATTAGGGAAAATACATGCATGCATAGTACCCAGTGAAGATGACTCAGATATTTGCTTCAGGAATGTAGTGCTGTTTAATGTTTAATATATTTGGGTATGTGTGTGTATGGGAGGGGGGGGGGGGGGGGGTCAATTGCCAGTTATTGAAAATGTAGAACCGTGCAAATGAAAAACAAACCAACACTTTGTATGATGGACAGACAGACATGCAATCACATATCTTGAAAGTGACAGGCTACATGTACAGAGGAATGTTGTGATGGACAGACAGACATGCAATCACATATTTTGAAAGTGACAGTCTGCATGTACATAGGAGTACTGACTGACATACAATGAAAAATATAGTGAGAAGAGACAGGACAGGGTTGTCAAATAGAAAAAAAACTCAGTGGACCCTGAGAGCTGCAGTACTAAAGCAAATCATAGGAAACTCAGAGTGTATGCTGTTTACTTTCTCATCAGCTGAGGGGTTCAGTATGGGTGGTAGGGGGACAATTGTTAATGTAGTTTTGTGCTATAACATGGGGACCCTGACAACCCTAGTATCAGACTACTATATTGGTATGTGCACAAAAGCCATTCATTCACATTTGCAACTTTGTTACTTTTCCCAATGTACCCCCACCCCCTTTCCCCAAATTTATGTTCCAAAATACTCTGTGAATGAAGAAATTGTTTTTTAACATTTTTAATCACTCACACATTGTAATGGCCAAATCGGGCTTAGTGGCACCATTCACCAAAACTGCCATTCAATGTTCATTATTTTTGCATCAAAAACATTGCTTATGACCCCTCATTGGAATGAGCTCGTTCAGCTCATTCCAGTGGAGGGGGTGGGGGTCATAGCTATGTTTTTGACGAAAAAAATAAAAAGAAATTAGTTATTCAAAAGTGCTATCTTCTTTTCATGTAAGGTAAAGGGTTAACATCATAATATGGAGAAAGCTTCTATTAATCATTCACTCAATGTAATGGCCAAAACTGGCTAGCACCATTCACCAAAATTGCCATTCAATGTTAATTATTTTTGCATTTTTTGGCATCAAAAACATAGCTTATGACCCCTTCATTGGAATGAGCTCGTTCAGCTCATTCCAGTGAGGGGGTGTCATAGCTGTTTTTGACAGAAAAAAATGAAAAGAAATTAGTTATTCAAAAGTGGTATCTTCTTTTTATGTACAGGGTAAAGGGTTAACATCATAATATGGAGAAAGTTTCTATTAATCATTCACTCAAAGTAATGGCCAAAACCGTCTAGCACCATTCACCAAAATTTCCATTCAATGTTAGTTATTTTTGCATTTTTTGGCATCAAAAACATAGCTTATGACCTCCTCATTGGAATGAGCTTGTTCAGCTCATTCCAATGAAGGGGGGGGGGGGGGGGGGGTCATAGCTGTGTTTTTGACCCAAAAATGAAAAGAAATTAGTAATTCAAAAGTGGTATCTTCTTTTCATGTACATGTAAGGTAAAGGGTTATAATATGGAGAAAACTTCTATTATACCAGTGAATACAAGTGAAATTGGGGTTTTCTGGCCGAGTGTTTGGATGGTGATTTGGGAGAGGATTGGAATATATTTGGAATCCCCTCTATAACAAGTACTATGAGGGGAAACCATGGATTAATTAAACGTGTTAATAGGTAAAATAGGTGGTTACATGTGTATTTGGTATTTGCCAGAGGTTATAGTGTGCTACTCAGTTCTGGATGCCCCACTTGCTCAAGATGCATTTAACTGCATTATTTTTGGCAATATATGGCCTTTATTCCTGACTGTGACAAAAATATAACTTTTCAAAAAATAAAACAGTATTATTCGGTCTGTGTTTCTTGAATGAACATTTAAATGTGAAATATGTGTAATATCCAAATAATAATAATTAAATCAGTGTTGGAAGCCAAAATACATGAACATTTACATGTATGTATTTCCTATAATCAACCCCAATTTCCCCCAAACCTTCCAAAGGGTAACGTACAAAACTTTTCCCTGAAAATTCCTCCCTCCATAATTTCTGGTGAACCAAACTTCTCCACCCCCCCCCCCCCCCACTAATTTGTTAGAAGTATATTTAAAGCCATACAAAAATGTCCAAATCTTTTTACCGCTCGAGGCCGAGCACTTCCTCAAACTCCAATAAATAAATAAATAACTGTCCTGATAAATAGTTACTGATGCATGTTTTCTTGTAAATGAGTGTTTATGTAATTTACAAATTAAATACATAAGTTTTTAAATCCCTGCCTTTTAACCTTTTGGTTTAAAAGGCCGGGAGGGGGGATTTTTGTACTGCTCTTAAAATAATGAGGGAGATTGTGGTACTACCCTCAAAAACTGTAGGGGGGATTTTGCTAGGTGTGTAAAAATGATTGGGAGGGATTTTAACCAACATTCTAATCCTTCCAAAGATACATTTTACCTCTTTCATTTGATAAAAGAGTCATTTCTGCTTGTGAATTCACTGCTTTCTTTGAAAACTACCCCAATCCCAAAATAAAATCTGCATCAGCAGACAATAGTTTGGGGAAAAATCTGTCTCATTCCACTCCACACAAAAGAAAATGAATATCAATTTTGTTTTAAAAATTGGTGTTGTAGCTATATAAATCACCAATATCAATAGCCATTTTATCCTAACAAATAATGTCATATTTTCTCCTTCATATTGCTGTGGTAAAATATAGCCCTGAATGTGCCCCCTAGACCCCCAGCATACCCACTGTCATCCAAAACTATGATATAATTCATAAATTAATTGATATTGACACAAAACAAACCTCTTATGATATTAAATTTCTCATTTGTGATAGTTTTTAAATCACATTCTGGCTTCTGAAGATATTTCACAATGTGTTTGATGAATATTTTCTAATTTTTGTAAAAAAGTTTGTTTTTTTTAAAATCCCTCAGATTTCTTAATTAAGGCACCTAGAGTCATTGGTAGGTCTCTGACAAAACATTACACATTGATTTTTTCCAACAGCACGACAGTGCAGCTCATGTGGTATCTCACAGCACCATTAAAATGTCTAAAACCATCAAATATTGCTTCTGTAGTGCAGTGCTTATACTGCAAATACCCAAAAAGGCACTTTCACAACCTTGGATTTAATCCCTACAGACACTCGTGACATATTTTGATAAAAAGAGTAAAATTAAGAAAAATACAATGTACATGTATGTTTTCCAGAGAGGATGAATCAGATATTCAAAAAGATACTGCTCTTTAATGTTTAATATATTTGTGTATGCGTGTGTGTGTAAGGTGGAGGGGTTACAATGTGAAAAATAGTCAGAAGCCAGTTACTGAAAATGTACATGTACAACCGGGCAAATGAAAAGCAAAGAATCGCTGTCTGTGATGGACGGTTCTTGGACAACTTGCACCCTGAACGATTCATACCACAATTAGGGGGTACGACCGTACGAATTGTCTTGACAATAAGGTACAAATTGTCTAGACAAAAGGTACAAATTGTCCCAGTAAAAGTTATTGAATTGTCTCCTTTTTGGTACAAGTTGTCTCAAGTAAGTGTACTAAACTGTTTCATGTACATGTATTAACCAAGCCAGAAGATAAGCAGCCTGTCATTTTGCAAAAATGAGGTCCCCAGAGGGTGAGGCTATGAGTTTTCCAACTCACTGATGGATGGATGGACAGACAGAAATGCATAATGCAGTCACACATTTTGTAATAAATTAAATTTCAGTTTCTTTTTGAATGCTAAAACAAACTAGAATTAGTAGAAATGAAATATTTTCTCTGGATTCAGTGTGCAAATGTCATTTAGAGGTCGGTTCTGGGGAGGTTGGTATTTAGGCTTGTTAAACGTTTTTTGCCATTTTTGGAGAAACAGACATGTACTAATTATCAGAATCCCCACCTCCAGATGTTGGTCAGACTAGGAGGGCGACGACATTGATTAGTTTGAGGATGAATTCAGTTCTATTCTGGTTGCAAAGCCTCAAGCATCTGGGAATTAAAACATTGTTTACCAAAACACAGAGAAAGTGTAATTTAAATGGGAGTTGTGAGTGGTTCTGGTATTTAGCCATTAGGAGAACACGTCGGATCACAAAATTGGCTGGCCGCTACACTGTAATTCTGACAGTCTTAAACTGTTATTGTATTGTATCACTGGTAAAAATAGTTCATAGACTAGAGCCAGTGAATTTGTGAAGAAAAATCTTGGAAATAAACGAATATCGCTGTTCGCGTGCGTGTCTGTTTCTCTGTAAAATTTTACTGCAACTCAGTACAAGACTGCATGCCCGTGTTTTGAAAACAAAGATTTCCCCAGACCGTACGTCAGCATAACTTGAATTCATCCGAACTCCGGCTGTTTCTAAGGAAATAGGGCTAAGTTCCCCACAAATGATAAAGGCCCACTAAAAGTGTCAATAAATCACTTGTTTTATTTTTTAATTCGTTGTCAACAATTTGAAGAAGTGTACGTGCTTTAGTGTACGTTCTCAATAAGCCAATTTCGAAACTGCCATCTTGGCTTTTAATCTATGCAAGGTCACAGGTCGCGAGGTATAAACATTCCAAGAAAACGCTTTGTTAGCAATGGAATCACACTGTTTACACCTCGCGACCTGTGACCTTGCATAGATTAAAGTCCAAAACCGGCAACGGACGACATTGGCACTTCGAACATTCAACAACCACCTAACTTCGAAATTTACTTCATTGCTTAATTATTTCACATAGTTCCCAGTATTCTGCGACAATATATTTTACATAATGTCCTTTGAAAAGCCAAAAACAATTAAATCTCCGTTACAATGATTCTGGATTTTTTGCCAGTGGGAGAGCCACGCCGCCAGATGGCACCCCAAACTCTGTTGCATGGTATATAGAAAAATTATAAAATCATGGATACGTGCCGGGGTTACCTATGTGCGCCCACGCCACTGCGTGGGTGTGCACTATCACCAACTGCACCTACATACAGTCTGACGTGGGCATCCAGGATCTCATCAATATACCGTTGTGCAGTCAATGTACCACGTTCAAAGAACAGAGCTATGTACGTCCATCCCAGCTGATGCCGCTCCATACCATGTTTTATATTCCACCATAGCGGTCATGCTCAGCAATGTTGACTGCGTGGAATCGCTCTCCTTGTCTTCTCCATACCCTAGAACGCCTATCTGTGTGGTTTAGGCAGTACCTTGACTCATCTGTAAAACGGACAGGTCGCCAATCTTCTCTGGTCCATCCAACGTGGTCCATGACCCATTCATACCGTGCCTGGCGGTGGTTCTTGGACAGCAGAATGCGAATACATAGTCTTCTCGATCAGAGACCACCTTCGTGCAACCTTGCCCGGATAGTTTGCGTCGAAACAATTACCTCGGATGCATTCTGAAAGTCATTGCGAAGCTGGGTTGCTGTGGCAAAGCGGTTCCTACGGGCCTGAATTATCAAAACCCGGTGTTTAGCTGCAGATGTTGCCCTGTCTCTGCCACCACCATGCCGTCTTATTGTTGTGCCATACTGCTGAAATCTTGACCAGGCTCTGGTGATCACCGTATGATGCACACGAAGAGCTTCACCAACCTGACGATGGGTAGCCCCTTGCTCCACCATCCCACAGCCCGACACATTTCTGCTTCAGGGAAATGTCTTCTTACACTTGCCACATTCAATCATTAAATCGCAATGGTTTGTGTTGAAATGAAGATTGAATATCCTACACATATCATGAACATGTAGACAGTACACGAAAACATCATGAAAATCAAGGGTACATGCTTTCCATGACTGTCAAGAAAAGTCCGCCTGTCAAGAGAGCTAATGAAAATACTGGGGACCATCTCAATACATTCCTCAATCATATCCACCAAAAATATCGCAAATCTGTCACCAGCAAATTTCACAATGATGTGTCAAATATTTTGTGCTTAGCAAACTTTGAGTACAGTTAAAACTAGAAGTCCTGTCACGAATAGTGCGCTTATCTAGGCTTAATTGCGCGTTGGAACTGCGCGCAATTGCCATATCGAATGGCATCCAAAGCACAGCAGGTTCTCCTGGTTACTCATAGCAAACATAGGCAATGTTTCTGCCAATGGACCTCCGGGTTACCCGGAGGTCCATTGGCGGAAACATTGCTTGTGCACAGGCCATGTGCAGAATTTGATAGCTTTACTGGGGCCATAACGCGTACATTAACGCGCATATCAACGTTCTATTTGTGAGCATTTCATGGCATGACTTCTAGTTTTAACTGTAGTATACTTTTCGAGTGCAGAATATATCCCACTCTCTTCATTCTGTATATGTAGTCGAATTTTAATATCTATTTGCATCATTACATGTACATGTATTCCAGTAGAGGTTGGAATGATGTTAATGAACTCTGTTTACTACTATAGAATATTGTGAAGAGCAGGCCTGGCATTCTGAAAAATGCAGGAGGGCAAAAAATCGTTCTCCTCAATCAGCTTAGGAGAGCAGTTAGCTTTACACAGCATTTTAAGTATCCAGTTGAACGAACTCATTGAAACTGAAACCAACAGACTACATCAGTGATTTTATTAACTTTACTAAGGTAAAGCGAAATCTCTTAGACATCTAGATGTCTCACTCAACAACCGAACACACACTTGACAAGACCTGTGTGTGTACCCAGACCTGTTGTCCAATAAAGTCACACGCCTACCACTACCACCTTCAACCCCCATTAGGGGGTTGAAGGTGGTAGTGGTAGGCGTATGACTTTCTTGGACAACAGGTCAGCTTGAATCTACAGTCATATCCTGGTGCAAGTGCTTCAAGTGACAGGATAGTAGTAATGGTAGTATATTATAGTGTCAATATTCCTTGAATAATTACCCCTCAAACTGTGATGTCAGGTTTTGAACTTGAAACTGACAGAAAAAAAAATATTGCTGTGACCCATTTTGCTTCAAATGATTGCAACTGTGTTTGGGTATGGTTGCAGCCATTACCTTTTACCACTAAACCACTTTCAAAATGAAATTACGTGATGTTATGTGACTTCGAAGTTAAATTACATTTTTGCTTTACAACAAAAATGTAATGTGAGCATAATACATGTAATCTCAATCATCCCAGACCAAAATATTTAGGAGGGCAATTTTTCGCTCTCCTTAATTCTTTCAGGAGGGCAGTAAGGAGAGCTAAAAAATCGCTCTCCTGAAATTGCCAAGCCTGGAAGAGCTGTGCATGCTGTTTTTCTGCAGGTATTGAGTTACTCGTGCAGTTTCACAGGGACAACGGTGGACTTACTCAGCGCCTTATTACTTCAAAACAGTGCACAATACAGTCACATGACTTCTAGTTTCAAGTGTACGGAATGATGTATATCTAATACAAATATCAGGCGACATTTGCAGAAACAAATTCCCGAATCACTAAATATTTTCATTTTTATCTCGAAAACAAAGTTTATTACTCCTTATTATACTCATGTTCTATGTAATCCTCATCTGCAGCAACACTAAACCGTGCGGAAAAAGAGAATCTGTTCCGCACATACAGTTAAAACTAGAAGTCCTGTCCTGAAATGCGCACAAACAGCACGTCGATTTGCGCGTTAAACTACGCATTATGGAAATGGTAAGGCTATCAAATTCTGCACATACGGCTTGTGCACAAGCAAAGTTTCAGCCAATGGACCTCCGGGTATCCCGGAGGTCCATTGGCAAGAACATTGTTTGTGATTGCTATGGGTAACAAGGAGAACCTGCCATGCTTTGGGTGCCATTCGATATGGCAATTGCGCGCAATTCTTACGCGCAATTGAGCCTAGATAAGCGCACAGTTCGCGACAGGACTTCTAGTTTTAACTGTACATACATTGACAGTTCGACATATGAATAAACTGAACTTAACAGTGTCTAGCAGTTAGTCTATGTACGGGACGGAAATCGTTGACAGACTAGTTTTAAATAGGAGCGAAATTTCACTGGAATTTTCTACAAATCGTGCAACGTAATTACAATTTGAATCGCTCGTGATTGCTGAAAATCGTCCCCTGAGTTACATTGTGTTCTATGTGCCAGTAGGCACATAGACCAGATTGGAACCCATGGGACGAAACAGCATCACGATTTCCCCTAGCAAATTTGGTTGGCAGTAAAATGTGCTCTTTTTGTTGATAACTGCCAAATGAATTGCTAAGTGTCCTTCTAATAATTATTTTTTTTATAGACGCGAAGACGTGTAATAAACACAGAACGACGCACGTGTGTGGATGGGTTAATCGATATGGCACTTGTGCTATCGCGAAAGGATAAAACTCGAGGCCTGTGGCCTCTCGTTTTATCCTTCCGCGCTGGCACTCGTGCCATATCGATTAACCCATTCACATGCGTGTGACGTGCCTACCGATTAACCCATTCACATGCTTGTGTCGTTCTGTGAATTTATTGGAACGAGCTATTTCCAGAGAGGTGTCATGAGCTATAGTTTTGTGGCAAAAACTAAAAAAAAAAATTAGCGGGCGGTTTGTGTGAACAGCGCATGCCACCTTCAGTCGTTACGTTAGCTAAAATGTTAGTTTACACATCATGTGATAACAGTAACTAAAAGGCTAAATTACATATTATGTGATAAAAAGAATCTCAAATTCAGCACGATCTGACATAAAATTTCTGATCCTCGATCACTAAATTCGATCTGACGCTCGGTAAACCTCGGTAAACCTTGGCTCAGATCGATTTTAATGAACTCGGTACAGAAATTTCGTATGAAGTCGTGACAGATTAGAGATCCTCCATTTAACGCTATGACCTTCGTGTCGACCCGGTTCGCAAACATTAACATTAACAATTACACATCACTGGCTGCAAGTGAAATAACATGACATGTTATATCATTTTAGTTCAAGTGATACTTTAGCACACACGGTTCCAAATACAAAGCTAAGAAAAAATGCATAAAATCCGGCATGAAACAGAGAAGATATAACGATCGTTTCAGACATTTTCCATTGTCCTTGCATCCCTATATAACACGACAAGATACACCTTTGTAGGGTCGAAATAACAAATTTATTTACACTCCTGGAACACGCCCTGGGAATTTCAGACAAATTCCTTCATGCGTTGTGTCACAACAGACGTTTGTCGGACACTACTGTACGACCGCCAGTGGATTGATCACTGTCCACGAGAGGGCAAGAATTCCACGGACGCAATATTAATAAATTCCAAACACTAATTATAGGAATAATCATCACAAATTTAATTAATGCAGCACTGGGTACAGTCCGGTGCTTTTTTTAATTAAAACGTTGCTGATGTTGACTTTTGTTACGTGGTAAACGCATGTGTGGACATCACTGCCCACGCGTGTACAGTACCCTCTCTTTCAGAAATACACGGTGAATTGATATGTGTCAATCATTTTATTCTTTTCAAGTTAACCAACGAAGTTGAAATGACTTGTAGTGATCGTTAGCCTTTTTGTGTTTGGCATTCAATGAAGTTGTAATGACACATTTTCATCAAGTTCTTTTTTTTTGTCTTCTCGTCCCATTTTTACCCACTTACTCTCCATTATCGATCATGTCACTTGGCATACTGTTTATTTCTGTTTTATCCAAGCATAGTTCGTCAGTACAAGAGTGAATTATATATTTCTTTCAAAACTGTCATATCCTGACAATCACAGAGAGAGTGCATTTCAAAGTTTGCACATGTCTTTCATGACTAAAGATATATCTGACGACCGTTTCGTTACATTTAGGTCACAAAATAACTTTTCACTGACGTTACTGACGTTACGGCCGGAAAATCAAGTGCAGCCGATCTCTTGCAATTTTAGTGTGTGATAGATCACTGAAAATTCGGAACTAGCTTTATTATATTTGGCTTTTCCTCAAAGGAAACGTCACTTGTTATTCTTCGCGAAAAAAAATATTTGTTTTCTTTTCTTTTTTTTTTCTTCCAATACTTTGGAGGAGACGATTTCTCGAAGGCTCTCATACAGATGTTTCTGAAATTTTGCTCAGTCAAAGATATATAGAAATTGTAGTTCTGTTAAGCTTTTCACCTTCGACTAAGCACTCTGAATGCCAAAAACGTCCAAAAACTGTCAAAACTTTCATTGACCAATATCTCCTAGACCGAACGAGCTAATGACTGACTTGAAATTTGCACAGATTTGTCACAAATATACTTTTTCCATAGCCAGCCATTAACAAAAGTTCACCAAATTTTTTTTTCTGCCACAGTTTTCCAAACTATCAAAAGTAGGCCAGAAAATCGGACATTTTGGCCTGCGATCTCGGAACAGTGAAAAGAAATTGATTGAGTTAATGACCTTAATTTTTCCCAGATTTGTCATAAATACACTTTTCCACAATCATCTGGTAACAAAAGTTTACAAAAAAAAATTTTCTGCCACAGTTTTCTAAACTATCAAAAAAGTTGGCCAGAAAGTCGAACATTTTGGCCTACGATCTCGACACTGTGAATTAGTAGAACATCCGTAACGGATTGAATAGTAAGTTTGTAATGTATCATTATAATAAATGCAAAAAACAATTCGATTTTATTTCAACGAGTCCAAAATGGCCACCAAACGTGAAAAAACGCCAAAATTTTCATTGACCAATATCTCCTTGTCCGAATGGGCTTATGACCTGAAATTTTCACAGATTTGACATAAATACACATTTCCATAACCAACTGGTAACCGCAGTTCGCCAAAAAAAATGTTTCTGCCAAATTTTTCCAAAATATCAAACATAGTCCTGAAAATTGACATTTTGGCCCACATTCTCGGCACTGTGAATCAGCAGAACACCTATATAACAGACTGAATAGTAAGAATGTAATGTATCATTAAAATAAATGCAAATAAATTTCGATTTTATAAACAATGAGTCCAACATGGCCAGAAACATGGATAAAAACGCTCAAATTTTCATTGACCAATATCTCCTGGTCTCAATGGGCCAATGACCTCAAAGTTTCACAGATTTGCCATCAGTACACTTTTCCATAACCAACTGGTAACAAATGTTTACCGAAGTTATTTTTCTGCCAAAATTTTCCAAAACATAGAAAATGGGCCTGAAAATCGAACATTTTGGTCTACAATCTCGGCACTGTGAATTAACAGAACACAAGTAATGGACTGACTAGTAAGAATGTAATGTACATGTATTAATATCATAAATGCAAACGAAACTTCGATTTCATCCACAATCTGTCCAAAATGCCCGCTAAACGTGGTGGTCATTTTTTGAAATCCTAGTTATTACTAACTGAGAAAAGCTTTTACCTCGAAACGTGCGGCCGCGGTGCGTTTCAAATTATAGCACCCAAAATTTGGAATTCCCTTCCCTTGAATGTCCGTGATAGCGTCAATTTGGATTCTTTCAAAAAGAAACTGAAGTGTTTTTTTTTTTGTATCAAAAATACCTCCAAATTGATATCGGTAATACCACAACTGTTGATGAATCCAGAGTACAGCACCCATCAAACTAATGTGTACAGCCAGAATACCATTTTCTATATTTTTCATTACTTTCTACATATCATATTTATACTAAATTTGTCAAGTTCGAATTTTTTTAGTAGGTACGCCAAGCGCCTAGAGCCTTTGGGGATTAGACGCTCTATAAATATTCTTCTTCTTATTATTATTATCTCTTATCTCACAATCGGGGCGTTTTTGCACTGTTACGCAATCAAAGTTTAATGTATCTGGGCCCTTGTTCCGAATCCGTATCAAGGGCCCGTGATACAAGCGCGTGATTCTGCTGTTGCCAAAACAACGGCATTAATATTATTTTTCAATCGCTTCGTGTTTTTCCCTTCAGAGAACACAATATTGTTTTCTCTGAGCTGTATATGACACTGTGTCTGCCAACTAAACACCCTGTAACCGATACTTTCTATCGCAAACACATGGGTTTGTTTTATTTACATCTGCGCCGGTGGGTAGTACTGCCGGCTGCACGTGAGTGATTGATTGACAGCAAGACACGTCGTCAACGTTGATTGGATTTACCTTACTTTTTAAGTCAAATTATTATTAACAATTCTTAAATTTTACGTCACGTGATCGTGCATCGATTTATTTTTAATCGACGACTTGTCTCCCTTGTTTGTTTTCTCTTGCAACGAAAAATCAAGTGCGTGATTTTAGTTTATAAGGTCAGTATACAGTACATGGAGAGTGGATTGTAATCAAATCATCCGCGGAGTGGAGTTATCACCCAAACTATAACTTTCAAATTTTGTATATGTCGACCAAGAACAAAAGCAATGTTTCAGCCAATGGACCTCCGTGTTGAACCCGGAGGTCCATTGGCTGAAACTTTGCTTGTGCTGGTGGTTATGCTTTGCAACAAATTTGCAATTATTGCTTCGGTGGAATCTCCACTCTGCGGGTGATTTAGTAATAATACACTCTCCACGTACTGTAGATCGCTCTGTTTTTTGAGGCTGCCAAATTCCGATGGTGGATTTTTTGCTTCAGTTATTTCGTACTTCTTTGTTTTTTTTTTAAAAACTTATAAAACTAAATGCCGACATCTCAGAAATATTCGACGTTCAAACTCTTAATTTAATTGTTCATTTTCTATTCACATTACAATATCATTATATTTCTTGATTAAAAAACAAGTATGTTGAATAATTCACGGATTTGCTTAAACCACTGACTTGCAGTTATTTTGGGGTTACTTGAAAGTTATTCCCTATTAGTGGTAACAAAAGTAGTAACATGACTTTTTCGGGCATTACGATTCTATTAGCGGCCCGTCAGAAATGATTAACTAGCATCTGTCTTATTGGCGTCCGTTGTCTTCGTCTCAGGCCGCTTGTAAGTCCTCAGTCCTCGGGCTGTTACTTATTTCTGTTGACCCGATAATGAATCTTATTCCTTTCCAAAGTGTGATTTACCGGGATTTCCCGGTTTGATTATAAACGATAACCTAACAAGTGAATTATGCAATCAACAATTGGGTCATGTATCCGTGAGCGCAAACGAAGGCGCTTTGCCGTGGATGTAATGGGGACTTCATTGTTTTTTTTAACCCTTTACCTAATATGGAAAGCAGACGACACTTGCAAATAAAATTCTTGAATAGCTATTACTTTCAATTTTTGTTTCAAAAACGTAGGTTATGACCTCTCATTGAAACGAGCTCGACGAGCTCGTTCCAATGAGGGGTCATAACCTATGTTTTAGAGACAAAAAATAATGAAAATTAATTGGCGATTTTTGAGAATAGCACTGATCGTTACGTTAGGTAAAGGGTTAAATAATATAATTAGTCAATAATGAAAATCAATAAACAGAGTAATCGCTTGACTGGGCTGGTTTCGTGGAATAATTCAGTCAAGGAGAGGGACTATATTATAAAACACTCGATGGGCATTGGAGCACTCGTGTTTGTATAACGTCCCTCACCTCTCATGAATTATTTCACGTAACCAGTCCAGTCAAGCGATTACTCTCCATGTTATGCCCATGAAAGTCATGTTATTGTTATAGTAGCTGGCAGCTGCTCGTCATTGCTCGGTGGTTCTCTCCGGGTAATCCGGCTTCCTCCACCCGTAAAACTGTCACGGTCGTGATTAGCCATTGTGCATAAATATGTGACCTTAAACATCATTAAATAAATAAATAAATAAATTGTTATATCATTAGATACAATGTGAAACACTGAGATCATCAGCTGGCCCGGAACTCTCAGAATAGTACAGTCGGCGTAAACTGATCGTAATCCACGCGTTAGCAGGGATGTCCACGCATGCGTGTTTACCGCGTAATAAAAATCATCAACAGCAATATTTTAATTAATGAAGCGCCAGATACAACCCGGTGCTTCATTAATTCATATTTTGATAATTATTCCTATAGTTAGTTTTTGGAATCTAATAATATTGAGATCGTGGAAATATTGCCCACCCGTGGAAAGTGACCAGTCCACAGAGGTCGTACTGTACTCAGATCCTCCGTTTTAGACAATATGCCGGATTTTTATCTTCAGAAATACTGAGAATGGATTTGTCTGTTGATATTCATTGATTCCACAATTAATTAATAAACATATTAGCCATTGTGCAGAAATATGTGACCTTAAATACCAATAAATAAATAAATAAATATAAATAAATAAACATATATCAAATAATCACACTGATCGATTAAGCGTGGCGGCCATATTGGAATTGCCCTCCCAAAGATTTTACTTTCTCAAATTGGAGAAACAATCTTTTTTTAAATAGCGTAGCATTTAACAAACGCTAGCCCGAAACTGTCATTGGTCTGTGTTGTCTTTACTCTACTAGGGTTACCTGTTTGTAAGTAAATTAAATACAGGCGGGTGTATATATATAAAAAATACATAATTAATAACAGGAATCGACAAGCCTGCGGAGTTGACTTGAGGCTTCCACATTCCAATAAAATCGATATTTTAAACCATGAAATAATAAATAATTTAATTTTCCTTTAACTAACACCGTTTCAAGGGAAAACATGTTATACAATATCAGTTCTATGGTTCATTTTCCAATATGATCCGGGAAGTGGCTCAGTGCTTTTTTATTCTTGTACAAAAGTTCTGCTTTGGTGGTAAAAGAGAACCCGGAACTAACGCATGGGGAGGAGGTTCATTATTATTTATTTATTTATTGATTGGTGTTTAAAGTCACAAATTTTTGCAAAATGGCTAATCATGACCACAACATGCGTATCAACTCAAGACCAGGGGTGAGCGTTAATAAGCCATGTTGCCCATTTTAGAAATTTTAGAGAAGGTTTGTACCTTCCAAGCATTGGTGATTGGGTCCCATTTTACCAGTAAAACAGAGCCTGTTCACCGCAGTGAACAGGCACTGCTTCACTTCCCAGGAGGAGGGACTTTAAGGGGGCTTTCCACGCGTGGGAAATATTTCCACGGGCGCAATAATATTAGATTCCAAAATCTAATTATAGGAAGAATCATTAATTAAAATTTTGCTGCTGATGATATTTATTACCTGGTAAACGCATGTGTGGACATCACTGCCCACGCGTGGATTACGACCAGTCCACGGTGACTGCACTGTATGGCTATACACATGGCAGAACGAGATATGATACCCATGTTGCAGTCGTGGTGTCATCAAAAATGCTGAAAATGACCTTAAACACCAATAAATAAATAAATGTACAATATCATCAGAGTTTGTAGTTAAACTGTATTCACGAATACAAATTTCCATGTAACAGAATACGATAAAGAATACATGTATTCATAAAATTCTACAAATGTAAATACACGAAACAACTGTATTCGAATAAAACTGAATACGAATTCTCAAAGCAAAACAAATATCCCTTCCCAGTACAACTGCTTGACAGATTATCATTCCATCATCAAAATTTAATAAATTATATTGCTAAATAATCCTTAAAAATCGTGTTAAATTATTCTTGAAAATTCATTAAAATTCTCTTTAAAAAGCATGATTAAACCCCCTAAAATTCCGTAATTAAAAACATATATTAATGGTTTTATAACTGAATGTAAAAAAATGATTTATCTAAGAATATCGTCGTTAAATATACCCTAACTTCATTCGCACATCATTAGGTTTCATCATTAGAACGGTACACTATTTGTACCCATATGCCACTAATGGACTCGCGTTATCATAACCCATCTCAAATAAAAAAAAACACACATGCACATATTGACGCATCCAGCATGTGACAGTGTACTGCATGCAAGTTTCTTATATGAAGGGTATCCAAGCTTGTACTAGGGTCAGACACGGGTACTTAGCTTGTAGTAGTGCAGCAATGCAAGTTAGTAATAGTGAGACACTCTAGCACAGGACAGAATAGTGGTGGCCTATAGTTATAGTACAAGTCAGTAATGACACAGGACTGCAAGGGTGATACAAGATTAGTATTGGGTGAATACAATAGTGTTGGATAACACGATAGATGATGGTGACTATGGGTAAATCATCAATGGTGGTTTAACACTTTACCTAACATGAAAAGAAGACGACACTTGCAAAAAATATTCTTGAATAACTATTATTTTTTCATTTTTTGTCTCAAAAATATAGGTTATGACCCCTCTTTGGAACGAACTCGTCGAGCTCGTTCCAAAGAAGGGTCATAACCTATGTATGTTTTTGAGACAAAAAATGAAAAAAATTCTGAAAAGTAATTGACGATTTTTGACAATAGCGCTAGTCGGTTTTGGCCGTTACGTTGGGTAAAGGGTTAAGATATTCGAAGGTCTAAAGGTGGCCAAGAATGCCGGAGCAACCAGACCAGATACGAGGAGCCATATCCATCTTCAGATAAATATCTTCCAAAGATATCCCCCATGGAAGGTTATCCTTCCAAGGTATCCCCCAAAGGTATCCCCTGTAAGGTATCCTCAAAGGATATCCTTAAACAGTACATCCCCAAGTCATAGGTATACTCAAATACCTGAATGTGCCAATGTGTTGCATGTGTTGTGCTCACACTAGCACATAAGCACATATTGGCACATTCAGGATGTGTCTATGTACTACACGTGATGTGCACACGCCATACACCAGCATACAGACGCATCTAGGGAAGTTAGAATACTTTATAGTGAGGCGGGGGATGTCATAACATGGACAGGACAGACCAAGGAATGGAGAGAATAAGTTATAGAATAGACTAGAATAGGAAGAAGCAGGGGATTCCGAAGAAATCCAAATAATAGCTAGAAGCCTAGGATTTCGGGAAAATCAAAACCAGACAAGTACTCTAATACAAAAGGGCGGGCCTGTTATTGGACAAAAGGGGGATTCTGGGGAAATCTGGACCAAATAAAGTGATTTGAGGTGTTTTTTTGGTGAGTTGGTGGATTGCAAGGTCTACTTGGGTAATTAGACTTACTCTTCTACAAATGAGCACACCCTAAGAGAATACCACTGCCCTATTAAAGGGTTTCGGGTCGCAACCATGTGGCACCACAGAATCCAAGAATGCGGCCTCCAGTATACAAAATGGACGGTGGAAATACGCGTCACTCTAACAACACACGCTGCACATGCACACTGACACAACCCATTACTATGGAAATTACTTCATAGTACGGCCACTCACGCAAGTTACCATGACAACCAAGCTTAACGTAACTGGGGCACTTGACTCTGCCGTTACACGAGATCATCCATTAGATCATCCAGAATCCATGAAGTTCGTGACTGTAAATCAACGGGATGTTCCTTAAAATGGCAAAGATGAAAAAAGCTGGCGGTTTCAATATACCATCTCGACTTCCTTGAATGGTATATTTATATCAATGCGAATACAAATGCATTTTGAATAAATTTGAAGTATTCCTTTAGGTGTATGTATGATATGAAGGCCGAATCTTTTGCAGTTTCTTCAGTTGAAATGTCACAACATGGAAGTGTACGCAATAAAACTTGTGAATAAATGAAAAACATAAACACCATATTCATTATTTGGGGTAGACGAATCACTATTTTCAACGTACAGCCTTGGGGCTGCACGTTGAAAATATTGATTGGTCTACCCCACACATTTACTGAACAACCATCCTATTTAATGACATTTTGGCGTATCACGTTCCTGGCCGGAAATATGGCCACTCGGGTTCAAAGGGTTGAATAGAAAATAAGCCTTTTTTCGAAACTGTCATCTTGGCTTTTAATCTGTGCAAGGTCACAGGTCGCAGGGTGTAAACAAAGCGATGTCCATGTTAGTCGCGTTGAGTTCTGTGCCAGCCAAGACAACTAGTTTTGTGAAATATCAAGTTTAAATTCGTAGAACCGATGCCATCATTCGAATTAACTGAAGGGGCAACCCTAGACGACTATAAACAATGGAATACCGCAGGTTTAAAGAATGTTTTTACGGGGGGCGAGGGCTGTTTTGAGTGGCAACAAGGAAACACTCGTTTTACTGAGTTTCTCAGCTTGGGGAATCCCCGAAAGTTGTTGAAATAGTGTCCACGGCCAGAGTCACGAGACCGCGTGCATACAAACACCATTTATGTCGACAGAAACTCAATTCAAATAATGAAAGTTCTCATACAATATTGCCATTGTCTAAACCCTTTAACCAACGTAACGGCCAAAACCGGCCAGCGCTATTCTCAAAAATCGCCAATTAATTTTCATTATTTTTTCATTTTTTGTCTCAAAAACATAGGTTATGACCTCTCGTTGGAACGAGCTCGTCGAGCTCGTTCCAACGAGGGGTCATAACCTATGTTTTTGAGACAAAAAATGAAAAAAATTAGTTATTTAAAAACTTATTTTGCAAGTGTCGTCTGCTTTTCAGGTTAGGTAAAGGGTTAAACAAATGGTAACCCTTGGCTAAATGTGTTTTGAATTTACAATAATGAACGTAATGGGGTCCGAAGTACTTCCTCCACTCTCTTCTTCAATTGTTTAACAAAGTGTTTTCTTGGAATGTTTACACTTCGCGACCTGTGACCTTGCATAGATTAAACGCCAAAATGGCAGTTTCGAAAAAAGGCTTATTCAAAACGCATATTCGTTTGTAACTCTGCAAAGTACTAAATTTCACGATAGACGCACGTATTTTAACCCCTTACCCAACGTATAGGATATCAAAATTTATTATTTAATTATTGCTTTTTTTAAATTTGTTCAACAAATCCAACCAAACCATGTCATGCGACCTCCTAATTTGAACCGGCTTGGTGAGCTCGTTCCAATGAGAGGTCACATGATAAAGTGTTCTTGATACTTTTTGAAAAATCTATTTTTTTCAGTTGCTAAATTTGAAAATTACGCAGGTGGATGTTGCCGATTCGTTCGTGTGTTAAGTATTCGAACTCTGACCTCCTATGACGTCACAGGTCAGTCCGGCCTTCACCGTTGATAATTTATCATGATGGCACCATATTTTTAGATATGTTTTTTTTATTAACCCTTTTAACACTGACGGTATCTTCCATGTCGGTTCAATGTTATTCAGTCTGATCTTTGTTATGGGTTAAACATTAACCCTTTTAGACTTTAATTATCCTGACGATCAAACGTCACTGGGAATTCAGTTATTTGAACGTTTTTCAAAATGCGACGTCAAACTTCGGAAAGTACAAATAACAGGATATTTTTCACATTAGTGATTAACTGGTTGCGGGCAAGATTATTTTGGTTGCCACAATTTGTTATTCAAAACTTGTTTATTTCAAATTATTGGAGAGTGCCCACAGGCACTCTCCAATAATTTGTAATAAACCAAATTTATATAAACAAAATATTATTTGTGTTTGACTGAATATGAAATAAAAAGCAAGGAAAGCGTTGGCTTTTGCTCTGGTATCCTCATTTTGTGAAAGCCCCGATAGTGACTTCCAGCACTCAACCAGTTAAGAAGTCTTGACAGCAGGATTATATTAGTATTTCAAGCTGCGATAACATTAGGCTCAACGGTTGTCACTGAGCACTATTCGGAAGAAAATAGGAATTGGGGTTAATACTTTAAAAAATCGACAAAAATGATAACAAAACAAATGACCACAAAGTATCAAAGTGCTGTTTGATTTCGTACGTCATAAGACGTACAAAAGTATCAAAGGGTTAACAAGCAAATTCCCTTTGCAACTAGACAATCAGGCTTAGGAGCGATTTATTGTACAAAGTAAGTTTGAAGGCTATAGCACAAAATGAACCTTAAAGAAGCAGGTTACAAACAATGTGTTATACTTAGCATGTCAAACAAAATGTATATTCCTCGACTAACAGCACTAACGTCGCCCAGAAAAAAAGGATAAATAACCCTTTCATTTATTTTCTCCCATGTGATATGAAAGAGATGTATGGAAAACCCCTGGAGATCTGCGTCCGATGGCATTTGCGAAGCTACCTCGAGGGCGTGTTCGGACCAACGCTCAGATATAAAAAAAAACACAAGATGTGGAAAACTGTGTACCGATTTTGACATTAAACTTTGTAAATGTGATCAAAACTTAAAAATGAACGTCTGCTCTGTATTGGAATCTGACTAGAATTGACCAGCATGCAACAAAAAACGTTCTGAATAAACGACTCGCTTAAAGTCTGCAATCCATGCTACAAAACATACTAAGGTGACGTTTAACACTAGCCACTCAATACAATTATTTGAGGGTAGAGCAATTAATATTTTCAACGTGCTACCCCGGGGCTGCACGTTGAAAATATTAATTGCCCTACCCGAAACTTTTAAGTTAGGAGACATCCTTCTTTATGAAAGTATGGCTTATAATGTTCCCTGGCCGGAAAACCGGCCTTCGGGCTTCAAAGGATTAAAGATTATATTTCCAAATTTTTAGAAGGATGAACCCAAATATGGGTTAAAAAAAGAAAATATCAAGGTAAAAAACGTAAAATTCGCAACGCTCGCTTCACGGATCGAAAAATACTATAGGCACTGTTTACAATTTCAAAGACCGGAAAGAGGTATTTGAAATTTCAAAGCTTCTGCTACTTATAATTTACGGAGGTCTATCGGTAATAAGACTACATATGAACATAAAAAGTGATACTCCCAACGGCATTTACGTCATATCCCCAATAATTCAACTCAGGTTTTCAAATTTGTCAGCTTTGTATTTGCAGTAATAAGTTCTAAAATGTCACTTCTATTGTAAAGATCTAAAATGTCACTTGAATTTAACTTAATCCAATGAAATTTAATTTCGAGCTATTTTTCAATGATTTTGGCGCTTGTATGGTAGTGACGTCAGAAGTTTTGAGGAAAGCAAGGTAGAATTGTTGTGCTGCACACTTTCGGCCATCGTTGCATCGATATGCGAAATCTGGTGTCTCTATATTTTATAGTTATGGCTGCAGCCTTTCCACAATCTCATAACCATCAAATAATCAAAATTGTGGTAAAGACGTCAAAAAGGACGTTCAATTAAAAACAACAAAACAAAAGACATATTTTTCTTTTTTTTTTTAACTCTACTGCACACTAACATTTCGTCCAAATCGGACGAATTGTTTCGACGTTGAAATCAAAACTTCGGAATTTCTCCACCAATAAACGTTTTCCGTCGGCATTTTTGAATATGTATTTTATGGGAGATTATATTTCTTAATTATCAGAGACATATGCCTTTTGTATATGCGTGGAATCGAAATTGTTTGAAATTGACGTTTTACGTCAAAAAGTTAAAACTTTGACGTTGTCGACAGCAAACTTATAACTTTTTGCTATTTATTTATTTATTGGTGTTTAAGGTCACATACTTATGCACAATGGCTAATCGTGACCGTGACAGTTTTACGGGTGGAGGAAGCCGGAGTACCCGGAGAGAACCACCGAGCAACGACGAGCAGCTGTCAGCTCCCCAACATCGTAACTCTGAACTCTGCACCGCAGCACAGGCAGGGTCAGATTGGTTGAAGACATGCGCACCAGCGACGTGCAGTACGCCTCAGTACACAGCGTCATCGTTCCCCCATGTATGCAATCGGGGTGAAGTGTCTTGTCCAAGGACACAACGCGGTTGCCGCAGGTGGGATTCGAACCGAGGACCTCTCGGCTTGCAGCCTGCACCTCTACCAACTGAGCCACCGCGCCCCATAACTTTTTGCTAAAATAATGATCAAGTAAATATCGTTTGAAATATCGAAGATGTAACTTAAGTCCGTCAGACGTAATGTTTCATGAACTTTACATTTTTCAGCGGAAAGCGCCAACAAACTGCCAAAAGTTAAAAGAGAGGTAAAAACGTCAAAAATCGTTGTAAGGCGAAAAGTATAAAACATCTATCTCATAATTTTCAGAGTTCTAAGATATACTGAATTTTAATTAAATTCGAGGATTTTTTTTTTGACATCGAACCCTTGTGATCTCACAGGTCATATCGGCCATAACCGTTGAGAATTTCCTATTACGGCACATATTTTAGACACAGTACACGTAAACCGGTCGAAATCCACGCGTTGGCAGTGATATCCACGTATGCTTTTACAAGGTAAAAAAATCATCAGCACCAAAATGTTAATTAAAGAAGCACCGGATACAATCCGGTGGTTCATTAACCCCCTGCACACAGATGTCAAAATATCCAGATTTGAAGTAGCCATTTTTCCCATAATGCAACTGGGAATTTAACCAATTCAATCTTGTTTGACAGAGCTCATTGAGCTCTGTCAAACAAGATTGAATTGGTTAAATTTCTGTTTGCATTATGGGAAATATTTGCACCCTGAACCTTAGATATTTCGACATCAGTGTGCAGGGGGTTAATTAAATTGTTGATGATTATCCCTATAAGTAGTGTTTGGAATCTAAGAATAATGCGCCCGTGGAAATATTTCTCACCCGTGTACGCCATCTACAGCGGGCGTACTGTGTGGTCTTTGCGAAGATAATATTTTCAGAATTTCAAAAGCGAAGCCCTTATGGGCCGCCGGCAATAAAAAAAAGGTGTAAAATACGTTTATTTCCTTTGTTTTGGATAAAGGTAGAAAATCGAAAATCTAACAAAGAAGTGCACGATTCCCAAACTAGATACGGATAACCTAAAATTTTCTTCGCTGCAGGCATAGAGGGAGAATGTGAAAATGGAGGTAGAATGAAAAAGAACAAAAATTAAAAAAAATAAATGGTTGGCGATAACAGTATACCATTTCATCTGCAGGGAAATGGTATAATTAATACCTAAATTACAAGGGCACCCCATTCTTCGTTCATACAATACCATTCAAAATCATATTAGAGAAACATTTTATAAGCTTTTGATCTTCAGTCCAATCTTGAGTGAATCAAATTTCCACTTAGCCAAGCTAACAAATTTTCAAGGGTTTCATGTAAAGGCATTGTCAATAAGACGAGCATTTTCATCTTTCATTTCCAGTTATATTCAACAAAATCTGGAGGACTCTGGATACGATGAGACGGGGATGTGAACAGCTAAAGCTAGAAGTCCTGTCACGAACTGTGCGCTTATCTAGGCTTAATTACGCGTAGGAATTGCGCGCAGTTGCCACATCGAACGGCATCCACAGCACGGCAGGTTCTCGTGACTACTCATAGAAAACACGGGCAATGTTTCTGCCAATGGACCTCCGGGTTACCCGGAGGTCCATTGTCTGAAATATTGCTTGTGCACAGGCCATATGTACAGAATTTGATAGCCTTACCATGGTCATAAAGTGTAGATTAACGCGCAGATCGACGTGCTATTTGTGCGCTTTTTTATGACACGACTTTTAGTTTCAACTGTACCTTATTGTCTCTTGAAAAATCCAAATGGTAGACGTTTTCTTTTTCGAAAACCGCAGTGACCGAATGAATAAATGGAGAATTAAATAAGGGCTAATCAATTTATTCAGAGGCGACGGAAATAACAATGGATAATGAAGCGATAAGATAATGGGTGGGGTAAAGGTGGATGCGTGGATTAGCGGCTCATGTACCATACATTTGTGGTACGCGAGAGTGGGTTCCAAAGTGAGTTGTCCCCAGTGCCCTGACAACATCATCTCCCTGGTTGTTGTTTTGAAAACTGGACAAAAGATGCGTTCACCTTCGAGGTTCTCAACACACGAAATGCGACAAATCTGAGTAAAAAAATATGAAAGAACCTGCATCACATTTGGGGAACGTCGTGGTTTATTGAAATAATACTTCGAAATAACAAACAAAATATTTCCAAAAAACGTACTGATACTGATTAGCGGAATAAACTTTTGACATGAATAAATTCAATATTGTAGCTTCCTTTACAGTATAAGATTAATGTAGGGCTTACCTTATTGTGGGGCCCAGGAAGCGACCCTTCACTCTTATTTTATTTCATTTAAACGAAATATTATTTCGAAATAATATCCCGAAATAATGAAATATATTTTGTTTTAACGTTCTCATTCTACAATGAAATGTTCCAGGTTTTCGGTGACTCATAAGATGCCCAGTTGATATCCTTCCCCCGTCTTTCGTGACTCCCTCCCCCTTCAACAGCAGAGATTTTCAAAGTAAGCCCAAGGTCACTGAAGTTTAGTGGGACCTCGGGAAAGGAGGAGGGAAGGTGTGAAATGTGCAACTTATGAAGAACGGCAACCGTGCTATTTCATTTGAGAAGGCCCTGAAATGCTAGTCTGGAAGCACAGGACTCCTTGTGAAACTAATGGGAGAATTGGATGAAAATACAAGTAAAAGTGGCAGAGACGTGGCGACGACGTGGCGACAGGGGGGTGTGCCAACATTTCCTATAGTTGGAAATTCGGAGGGCAAGTCATAGTTGGAAATTCCATCTATCTGGATTTTAGAGTTTCTTTGCGATGCTGATGTCTCCTTTACTTCCCAAAATCCCAACTCGCTTTCAAATCGGCAAAAATTCTAACTGTTACTATATTTACAACTACAGTGTACGCAATATAGAGCTTCTTGAAAATGCATGATGTCAATCCGTACGAGATTTCCATAGAACGTTTACTTATCGTAATAAAAAAATATCCTCAAATGTACTTCTAGAAAATCGCATCATGTAAAATCATTATCCTGAGTTAATTCCATCATTCACAGTTCCAAAATGATGAAACATCGAATAAAGATCATTCCTGCATAAGATTCCATTTAATTTTAGGACAGTGTAAATTGTACAAAGTTCTCAGCTTGAGCATTTGTTTAGCACATATCCAATTCCCAGAATAATACCAAACAATAATAAGCTGATAATTCTATCATAAATGTGTTGGCAATTCAGTTTCTAAAATCAATTTTATGCCCCCTTTCATGGCTTCATTTTCAAAATGTTTTTCAATAGTGAATTTCCAACTAGGGTTCCCCCTCCCGGTGATAGCTGGTAGTTCCAACTACTCATGACTCGCCATCCGAATTTCCAACTATAGGAAATTTTAGCCAGGATTGGGAGGGGGGAGGGGTGACCCCCACACCCCGTCATCGCCACATCTCTGATAAACTGTTGGGACTAGTCACCACAATCGGTACAGATCATGTTTACTTTCCTGCCGAGATTGAGCTATGCCTCTCCTTGTGGGAGGACCGCTACAAATCTGTGAAATGACCAGCAATTAATATTTTCCATTATTGACACAAACGGAACGGGATCTCGGCAGATAACGAATTTTATTTTTCATTAACGGTCCGTCACCTACTTCAATTTGCATGTTACCTATAATTAGGGGTTTTATTACCGCCCTACAGTACGACCGCGGTGGACTGGTCACTTTAAATGAGTGGGCAATATTTCCACGGAGGCAATGTCCTTAGATTCCAAACACTAATTACAGGGATAATCATCACACATTTAATTAATGAAACCCCGGGCTGTACCCGGTGCTTAATAAATTAAAATGTTGCTGCTGATAATTTTTATTACCTGGTAAACGCATGCGCAGACATCACTGCCCATACCTAGATTACGACCAGTCCTTGGCGACTGTACTGTACTAATCCCCATTAATTTATTAGAGAACGCCCACTAAAGTGGTCAAAATTGTCGTTGATGGTTTCTACACAAATCCCCCTGGAAAGCAATACAAATAGGATTTTCATCAATTCAGTTCTGTGTGTGAGAGTTCCGTTATCTTTTTAGCACAACATACATCACCAACAGTGTGAAGAGGGTAAAAAGCCGACAACGAAACGTAAACCGGCGGATGACACAACAGTTCAGCACTGCATCACTTTCAAGTGGAGCTGTGTAGAAACCAGAATACTCAGCTTAATATTTTTGTTTCGAAATCAGTGCGCGGAAAGTTTTTTTCCACACATTGTTAATATTTTGATTATTTTAAAAGACATGTTTATTTAAAATTTCTATACCTGTTGAAAAAAGAACATTTTATATAATTTCTTCGTATTTGTGTGGTGCATAGTGTATAAATTTGTATATAGTTTAAAAATTGTTTTCCAAAAAGGAATACAGTACGTGGAGAGTGGATTGTAACTAAATCACCCGCGGAGTGGAGTTATCACTCAAACTCTACGTCCCCATTTTTTATATATCGACTAAAAACACAAGCAATGTTTCAGCCAATGGACCTTCGGGTTTAACCCGGAGGTCCATTGACTGAAACTTTGCTTGTGCTTCTTATGCTTTGCATCAAATTTGCAATTATTGCTTGGGTGGAATCTTCACTCTGCGGGTGATTTAGTGACAATACACTCTCCACGTACTGTACATGTTAAGTTCTAACATTATTTACTGTTTATCTTTATCCACCCCACAACACCTTGCACAATGCCTTAATTTTTTCCGACTTGACAAACATAAGAATACGATTATTGTCTGTGTGATTGATTACACTACGGAAAATGAAACTCTAAATAGCTTTTGTTGTTTAGGTAATCTCTATATCGACCAAGAAAAAACGATCCATCACTGTCATTCGGGTTGATAACTTCCATTTTTAACGTAGCTTAATTTTGAGAGGTGCACGTAATGCGAAGTGCTAAAGGTTGATCGTTAGTGTTATAGCAGGGGGTTTCTGGGCCTCGCTCTCCAGAGATTTGATGAAGTCGACATAATACGTTCTTTATTTTCTTTCACTCCGTCCAACTGGATGATATACGTACAGTGGTCTATCATATTTATTTATTTATTTTTTGGAGGTTTAAGGTCATATATTTCTGCACTGTGGCTAATCATGACCATGACAGTTTGACGGGTGGAGGAAGCCGGAGTACCCGGAGAGAACCACCGAGCAACGGCGTGCAACTGTCAGCTCCCCAACATACTAACTCCACACCAGCAGTGTTAGCATTGGTTGAAGACAAGTGCACCATCGACGTGCAGTACGCCTTAGTCCACGACGTCACCGTTCCCCCAGATGGGCAATGGGGGGTGAAGTGTCTTGCCCAAGGACACAACGCGGTTGCCGCAGGTGGGGTTCGAACCAAGGACCTCTCGGCTTGCAGCCTGCATCTCTACCAACTGAGCCACCGCGCCCCCGATCTATCATATGCTATGGAATGTATTAATATATATATACACGGCCTTGGAGGAGGGCGGTGGCTCAGTGTTTATATTATTGGCCTTCAAACCGAAAGGTCCACGGGTCATTCCCCCGCCATGGGTAATTGCGTTGTGTCATTGGGCAAGGCACTTTATCCCGAATAAAAACGTGGGGACACGGTGGCGTCGTGTACTAAGGCGTACTGCACGTCGATGGCTCACCTGTGTTCAACCAGTGCTATCCCTGTTTGTGACGAGTTAGTACGTTGGGAAGTTTGACAGTTGCTCTCCGCTGCTCGGTGGGTCTCTCCGGGTACTCCGGCTTCCTCTACCCGTAAAACCGTCCGATTTAGTACGTTGGGGAGTCTGACAGTTGCTCGTTGTTGCTCGGTGGTTCTTTCCGGGTAATCCAGGTATACCCCAAAGCCGACCGATACGAGGTAACCTGGCTGTCGAAAGTATCGTTAACCCTTTACCCAACGAATCGCCCGCATCCGCCCGTGTAATATGCAAATTCAGCATTTGAAAACATATTATTTTCCAAGAAGTTTCAACAAAACCATATCATGTGACCCTTCGTTGGAACGAGCTCATGGTTTTGTTGAAATTTTTTGAAAAATTTGAAAAAATTATATTTAAAAGAATAAATTTTGATATTGTGTGCGTTGGGTAAAGGGTTAACCCCAATAAATGAATAGGACGTGTTTGAATATATAGTATGGGTATGTAATGGAAGATTTATGGATAGGTAAGAGTTTTTCGAAAATTTGCCCCAAACGGTTATCGTTGCTAAAGATGTGGCGTCATTGTGTCCGCGCGCAGCCATGAAGACGTTTAACACTGTTGAAGTCCACTGCATAATTCGACATTAAGTTGTTGAGATCCGGGTTTGTCGGGCTTCTTTGCGTCATGTAGGTTTGTTGTGTATGTCTGTGTTCAGTATCATAGTAGAGTACGTGTGGCTCCGTGGGTATTCTAAGACTTGGCTGAGCGCAGGCGTCGAGATTGGATAAGTGATAGCTACCAAGCTAGTAGTAGTGCTACAAGCAAGAAGTAATAGTGGATAGCTCTCTTACTGGAGAGATGGTGGTAGCCTGTAGTGGAGGACATCCAGGGTATTGAGTGCAGACAGGGGAAACTGTTCATAGAACAGATGGCGCGGTGTCTGTGTACACGTGAACAGTGGTGGCCTTAGAGCTATGGGCATCATAAGTGGTGTAGAAGCCAGAAAACAATTGCGCCCATAGCTCTTAGATTCATTTCGAAAAAGAGATCCTATAACTGCATACCTATCATAGAAAATGATTCTGTGAACGGGATTCCGAAAGTGTGATTTTGTAAATGGAAATTTCGTATGTGGAAATTTTTCCGAGAATCAGCGGTTGATGCTTGTAGGACAGGGATGTGCCTATTTGGATGTTAAAAATAAACGGGAAACACAAAGCGCACACGAAAACATGCTGGAGGACCAATTGATTTATTGATTTATTGATGTTTAAGGTCACATATTTATGCACACTGGCTAATCATGACCGTGACAGTTTTGCGGGTGGAGGAAGCCGGAGTACCCGGAGAGAACCACAGAGCAACGACGAGCAGGTGCCAGCTCCCCAACATCGTAACTCCGCACTGCAGCACAGGCAGGGTTAGATTGGTTGAAGACATGCGTACCATCGACGTGCAGTACGCCTTAGTACACGGCGTCATCGTGCCCCCATGCGGGCAATGGAGATGAAGTGTCTTGCCCAAGGACACAACGCGGTTGCCGCAGGTGGGATTCGAACCGAGGACCTCTCGGCTTGCAGCCTGCACCTCTACCAACTGACCCACCGCGCTCCCTGGAGGACCAATACAAGGATAAATTGCACATTGGCGCATACCATAACATGGGGTTTCTATGGGTACAGACATACCACAGACACGATTACACGGAACGTGGAACTGGTGTTTGGTGGAATGTGCTTACATGTTGTAATGTACGCATCACAGGTAGCAAATGTGCACATAGTGGATGTGCCTATATGCGTTTTATGTAAGTGCACAGTGTGCGCACGGCACATGCATACATTCCCTCATACAATGAAAAGTGGATTCTACAAACATACGCAAAGACACGCTATAAAAGGGATTCCGTAAGTGGGATTCCTAGTCAATCTACATGTAGTGAAATTGAAATTTGCAAGGTGTATTCTCAGGGCTCTTATACAGCCGATGGCTTCTACGACCACGCTTCTATTCCTATCAGTCCCATGATTTACTCTAGGTACTGCACTACTATTGCTACGGGTCTCATTTCATATCATGATCATATTTGGATTCCACTACTATTAGCGATTGAATACCGACTATTCGCTCCTGTGACTCGTCAACCTATAGCGGAAAAGGGGGTGCTGTCGGGTGTAGGGCTGGACTGTTATAAGTGGAGTGTCGATAAACGTGGATGATGACTTCATCGGGTGACCTAAAGGGCAATTAGGACATTTGCTCCAAGAAATAATCGCCCGTATGTCCCTTCGACTTGTCTCGGTATAGGAGGATATTTATGACTTGGTAATATACAATAATTATATCTGTGAGACCAATTATCCAACCATAGCTATGGCTCGTGTTTATTGGTCGTGCTTTTAAGAATTGAAAGCAATTTTTATAATCTTTATTGGAGTATGAACGTGTGGGAATGGGTACAAATTAGGTATGAATCCCGAAGGGACCAATTATCCAACCATAGCTATGGCGCGTGTTTATTGGTCGTGCTTTTAAGAACTGAATGCAATTTTTATAATCTTTATTGGAGTATGAACGTGTGAGAATGGGTACAGATTATGTATGAATCCCGAAGGGACCAATTATCCAACCATAGCTATGGCGCGTGTTTATTGGTCGTGCTTTTAAGAACTGAATGCAATTTTTATAATCTTTATTGGAGTATGAACGTGTGAGAATGGGTACAGATTATGTATGAATCCCGAAGGGACCAATTATCCAACCATAGCTATGGAGCGTGTTTATTGGTCGTGCTTTTAAGAACTGAATGCAATTTTTATAATCTTTATTGGAGTATGAACGTGTGGGAATGGGTACAAATTATGTATGAATCCCGAAGGGACCAATTATCCAACCATAGCTATGGCGCGTGTTTATTGGTCGTGCTTTTAAGAATTGAATGCAATTTTTATAATCTTTATTGGAGTATGAACGTGTGGGAATGGGTACAACTTATGTATGAATCCCGAAGGGACCAATTATCCAAACATAGCTATGGCGCGTGTTTATTGGTCGTGCTTTTTAGAACTGAATGCAATTTTTATATTCTTTATTGGAGTATGAACGTGTGGGAATGGGTACAACTTATATATGAATCCCGAAGATAATTACATTCCATAACTGTTTAAACTACTTTTTACCTAACAACAGAGCAGAAAGACGAAAAAAACATGTACGAACGAACGAGGCTTTTAGTCCAGGCACATTAGACATAAAAATGAGAAAGTAAGGAAAAAAATCGGAGAAAGCTGAGTTTTTTATATGTTTCCGGGACACACATTGCGGATAAAGTGTGAAAAGTCCCCGCGAATCCGAGTTGAGCTTTTTTAGTTATAGCGTTTTTTTGATGAAAAAAAAAAATTAAAAAAAAAAAAAAAAATTCGACCCAGCTCCATATTTCTCATTCTTATTCGCCGTAGTAGGGTGAGAATCATATCGTGCTGAATTATATTGAGAATACATATCCCCAATAGAAAATGCCAACTTTGTACCAATCCTCACACTCAATGGTGAAATATTCACGAAAATGTACAAAATTACGAAAATTTTTTTTATTGTTTTCATACACAGAACGGTACACAACGTCCATTAAATCAAATCTACGACTACTTTGGGAGTTAAGTTATATATCAAAAATTGCAGAAAAGCAGTGGCTTTATAATGATATATAACAATAGTCATTTATTCCATAATGAACTGGTGAAACGTGTGAAATATTAACCATACCCCCTAAACTCAAATTCAAACGGCATCGACTTTTCTCATTCAAATACCGTATTACAGCATCATTGTTTCAATTTCCATATTCGATTAAATCACATAATGTGGTGTTCGCCTACACTCAAGATGCATTGGCATGTAATGTGTGCACGCCCTTGATGTGTACTCATCAAAATTACACGAACTGCTCCAGAATGCGTCCGTAGGACGCACAGGAAAGCTTTGGGTACAATACTACGAGCAAATAGGTCTTCTCCAGTTGTTCTTGAGAGCAGAGCGCACAGGTGACTGGGAACTCCACGCATATTGTGTTCGCAATATAATTCCAGTATTTCACGCAGGTGGTCATTTTGCATACGCAAAAAGTTCTCATCTCTATTTGCAGCAGATGAATGAGCTAACAGAAATAATGCAACAGGATGATTTGAAGTTGTTCACTGAGAAAGGTTACTTTACCATAAGGCGCTCAGATAAATTCTGGGACGGGATATATTCTGATCAGACCATAGAGCAGTGTTTAATGAGAATGTTCAAGCTCCCTGGTGGTCTCACACATGGCAGGGGAATAACCGATAGCACTGTTGCGAAATGGGTACATGGACTACCTCTTTGCCTTCCGATATGTAATGCTCTCGAAAATTTTGTTCATGTTCACACTGGTCATGGCGAACAACATCGGGATCTCCGTCAAAGTTCACAATTGACTGATGCCAATGGTATCACCAAATTATTGAACTGGCTCAGAGTGCATTCCCCCTTTCAGAATAGAGATCCACTACAATTAGTCTCTATAGCGACCGGGCTTGTGGCCGACGAAACTGTGAACTGTGACCAAGTTCGCAAAATTGGTGAATATTGCGTATCGAATGTTGTAAGCAAAACGTTCAACAGCATCAAATTACGACGTGTTGACACTGTGAAGTCTTTCGCATCGATGGCAAATAGCAACAAAGTCCGTGAAAGTAAGGTAGTGATTGACCCCACAATTCTGTTCAACCGCATCACATGTGTTATTCAGTCACAAGCAGAGATGGAAGAGTATCTCAAATATGAACTCGCCCCGAAACCACCAGCATTGTTTGATTCTGCTGGAATGAGGAAGACACAGAAAAGCACGCTCGGTAAGATCCTCAAAACATACGGTTCCGAGCAAACTAAAATCCCAGAACATTCTCTGTTTGTTGTAGATGGTGGATTTTTATTGAGGGCAGTTGTATGGCCTAAACAGTCGTCATATAAGGACATATGTACATCATATTCCAATTATCTAGTGAGACATTTTTGGGCGAACGTCGTGGTTGTTTTTGATGGTTATGCTTGTACAATGTCGACAAAGGGCATGGAACAAGCCTGTAGATCTAAAGACAGGTATTCCATTGATATCAATATCTCACCCGAGTTACCAGCCACCACACCCCAATCCGATTTCCTTGCAAATGCCAAGAACAAAACCCAACTGATCGATCTTCTAATGCAGGAGCTATCTGCTATCAATATTCAGTCCAAGCAGGCCGAGGCTGATGCTGATGTACTGATAGCCGAAACTGCACTTGACATCGCTCAAGATGACAACAATGTTGTCGTTGTGGGAACAGACACAGACTTGTTAGTCATTCTTACCTCTCGAGTTCAACCGGGATGTAATATTCACATGATGTATTCCATTACCCCAAACTTACTAGTTTCAGTTAGTGAAATAGCAACCAAAATGGGTGACTATAGAAGCAACCTCCTTGTAGCACATTCTATAAGTGGTTGTGACACTACTTCTGCACTCTTTCGAGTTGGTAAGAAGAAAGTATTCAGTACAATTGTCTCCGATGTTACTAGCGACTCACAACAGTACGTCAACACAATTTTGGTGGATGACAGTACACCAAGTGCAGTAGCCGCTGCCGGGGAACAACTTCTCCTGATCTTATACGGGAGTAAAACTGTTTCCTCTCTCGACCAATATAGATATGTCACTTACAAGCGTTATGTAGCAAAATCTAAACTGAATAAACCCATCGACCTAGCCTCACTCCCACCAAGCAGCGATGCTGCACAACAACATGTCTACAGATGTTATCTCTTTTAATAAAACTAAGCTGTGTTTTTATTGTTTATTATAAGTAACAGACAAAAAGGTTGGTTTTATGACAAGTTAGTTGAAAGTAACTAGTTCACAGAAAATCAACAATTAAGCCTTTACCTAACGTAACGGCCAATACCGGCCAGCGCTATTCACAAAAAATCGCCAATTAATTTTCATTATTTTTTTTTATTTTTTGTGTCAAAAACATAGGTTATGACCCCTCTTTGGAACGAGCTTGTCGAGCTCGTTCCAATGAGGAGTCATAACCTATGTTTTTGAGGCAAAATATGAAAAAAATAGTTATTCAAGAATTTGTTTTGCAAGTGTCGTCTGCTTTTCATGTTAGGTAAAGGGTTAAGAATATCTATCAATATTTCACCTTTAGCACTTCAGATTCCACTTTGGCTCTTTATTGAGCGAATGAATGTTAACAGTAATTTGCGAGGTTTTCTTCTTCTTCCCAGGGAAAAAAATGCGCGCACTGTTGATGAGGTGAACAGAAATATATTACAGAACATCAAAAGATGGCGAAAACGGCGTTTTCTTGTTGTTAAATGGCTTTCAAAAGAGAATAGTTTCCCGACGCCTCGCAATCTTCGATTGTTTTATAAACAATATGTTCTATTCAAACAAAGCAGGGTATATTTGATAAAAGTGAGATATACGAAGAAATATATTTATATTTTCATCCAAAAGACAGTTGAGGCATTGTGACATCGATCAGAAACTATTGGTGAACAAGTTTATACTAAGAAAGGAACGATGAGATCTCCGAAAAAGTCCGCCCAGTACAAATGAATATTTCAAAACGTACCCCAACAAACATTAACGCGGCGCTCGTTTCATGGGCTGGTGATATTCATGATCCACACTAAACTTGGTAACATATTGATGTGTCCAAACACGCGTGTCCAATACCATTTTCCGAAAATCTCAACATCATTTTGGATATCCCCCGCTTTTTTTTAATAGTATACTTTGGTGTCTGCGGAAATCGATAAGTTTATGATTTTCGCATTTCCTGTGTCAAGTGGAGGTGGGGGGGGGGGGGGGGGGGGCTGGATCGGGCAATGGATGGTCGTCGGTATGACGGGACGACCATGGTTCGGCCCGTCGGACGAACATTTTAAATTCCAGGGTCCCAAAACTCCCATTTCCATGCATCTCAGCGAATATTTTGGGATTTTTCAGGAGATGTATTTGAACGATTTCACACTTTGAGAGCCGTTAAAAAAGTCGGTAAAGCATGCAGGTTAGGTCTATTTATCAGCTTTGGTCGTACGACCAAAGCTGATAAATACACCTCACCTGTATGCTTTACCAGACATTAACAGAAATTATACTGTCTGTGGATTATCTTGTCTGGGAGAAAATGACCCGAAATCCATCGAAACTGAACCCGTACGAGAGAAACATAGCTGGCGAAAATATGGGGAGTCTCTGAACCCGCCCCTTGTTTTACCAGTCATTGGTTGTGTTAAAATATATGTATACAAAAAAACATGGCCCGGCAAAAAAGTGGAGGGGCTGATTGTATTTTTACAACTTACTTTAGTTATTATTTACAAAAATAAGTTAGTTTTCAGGCAATGGAAGATGCGATAGCATTTGCTGAGGTGAAACCTGGAACGCTGTAGTGCAACACCTTTCACGTCGATAAATCCAATATGGCGTCCAAGATGGCAGCCAAAATTGCATTACTCATTTTAACTCCCTTATTTGACATTGTAGTATGACAATATAGGCTAATTAATACATTTAGCGTGATCAAAGACGACACTGTATCATTTGGTCATAACCTATGTTTTTGAGACAAAAAATGAAAAAAATAAGGAAAATAAATTGGCGATTTTTGAGAATAGCGCTGGCAGGGTTTGGCCGTTACGTTGGGTAAAAGTTTAATACATGTTTCATTCTTTTCTGCCAGCATACACAAGATGACATTTTAATGCCAAAATGCATTAGAGAGCGTCATTTCAACATTGAAAATCAAAAACTTTCTATTTTGGAAGGGGGGAAGCGGGAAGCCCAAGTACGTCAAAATGGTTTTGCGTCCCCCCACCCACCACCCCCCACCCCCGATATATCTTGAATCGAGGTCTAGCTTAAAGAAGAACAAAGGTATTTGATATATATCGGAAACAAAAGAGAGTTTAGGTGCTGACATATGCGCGCATATTCTTTTTCTACTTGCTCTCACTGGTTGTGATACATCATGGATTTTTGGTGTCGGTAAAGCTTCTTCTATCAAACTATTTAGGTCCAGTCCACACTTTAGAACTGTCGCTGAAGTATTTTGTAAATGCCCCTGTGATGTGAATAAAGATAAAATTATCTCCACAGGCGAGTGTACATTCTTCTTTTCTATATGAATGTGTGGCGACTGGCGACTTGGACAGTTTGCGTGGGTCCATCTTCATAGATAGGGTATCGAAATCGGTGTCTGCTGTCGACCAAAAAATACTCCCACCAACTGAGAGTTCTGCCCAATACCTCCGAATATGTGAATGGAGAGGTTAAGATTCGCCGATAGCCACAGACTGGGAATGGTCTATGAAGGAAAACGTTCTGCATCCTTTGAAAACAAACAAACCCACAGCACATGGAAGTCTTCTGGAAATTGATCGCTGTAACTACAAAACTGGCTGTAAGTCGGTCCAGTGCTGTTGCAAAAAGACCGGCATAGAATGTACAACGATGTATGGGTCGTGTAGAGGTACGAGCAGTGACAAAGCGCAGCAGCCAAAAGTAGACGAAGATTGAAAGTTTGGGTTTGTCTGTTTTGTTTTATCCTGTTTGTGATTTTCTTGATAGGAGAGAAATATCTCTGCTTTCTGGGTTAGCAATGTGAGGTATATGTAAACAAAGTATGTCCTGATGTACCCAAGGACATTTGGATTTTTTTTTTTTTTGGCGGAAGGGCGGGGGGGTGGTAGATAGTAATAGATCATTTCTACCCATCTGCCCTAATGATCCAAACGATTGGGGGATGTAGTTCTAAGGTAATCATTTTGACCCTGTGATGTTCGGTTTCTGGTTTCATATTCTGAGCAGAGGACGTTTTGATATGTTGACATCTAATTCCTGTTATAGTAACATACACGGTATTTACTTGCATTCTGCTGTTCATTTAACCCTTTACCCAACGCAGACGATATCAAAATTTATTATTTTAAATATCATTTTTTATTTTTTTTTCAAAAAGATTCAACAAAACCATATAATGTGACCCCTCTTTGGAACGAGCTCGAAGAGCTCGTTCCAAAGAGGGGTCACATGATATGGTTTTGTTGATTTTTTTTAAAAATAGTATTTTTCAGCTGCTGAATTTGCATATTACGCGGGCGGATGCGGCTGATTCGTTGGGCTAAAGGGTTAAAGAACATCACAATATTTGGAATTGTACGACCTTAGTACGCCATTATTGGACATAAAAGTGAGATTTGGTGAGAGTTGCTGGCTGATGTAAACCTCAGTATTAATATGCACACTGTGCAGTCATCTCAAACACATATAAGCCGCTTCTTTCACACGCACACCATCGCAGCGCATTGACCTCATTTGGTTCATTTGCAAATTGTCAATTTGTAATTGTGGATGTCCCACACGAATGTTGTGGACAAAATTGATGTTAGTTATTTATGGATGACCTCCCTCTGTGAGAGTATAACATATTTTTGTCATATGCACACGATTTTTTGGCGACGTTTTGTCAGCCATTCCGAATTCAGATGAACAATTCCAATGTTAAATGTATCTCTGGTTATTGTAGAACATATGTCCATTGTAATGGAGCTCGTCTTCTAACGATTCATTGATGCATGGTTTCAAAATGACTTGATCGATTTTTCACAATCGGCGGCCATCTTGGACGTTATCTTGAATTTTTTTTAAAGACACGCGAGAGTTCGATCTTGGTTTTCTCTGTTGTAGTGGGGAGGGAGGTTTGTAGGTTCGAAAAAGGTTAAAGCCAATTCTGTACAATTGTTTTCTAGGTTAGAAGATTCTATTCGTATTTCGCCTGAACTTTCGCATTGTTAAAACGAAGCCTTGGAACAATTAATTGAGTACGTTTTCGAAAATAAATTTCACGTGACCAAAGTCACGTTACGGCCCCTCATTCTCAGAGTCATTCGTCTAGTCAACCATTTCGCCAAAAGTACCCACGCACAATATGACTTGCGACAGGCTCCCACATAATCCCTATCGGTAAAAGCAGCGCTGCTCAACGAGCGGAGTTCTGCGCTAAAACAAAATTGTAAGGCAAAAAGAGTGTTTTGATTCTCAGGCAATTCTACACTGAAAGGCAATAAAAATGTCCAAAGAGGGGGTTCAAATTCAATGGAATTTGAACCCCCTCTTTGGGCATTTGTATTGCCTTTCAGTGTCTTCCAATATAAAAACAAACTCAGGGAGACTCGAAAATCTTTTACATTTTTTGATTGATGTCTCCAATATGTTTGACTTGTTACACTAAGGGTACTCTCTCATAAATTGTAACGAACAAATCCCCAAAGATTAAATACTTTTACTTCAAAGGCAATACGAAGAGCATCGAAAGAATTTAAAGCCTTTGAATTGCAGTACCTACAATTTATTTTATTTTCCAAATTAAAAATGAATTTATTTGTATAAATATCCACTTTCTATATTTATGTATGTAAAAAGATAACCGAAATCATCTCCATATTTACTCACCTTTTGCAAGAGAAAAATAAAAACTAGAAAATTGTAATTTGACAAATTACGTGCTTTCCCCGCATTTTAATGTGAAAAGGCAGACTGTATTGTACACGAAACTATCAATCATTTTGATTATATGTACACCTGATGTTTGTGGTACTGGCTCGAGAAATCGTGATGTTAACACGGCGCCTGGCAGATAGAATCTTGACTAGCTAACGGCTATAGGCGGCCAAAGACCCAGCAAATAATTAGAGACAGTAAAGAAGCGAGAGATCGATTGAGAGCCAACGTTAAAAACAACGCGATGGTAATTTGCTTCTTTATTATACTGCGAAAACAGTACTCGCCAACCAACGCCTGAAGTGTAAGGAAAGCAGTCCAGGTGTCAACGCTAAGCTAAACTTGAATAAATACCTATGTAATGGTCGTGATATATCCATAGATGCTGAAGTGACATTAAATACCAAGGATAACTTTTTTCTCTACCATTCTGTCGGTTTGTAAACGTGTGGGACATGCCAACAAAACAGGGTGTGCTTCAATTGTCAACGAATAGTTAAACGTGAATAAATAGAGAGTAATCGCTTGACTGGACTGGTTACGTGAAATAATTCATGAGAGGTGAGGGACGTTGTACAAACACGAGTGCGCGAATGCGCACGAGTATTTTACAATATAGTCCCTCGCCTCCAATGAATTATTTCACGTAACCAGTCCAGTCAAGCGATTACTCTGTTTATTACTTTTCATTATTAACGATAATTATAATATTTAACCCTTTACTTAACGTAACGGCCAAAACCGGCCAGCGCTATTCTCAAAAATCGCCAATTATTTTTCATTATTTTTTCATTTTTAGTCTCTAAAACACAGGTTATGACCCCTCATTGGAACGAGCTCCTCGAGCTCGTTCCAATGAGGGGTTATAACCTACGTTTTTGAGACACAAAATGAAGATAATAGTTGTTCAATAATTTTGTTTGCAAGTGTCGTCTGCTTTCCATGTCAGGTAAAGGGTTAAAATAACAAAAAACAATGAAGTCCTCATTACACCCACGGGAAAGCGTCTTCGTTTGCGCGCACGGATACATGGCCCAATTGTTGATTTCATAATTCACTTGTGAAGTTATCGTTTATAATCAAACCCGGAAATCCCAGTAAATCACACTTTGGAAAGTAATAAATACCCATGCTACTCTCATGATATAGCCATAGATGCTCAAACACAAGCGCTCGAGAAGATGCCCACGAAAAACTCTTATTTTGAGAAACCATCATGCAATCTCTTCGTAATAGAACATAAACAAGAACCATTCTGTGAACAAAATTGGATCACTCTCACCGAAAGAAGGTAAATACCACATCCTAAAGCATTGTTTCCGGTGATTCACAAGAAATTAGTTTGAAATAATTTTAAGTTTATTGGGCAGGGTTCCATGGGGGATAATATCTTCCTTCGAAAACACGTGAAATACCACCCGTCCCACACACCCCAGCACATCCCCGTGAAGATTAGCTTTTGTGACGAATCGTCCCGATACGAAACTCGACGAGGGGCAAAACGCCCTTGCCTAGGTGATTTTGAGAGGAACTGCCCCTGCACCATCTCCAAGTATATTTAGGAATTTGTCTCTAAAATTATTTTTAAAGAATTTCTAGCTTATTGGACAAGTGAGAGGGGTGGCTACACTCTTGGGGGATAAAATCTCAAGTCGAAAAATCTTCGAAAACTACTCTACCCCTCGACACAAAATAAACAAAGCAGAATGCTTAAATGTAGGCTACAGACATATTGGAAATTGGGGAGGAGGGATATTCACGACGATATCTCATCTAATATAATTGAGAGTGGGTGCATCATAACATGGTTTTAAAAAAGTACTTCTAGGTTTGGAGGTGGCATAACACAACACGAATTGTGAAAACATTCAATATGGAAATTCTTAGTAAAATAACGAATTTTGTATATCAGTGGATCCAGTATATAATAATAGTTATTCAATAACAGACGCGGTAGCCGAGAGCGTAACGCGTTGCGCTCGGAGCCCAAGGTTTGCGAGTTCGAACCCCAGCCGGGGAAACGTAACGCAATGCAATACCGTTGTGGATTCAAAACCACACTGCTCCTCCATACCGCTATGTTCAGGGATGGTGGTATGTCCGTCCTATCGGGTGAGGACGTAAATGGCTGTCCCGTGTGATTACTGTGCACGTTAAAGAACCCTACTGCAGCAAAGGAGTTGCAGCCTGGCAAATTACCTGATGCCCCCCCCCCCCCCCCCCCCCCACCCCATTGCAACAAAGTGCGATGGAAAGACAGTTGCCGAGAGTGGGCGCGTCACTCCGAGCATAGGGCTTGCCGGTATAGAAAGTACCCGCTGGTCGGCGAAATCATCATCCCGGTAGTATGCTGACAACCCTAGTGGTAACACTAGATTCCACACTGCTAATCCTGCTACACTAAGTGCAAATATTGATGTATATAATAATGTATATAGACAATAAACATATAGTGTGTTTTTATATCTGTGTTATACAACGAGTTGAAATATGGTTTATTTTTTCGAGGCTTCGCCGAGAAAAAATAAACCATATTTCAACGAGTTGTATAACACAGATATAAAAACACACTATATGTTTATTGTTTTTATCTGATAACAAACAGACACCCGTCTCGTGCGTCTACCCGACTTATATATGCTTCCCACGGGCCTCCAAAGAAAACCAGTCTACGAGACAAAAGAAATAGGACAAGACGCATAGAGTTGTGTCCCTTGCATTACAAAATCGATGACGGCGATTGTAAAGTGCGATTGCACTTCTTGCATCATGTAACTGCGCTGGAACAAAATAAATTTCAACTACTTTATTAACAGTAACAAAACGGTGTTTCAGTAGAGTTATTCTTTTTTTGACATAGTTCCAGTTTTCTTCCGTGTTTTATGCTGTAGTCCCAATATAACAAATAATTTTGCGTTTGTTTACAATTTTTACGTAGTGTTTTTTTTTTTCAGGTAGAGCAGACGAACTTTTAATTAGCGCAGTTCCGCGAGTACTTTTGATCGAGGCCGTGACTATAAATAGTTCGCAGTCGCCGCATACTAATTACTATTAACATTCAAGTAATTTCTACAATGTTTTGAAGCAAAATTTTAGGTTGCCTTTATTGAAGCAAAATAAATAAGAAATGACACCATCAGAGGATTTTGACAAAGTGCAATAAGCGTACAATTAAAACCTGCCCTGTGATATAACGATGTTTCATGAATGAATGAATGAAAATGGAATTGAAAGAGGTCAGAGGTCGTTCGCATAAATTATAATTATATACAACACCCGTTGTATATACTTCAAGTATATGCAACGGTTGTTATACTCTATGGTTATCAGATAAAATGATGTATATGTACCTGTGCAATCACAGGGTGCTCCGAAAAATTAACGGAGGAATTTCCAATAACATAACATATTTGTAAGGTTCAATTTTTCATTGTTTTCCACGTCAGTTGAATCGACCCGTGAATTCACTACTTCATGATCTGGGGCAATTATCATTCCAATATACACACGCGCCTAAATGAAATACATGTTATGCATAGAGGATATCTAGTGTTTTTGAGTGGATACCCAAAATTATCTCACGAGGGACCGAGACAAATGGTTATTTTTCGCGAGGGCTTGCGCGAGCGAAAATAACCGTTTATCTCGGTCACAAGTGGGATAATTTTCGATATCCACTCAAAAATACTAGATTTTCTTTTTATTATACGTTTTTTTATAAGAATCTGATAATTCCACTCTTTGAATTGATGCCTGATAGTAAACAGCGCATTGAATCATTGATACGCGGAAGTGATTTGATTGACACTCGGAACAGATAGCGTCTTGCGATCTGATTCAGTTGGTGGGTTTCTAGTCCAAACATGTAGCCCAAGAACATTAGGTTTCACTAGGGAAAAAAATCGGAGAAAGCTGATTTTTTCAGGGAATGTCGAGTACATGTCACTGAACGATTAGACAAAAGTCCCCTAAAATCCCAGTTGAGCTTTTTTTTCTACAGCCTTTTTTCGAAAACGCGTTTGAAAAAAATCAAAAAAAATCGCACGAACTTTGTAACCTCGAATTGATCCAACTGTATTTTTTGTTTACGCGTATTTCGAGCTACATAATGTCTAATATACATTTACCTAGAGGAAAATGTGCATTCTGTGACAATTTCTGCGAAAAAATATTGAAAATTCACAAAAAAGTATCGGATTTACGCAAAAAATGACGATTTTCCTAGCGGATTTGCCCAAAGGGTCGTAGTACAGAACGGGATGTTAGTTGGACAGACGATAAAAAATCCAGCACCATTTGAAGACTTTTATCATTGCTTACAAAATAGACATTATGGAAGACCCCCTCTGCTTCTGGCCGAGTTCCCCTTTTGGCATAAAATTCGTCAGCATGAGAACTCAACTATTTTCGGGCTTGGGACCGAACAGACACGTCTGTGTCTGGCAGCATTAGATCAATAAATAATATTTACAGAATGTACAAAAATCAATAAATAATATTTACAGAATGTACAAATCAATCAACATGGATTAAGTTACATTGACTATTATCAACGCTATATACAGAAATGACATGACCTATATACATATTATTCATCGAACTCAGAAATTTCCGACAGGACAGTGTTTCTGTGGTTGTTACAAGAATCCGAACTGTAATTACACAAACCTGAGCAAGAGAGTCCTGCCTTCTTACACCCACACCTTTTTGTACAAGCACTCTTGCAACCACAACTGATCAGATTCAGTAGGTTATCGGGGGCACATGGCTTTGTGGCTGCAGTCGGTACAAGAAGTCCATTGTCTAGCGACCACCCCCAATCCGTCGGAGGAAGCGAAGTGCCCAGCCATTGTTGGACCTGGAGATAACATCTGTAGACATGTTGTTGTGCAGCATCGCTGCTTGGTGGGAGTGAGGCTAGGTCGATGGGTTTATTCAGTTTAGATTTTGCTACATAACGCTTGTAAGTGACATATCTATATTGGTCGAGAGAGGAAACAGTTTTACTCCCGTATAAGAAGTTGTTCCCCGGCAGCGGCTACTGCACTTGGTGTACTGTCATCCGCCAAAATTGTGTTGACATACTGTTGTGAGTCGCTAGTAACATCGGAGACAATTGTACTGAATACTTTCTTCTTACCAACTCGAAAGAGTGCAGAAGTAGTGTCACAACCACTTATAGAATGTGCTACAAGGAGGTTGCTTCTATGGTCACCCATTTTGGTTGCTATTTCACTAACTGAAACTAGTAAGTTTGGGGTAATGGAATACATCATGTGAATATTACATCCCGGTTGAACTCGAGATGTAAGAATGACTAACAAGTCTGTGTCTGTTCCCACAACGACAACATTGTTGTCATCTTGAGCGATGTCAAGTGCAGTTTCGGCTATCAGTACATCAGCATCAGCCTCGGCCTGCTTGGACTGAATATTGATAGCAGATAGCTCCTGCATTAGAAGATCGATCAGTTGGGTTTTGTTCTTGGCATTTGCAAGGAAATCGGATTGGGGTGTGGTGGCTGGTAACTCGGGTGAGATATTGGTATCAATGGAATACCTGTCTTTAGATCTACGGGCTTGTTCCATGCCCTTTGTCGACATTGTACAAGCATAACCATCAAAAACAACCACGACGTTCGCCCCAAAATGTCTCACTAGATAATTGGAATATGATGTACATATGTCCTTATATGACGACTGTTTAGGCCATACAACTGCCCTAAAAAAAAATCCACCATCTACAACAAACAGAGAATGTTCTGGGATTTTAGTTTGCCCGGAACCGTATGTTTTGAGGATCTTACCGAGCGTGCTTTTCTGTGTCTTCCTCATTCCAGCAGAATCAAACAATGCTGGTGGTTTCGGTGCGAGTTCATATTTGAGATACTCTTCCATCTCTGCTTGTGACTGAATAACACATGTGATGCGGTTGAACAGAATTGTGGGGTCAATCACTACCTTACTTCCACGGACTTTGATGCTATTTGCCATCGATGCGAAAGACTCCACAGTGTCAACACGTCGTAGTTTGATGCTGTTGAACGTTTTGCTTACAACATTCGATACGCAACATTCACCAATTTTGCGAACTTGGTCACAGTTCACAGTTTCGTCGGCCACAAGCCCGGTCGCTATAGAGACTAATTGTAGTGGATCTCTGTTCTGAAAGGGGGAATGCACTCTGAGCCAGTTCAATAATTTGGTGATATCATTGGCATCAGTCAATTGTGAACTTGGACGGAGATCCCGATGTTGTTCGCCATGACCAGTGTGAACATGAACAAAATTTTCGAGAGCATTACATATCGGAAGGCAAAGAGGTAGTCCATGTACCCATTTCGCAACAGTGCTATCGGTTATTCCCCTGCCATGTGTGAGACCACCAGGGAGCTTGCACATTCTCATTAAACACTGCTCTATGGTCTGATCAGAATATATCCCGTCCCAGAATTTATCTGAGCGCCTTATGGTAAAGTAACCTTTCTCAGTGAACAACTTCAAATCATCCTGTTGCATTATTTCTCTTAGCTCATTCATCTGCTGCAAATAGAGATGAGAACTTTTTGCGTATGCAAAATGACCACCTGCGTGAAATACTGGAATCATATTGCGAACACAATATGTGTGGAGTTCCCAGTCGCCTGTGCGCTCTGCTCTCAAGAACAACTGGAGAAGACCTATTTGCTCGTAGTATTGTACCCAAAAGCTTTCCTGTGCGTCCTACGGACGCATTCTGGAGCAGTTCGTGTAATTTTGACAGTAGATGGTTGACACTTTCTTGATTGACAGCGTCAGCTGTTGTACAGTCACCTCTGGCAAGTCCACAGAATATTTCATTGACTTCTGTGCAGTCTATGTTATCTAGTGTTCGGCTTTCTTCAAACGCAAGTTTTGTAATGGCAATTTGTGTTAGCAAATGGGCACGAACTGCTCTTGAATATGCATGACCACTGATCAAATGATGGATTGACCCACCAGCATAAACAGTCCCCCAAAGTTCATCCAAGCCGCTACCAGCCATGATCGAACCAATTGCCCCTAAATATGACATAATCATATGGAAGCCGCCGAGTCTAACGAAAACTTTTGTCAACTTATCTTACGAAGACACAATCTCCACTGCTTTGATATAAAGTGGTTGGTCAAACGTCACTGGACAAACGTTCAGTCCCTGTTTCTCACATTCAGTTTGTGCAAACATGAGAGCAGTGTAAATTGTGCTCGGGTTGGATGGATCAAAATTAATAAAGGGAAGTATCTCGACATCACTTGTTTCATAATCATCTGAATTTGAGTTTAGGGGGTATGGTTAATATTTCACACGTTTTAGCAGTTCATTATGGAATAAATGACTATTGTTATATATCATTATAAAGCCACTGCTTTTCTGAAATTTTTGATATATAATTTAACTCCCAAAGTAGTCGTAGATTTGATTTAATTGACGTTGTGTACCGTTATGTGTATGAAAACAATAAATTTTTTTTCGTAATTTTGTACATTTTCGTGAATATTTCACCATTGACTGTGAGGATTGGTACAAAGTTTGCATTTTCTGTTGGGGATATGTATTCTCAACATAATTCAGCACGATATTTATGATTCTCACCCTACTAAGGCGAATAAGAATGAGAAATATGGAGCTGGGTCGCATTTTTTTTTTTTTTTTTTTTCATCAAAAAAAACGCTATAACTAAAAAAGCTCAACTCGGATTCGCGGGGACTTTCCACACTTTATCCGCAATGTGTGTCCCGGAAACATATAAAAAAAATCAGCTTTCTCCGATTTTTTTCCTTACTTTCTCATTTTTATGTCTAATGTGCCTGGACTAATGACCTGAAAGTCCGTAATATAAGTTTTTGTTTTGGTACGTCCTTTGAAAAGGACGTACCAGACCAAAGACTTATATTACGGACTTTCATGCCATGTTTGGACTAGCGGGTTTCATACATCAATTTAAGGTGAATACGTGTTGAATTATTGTTAGAAATGATCGGTATCCACTCAAAAACACTAGATTTACTTTTCATTATACGTTTTTAGAACAAATTGATCATTTCCAGTGATAATAATTTGACTCGTATTCACCCTGAAGTAGCGTACGAAGGTTTCCTCTACAGATTCAATAGAAATTACAAAGAAAAGTAAGTTATTTTTCATATCATGTTTTTAAAATAATTTTTACAGAAAACGTAGCGGGGGAGGGGGGCAGCGGCAGGTTAAGGGGACTGGGTAGTTTAGAAAGTGTTTTCGTCGATTTTGAGACGGCTGTCCACAATGCGCTCCGACGCATTATACCAAATGTGAAAATGTGAAAATCAGGGGGTGCTTCTTTCACTTCACCCAGTGTATATGGTGGAAAACCCAAGGCACCGGTCTCCAGACATTATATAGAGAGGATGAGGACATTCGCAAAATTGTCAGAAGGGCAGCGGCCCTACCATTGGTGCCTCTTAATGCCAATGAGGATGTATGGTTGGAAACGTTGGACGAACTAAATTATATTTCTGTGCATCCATAAACCACAGAGGACTTTGTGGAATATGTGCAGACGCAGTGGATAGAAAGTGAAAGGGAACTATGGAACCACTTTGACGACGATGGACCGAGAACCAACAATCACCCAGAAGGCTGGCACTTAAAATTGAAAAAAAAACATTCAGCACCCCACCCAAATATATTCACCCTGCTTCAAACTTTAAAAGACATTCAAAATGCAAACGAACTTAGTGCTATACAGAAGGATGCTGGTAAAAAATACATGAATGTAGACAGAAGGTTAACAGCTTTAAAACTCAGATACATGGATGGAGTGATCAACTTAATGTCGTATATTGACTTTGTTTCAGAATTGCTACATTTAGACTAAATATTCTGCACCATTGCCATTGTAATTACAGTTAAAACTAGAAGTCCTGTCACGAAATGCGCGCTTATCTAGGCTTAATTGCGCGTAGGAATTGCGCGCAATTGCCATATGAAATGGCATCCAAGGCATGCCATCCAAAGCATCGCTGGTTCTCCTGGTTACTCATAGCAAACACAGGCAATGTTTCGGCCAATGAGGAGGTCCATTGGCTGAAACATTGCTTGTGCACAGGCCATATGTACGTAATTTGGTAGCCTTACTATCGCCATAACGCGTAGATTAACGCGCAGATCAACGTGCTATTTGTGCGCATTTCAGGACAGGACTTCTAGTTTTAACTGTATATGACTTATTTATAATATAACTTCCTTCAGAAGTTTGTTAACCCTATACCCAACGTAACTACAGTTAAAACTAGAAGTCCTGTCATGAAATGCGCACAAATAGCACGTCGATTTGCTCGTTAATCTACGCGTTAGGACCATAGTAAGGCTATCACATTCTATACGTATGCCCTATGCACAAGCAATGTTTCAGCCAATGGACCTCCGGGTAACCCGGAGGTCCATTGGCAGAAACATTGCCTGTGTTTGCAAAGAGTAACCAGGAGAACCTGCCGTGCTAGGGATGCCATTCGATATGGCAATTGCGCGCAATTCCTACGCGCAATTGTGCATAGATAAGCGCGCAGTTCGTGACAGGACTTCTAGTTTTAACTGTACGTCATGCTCAAAAATTTACTCCTTGTGTATAATTCTGTATGAATCATTACCATTTAAGCATTGTAGCCATTTTTAGCGATTATAATAGTTAAAATAAAATTATTCGAAATGACAGACTTGTTCGTTTTTCTTCAACAACACAGTCCACAAGCAACCGATTAAGAGTACAAATTCCCCCACAAGATTGAAACAGACAATACGGATTAGCCTATTGTTCTCTTGTATAAACACTCCTGATCTTCATAATTATTACCACTCAATCTATAAGTTACTAGTCGATTAACATAAGTTTGGAAGCCCGTTAAAACTCCATAATTTCAGTGACGTCATTCGACGGAGCCGGGCCGCGGGCGATAATGGTATAAATAGCCATTAGCGGCCCGCGGCCCGTCTATTTTTAAATTCAAGTTAGCTGTAACAGGATGTGGTAATAATAGTAATAACATGACTGTTGTCAGGCATCATGATTCATTAGCGGCCCTACAGCAACGATGAACAGCCTTTGGGCTTATTATCGGCCCTCGACTTCGTCTCGGGCCTTTAATCAACCCTCGAGCTTTTCATCATTGCTGCAGGGCCGCTAATGAACTATAAGGCCCTCCAAAATCATGTTATTGTTATATTAGTTTTCGACGTTCCGGGAACAAGCCGGTGATGCTTTGAAAGCCGCCATTTTGGTTTATACCCTGAAAGTGAAAATTTATATATCTTTACAGTGGGGGATACGATTTCTATCTTTCAGCAATATCTTCGATAATCTATCGTTTAGCATGTGATAAAAACTACAATTTTTTTGTGGATGTTGTGGCATTAGCTTCTCCAAATACTAACCTTTTTGGCTGACAAAATGAACATTAATAACTTAGCAATTTTCAATTTTTCCTAAGCCATAAAGAGCAAAGTTCAACTATCATGGTGCAACAAATCTGTGGTAGTTATTTATTTATATATTGAGATTTAATGACACTTTCAACAGATAGTGCCATCCATACTTCAAAAATTATAACAATAATTGTATTCAGTAGGAACCAATGCACACAGTGACGCAAAGCGTTTCAGGTTAACCCTCGCCAAACGGACACAAAATATTAACCAAAATGGGCAATTTGGTTTTTTTGTACACGAAACTATCAATCATTTTGAGTCTACACTCAACTGCATAATAAATACAAACACTACACTATTTAGTGAAATAGCCGGTCGTGTCCATAGAGCAGCCGTTTTATTTATTTGTACAATTTTTCATGATTCAGTGTATATGAGTATTTACAACATTTTCAATGGTATACGATCATTAAAATATCATGAAACAATTGCTGAATCCGTGATTTGTCTTCTGACGGATAATCAATACACCAACATTCCCACACCAAAACCAGAGATAAAACATTACCCATTAGAGTTTGAAAAACTCTGGAAAGCGTAAAATGCCACGTGTATATATTCAAGAGTATGTTTATCGCCGTACACCGATTTCCCGTATTATGCATTTAAAAAAAATATATTACAATATTTTTTGAAAATTTCTGAGATGATGACTGTTCTGAACGACAGTTGAGGCTGGAATGACAATTCGGACTTCCGCGTGATCACGGATCACTGCATGAGCAACACCTCTGTGTCTATTGGTCGCTCAGACCAATGCTCCACCTTGTATTCTGCTATGTACCGTTAACCCTTTACCTAACATGAAAATCAGACGACACTTGCAAAAAAAATTCTTGAATAACTAATTTTTCTCATTTTTTGTCTCAAAAACATAGGTTATGACCCCTCATTGGAACGAGCTCGACGAGCTCGTTCCAATGAGGGGTCATAACCTATGTTTTTGAGACAAAAAATGAAAAAATAATGAAAATTAATTGGCGATTTTTGAGAATAGCGCTGGCCGGATTTGGCGGTTACGTTGGGTAAAGGGTTAAGACAATTTCTTCCCCCTAATTCTCCGAAAACGCGGGAAAAATAGCATAATCTTTACACCTGATAACAAAAGCTTTGTTAAGCAGACAGCTCTCTAATTAAAAATACCCCCCCCCCCCCCCAACCTTCACTGATTTGAAAAAAAAAATTGCCAGAGAATTAATTATTTTATTTTGTGTAGCCTAACACTAAAATTATTACGTACGTGGTGCATTCTTATCCCTGATGATTTCTCCATGCAAAATATCCATACATTTCAACAGAAGAAAACAAAGCAGGTGTCGCGCTATTACGTACATTATAACTTCTCTAAATAAAGGAGATAAAAGAAATGTGTAGCGAGAGAACAGACATCACGTGTATATTACTTGTCGTACACAGAACCAATACAATAAGTTGATGTATATCAGCCAGTGTTTTCCAAACGTCTATTATTCAAGACAAGCGTGGATGATTCTCTTTTTACATAACAACAATACAATTAAACTTGTTAGGTCCTGAATGATAATCAATATACAATGAGAGATGGTTTAACCCTTTACATTAAAAGCAGACGACACGTACAAACAAAATTCTTGAATAACTAATTTTTTTTCATTTTTTGTCTCAAAAACATAGTTATGACCCCTCTTTGGAACGAGCTCGTCGAGCTCGTTCCAAAGAAGGATCACAACCTATGTTTTGGAGACAAAAGAATGAAAAAAAAAATTATGAAAACTTACTGGCGATTTTTGAGAAAAGCGCTGGTCCGTTTTGTGCCGTTATGTTGGGTAAAGGTTTAATTCTGGGAGTGTTAGAAGCACACCGAAAATCTCGCATTGTCTTCAAAGCTAGACTATTCGAGCCGTAGAATTGTGTTTGAAGCCCATCATCTCTCGATTTAGAAAGACGTCCGTAGTTATTTGTATTTACACCTGGCGGGTTCCCGAAAATTAAACTTGGAGTACAAAACTCTGACAAGCCGATCACTTATATTCGAAGAGAATGGATGCTGAACGTATGACGTATCTTCATCCAGTGGAGAACAAAGACGCTTTATTTCAAACACGATAGCCCGTTTCGATCGAAACTGGTCAGTGCACACGTTTTCTTTTCTATCAGAAACAAAGGTCTGTCTTCGGCTTATTTTTATTTCCGATAGAAGAGAAAACGTGTGCTTTAACCTTCAACTGGGCCTCTTCATTGTAAAATTGTTCGAATAATAAAATGACGTCATACATTTTCAACTTGAGTGCGTAACGCTAAGACGCTGTTGACTCTTGAAAGTTCTCACTCCATTGAGGTTTCTCTATCAGACAATGCCGCTCTCTCTCCCTCTCTCTCTCTGTCTCTCTCTCTCTCTCGCCCCCTCTCTCTCTCTCTCTCTCTCTCACACACACACCCACAAACACACACACTGTCTCTTTCTCTCTCTTCTCTCTCTCTCGCTTCTCTCCCACTTTTCTCTCTGCATTTTACCTTTCTCTCTCGTCAGTGTTTCATGCCTTTCTTTTAATTTCCTTCTCTTTCTCTCTCTCTCCTCCTCTCTCTTTCTCTCTTTCCCTACCTACCTCCCTCTATCCCCCTCCCTGTCATGAGCTATTTTCCCAAGTAATTCACTTAATAACATTTTATTAGTTTAACCTTTTAACAAGGTAAAATCTGCCAGGGTTATTCACAAAAATCATCATTCAGTTTTCATTATTTTTTTTCATATTTTGTCTAAAAACATAGCTTATGACCCCTCATTGGAACGATTTCGTTGAGTTTATTCCAATGAGGGCACATAAACTCTTAGGGACGAAAGAAAAACGCAAGTTCAGTCTTGGTAATATAATTTTTTTATCCGTATATCACATTTAGTAAGATTTGACTCACAGTTTCCCCAGTGTACTGTCTAAAGAGTCTTTGGTTAATCCATTGAACCATAACCACGTGTGTCGCTGCATTCTGTTAACAGATTTTTCGACAAAGTGTGCATCCGGGCACTCCCACGTGCTATAGCCTTGAAAATCATACAAAATCGTTTTGAACAGTTCATATCGATTGCAGAACATTTCATTTCAACTCGACTGAAAAACAAAATGCCGCGAATGTCCGAAGTTGATAGGGTTAGGGCTGTTGCTCTAATTATGAGCAATTTGGGGCACATGAGTCAACGATAGCTGGTTTAGTTGGGCGTCGCAGAAGCGTACAGAATATCCAGGCATTTTAGTAGAAGAAAACAAAGCAGGTATCGCCACGGGAAGATTAGATGACTGTCCCAGGAGCGGACGTTCGGGCGTAACGTCGCCACGTCAAGATAGAGGCATACGTCTTTCACACCTCCGTAATCATTTTCAGACGGCTAGGAGACGACGAGTTAAGTTGTAGGCACTCATAGTCGCCAAGTGTGTCCACGAACAGTTAGGAATCGGTTGCGGGAGTTCAATTTAAGGCCACGGCGTCCCTACGTTGGTCCGCTACTTACACCTAGGCAACGTCAACGTCGATTGCAATGGCTATAGGCACATACACCAAATCGGTTTCACTTGACCCAGTGGAGACGTGTGTTATTCACTGGTGAGTCTCTGTTCACTCTTTACAGGTCAGATGGACGACAACGTTGCTATCGACGTCGTTGTGAACGATATTCTGACGCATTCATTAGGGGGAACGACAGATTCGTGGGATGGTCTGTTATAATTTTTTAATTTTTTTTTTTTTTTTGGGAGGGGGGGGGGGTGGATTGGTCATGGCGTAAAAACATATCTCTTGGTCATCGAGGGCAATCTTACAGCCGTAAAATATCGGGATCAGGTCCTCGTGTCTCACGTCCATATCCTTGTGCGCAGCATTACGTTGCAGCAGAATAATGCAAGGCCGCGCGTTGCTGGGGTTTGTTGTGACTTCCTCAGCCAAAACACTGTCTCAGTTCTCGATTGGCCACCGTGCAGACCAGGTTTGTCCCCGATCGAGCTATTGTGGGAAGCGCTGGATAGGAGGGTCGTCGGGAAGCAGTCAACGTTCCAAAACAACGTCGCTTAGCTCAGCTCACCCAGACCCTTCTTTAGGAGTAGAATAAGATCCCACAGTGGACCACAGAAAACTTGATGAGGTCAATGATAAGAAAAGTTGGAGCAGGCGACTGAAGCCCGGGGTGGGAACACCCGCTATTGATTTTGGTCAGGAAATGGCGTGGGGTACACACGTTTGAACGTTATCCATGCAAACTCCGTCTGTGTCAAGACAACAAAGCTCGTCAAAATGTAATTAGAAGAAATGAAGAAATAATATCAAAATCCAAACAATGAAATAATCATCCATCACACATTTGAAATATTTACCACAGAAAAAAACATGCGTTTCTTTTTTCTCCTAGTATATGTTTGCGACGCAAAAAAATAAAACAAAAAGTGTCTTTTCCTTTCGTGTTAGGTAAAGGATTGATGGGGGAATATTGAGACATGATCTGGACTTACTGGATTCAATTAAGTGCAGATTGTAGTTGACATTCTGTTACACCCACAATTATTCATGGCTGAAAATGTCGTCATTGGAATATAATTCACTATTTTTTCTGTTCATGCATTTTCAGGAAAAAATTATTGGCTAAAGTATTTCTTCTTTTTTTCATAACACAATGAACCCCAAAAAACGCATTTAGGCCCGCTCTAAACCACGCTTCAATGTCAATCTTAAAATTACGTTGCTCAGCGTGAATGGAAAAGAAACCCTGCGCGCTCATACTGTTTCAAAATGAAAAGTAATTAATATTTATCATATGACTCGTCTGGTTTGTTCACTTTAAAACATTTGGTATTTTACTTTCATATTAATCAGTGATAAATAAAGCCTTCCGTCAATTTCATTGGTCAATTTGAAAAATAGACAATTTGATTGGTTGAACAAAATAAAACTAGGCCACATTTTCATAATTTGCATAATTAGAGTTGGGAGCTTTCATTGGTCAATTTCAAAACTGGACTATTTGATTGGCTAAACAAAATACAACTGGGTGACATTTGCATAATTTCAGCAGGGAGAATTTACGTTATCTGTCCTATTTTGGGTGGGTTATATTGTATTAATCTTTTACCTACAAGAAAAACGCCATTCATTTTTTTTATATTTTCACTTTTTGCTTCCAAAACATAGGTTATGACCCCTCATTGGAACGAGCTCGACATTATGTTTGGCTTTTGTTTTTTGGGGTTCATAAATCAAGAAATAGACAGAAACAAACTATCATTGCTTATAACCTTACGGATAGTTTCCAAAGCTGTCGGTAAATCTAACACACAGAGTATAGGAATTTAATTTATTACTTTCCAAAGTGTGAATTACTGGGATTTCCGGATAATAAGTGAATTATGCAATCAACAATTGTGTCATGTAAACAAAGACGCTTTCACGTGGGTGTAATGGGGTCTTCATTGTTTTTAACCCTTTACCTAACATGAAAAGCAGACGACACCTGCAAACAAATTCTTGAATAGCTATTAGTTTCATTTTTTGTCTCAAAAACATAGGTTATGACCCTAATTGGAACGAGACAAAAAATGAAAAAATAATGAAAATTAATTAGCGATTTTTGAGAATAGCGCTGGCCGTTACGTTAGGTAAAGGGTTAAACAATATAATTATCGTTAATAATGAAAAGTAATAAAGAGAGTAATCGCTTGACTGGACTGGTTACGTGAAATAATTCATTGGAGGTGAGGGAATATATTGTAAAACAGTCGTTCGCATTCGCGCACTCATGTGCTCATACAACGTGCCTCGCCTCTCGTGAATTATTTTCACATAACCAGTCCAGTCAAACGATTACTCACTATATAAGAATTGAAATTTCGAAATATTAGCGAATTTATATCATCGCTGCGCGCATCATTTCTCGAACTTCCGCAATTTTTCTTTAGAGTAGTACACAAATACATGAGCTGGCTTTTTGTACATTTCCACGTTGCGCTGTTGTAACCCTTAAAAAACCCAATAAAACGGCTCTTTCACCATCTTGTGTTGTTCTGTAGCATTATTTTTGTGTTCATCAGTGTTCGCATCATGACATATATACACAGAACGAAACTTGTGCTATCGCGGGAGGATAAAAGATAAGACCTGCATCCTCTCGTTTTATCCTTCCTCGCTGGCATTCGCGCCATGTCGATTAACCCATTCACGTGCGCGTGTCGTTCTGTTTTTATTACACGCCTTCACGTCTGTAAAAAGAATTATTAGAAGGACACACAGTAATTCATTTGACAACTATCAACACAAAGAAAACATTTTAACGCCATCCACACTTGCGAAGGGAACCCGTGTTACTATTTCGTCCCCAGAGTTCCAATGTGTTCTATGTGCCTACTGGCACATAGAACACATTGAAACTCATGGGACGATTTTTAGCTGTCGTTGAGATTCAAATTGCAACTGCGGTGTACGATTTGTTGAAAATTACAGTGAAATTTCGCTTCTATTTAAAAATATTCCTGACAACGGTTTCTGTTCCACACACGTGTGTGGAACGGATTTTCATTTTCCGCGTGGGTTAGTGTTATTCTAGATGGTGATTTCATAAAAAGGCGTGTATTAAAATATAGTCAATACCCTTTCCATTATTATTAAAGTCTACGAGATGAGATATGTTAGTATTTTCCTGGGAAGAATAAAAACTTGCAAACTAAACTGAGGGCTATTCTGTAGATTCACAAAACTTCCCTGGCCGAATACAATAATTCCACTCTATATGACAGTTGTAGGAAAGCTATAGTTTAACGTGTGCTGAATTCTTCCTTTGAACTTTGCATATTCTACACCAGTACATCAGTGCGGTTGTGGTACCGGGTTAATGCATCTCTCGCAATAAAAAACAAAACGTTTTGATGGGTTAGATGTGGCTTAGAGAACTGTCCGCCACTCTATGATTTTGGCTGTTTGAAGTGTCGTTAAAATCCAATAAACAAACAAGCAAATAGAGGATAATTTATGATTATGTTGGGTTCCTCTCAGATACAAGAGGCAGCGTGCATTTATTTGATAGCGAAACACAGCATAATAGTTGTCCTTTACAATCATACCTTCGCAGAACTGCCAAATCGTTATACTACGGAAGCGTACTGGGGACATGGTATTAGAAAAATAAACTAAAAAGTTTGACTTTAAATCTCTAAATTTTGAGTTTGGAAGACAAAATTTTGAGATTATCTTTTCACGGCGCCACAGACGACTCCCCTTCACTTGGCAATCGGGATTATGTGTTTTGCTCAAGGATACATCGCAGTTACCGTTGGGCAGGATCGAACCTTCGACGTTTCAGTTTGAAGTTCAATGCTGTAACCACTGAGTCACCGTATTCACCGGCTGGCCAAAGTGGCCAATATTCTTTATCGGCATTCGTCATGTTGAGTCACGCGAGGATGGGCACAAGCGTCATATTTTTGTTGCGAAAGCAATAAAAACGTGTAACAAAATAGGGCACAGGCGATTAGGGATCTGCGAATCACAAATTTCTTTTCGAATCGAATCTTGAATCGAATTGTGTCTCTGATATCGACATCGAATCGAATCCCGAATCGAATCTTAAAAGACAAGTTATTTCATATTGCATCAAACGGAAGTTACGGAACATTGTGATGACCCTTACGCGACGGAGTGAACACCTTAAACACCAATAACTAAATATTCTCTGTAGCACCGTCGCTGAAACAGTTAGGTCTATTGTCCATAGTTTTAGTTTTTGAAGGCCTAACTTGTTACTATTCACGTTCTTAAGAACGTGAATAGTAACAAGTTAAGCCTTCAAAAACCAAAACTATGGATAATGTTCTGGGCCAAATTCACACCTTACCTAACAATTAAACATTGTCAATTACTCAAATAAATAGGAATTGAGCCTACATGAATGAATTTTCTATTGACAGTTTTATCCTATTTTTGTTGGAAATGTAACAAATTGAAGTTCGTACGCGAGATTCGAAAAAATCGAATCCTGAGACTGATTCGGGATCGATCTCGAAGCATACGTATGGTATCGATATCGAATCGATTCTCGAATATTCGCAGGACCCTACAGGCGATGAAGGTAACCGTCGATCGCCTCACATGACACTCATTTCATATCATATATCTACAGGCCTCTACGGCGCAGGTATTAACAGTTCTTTATTAGTACCAATGCATTTGTGTGTTGAACTTTCTAAATGGTAGCAACTCGATTCAGACTCTCCACAGTCACATTTCAATGTGCAATGGTAGAGTACTAAATTATTTTTGGTCACGAAAATTTGTTCACTTGTCTCTGCCTTGTTACAATTTATGGGAGTGTGCCTATAAGCACTCTCCCAAAAATTAAAACAAGGCAAGGCCACACAGACTAGATAATTTCACTTCAAAGATCTAATAGAAGGACATCCACTGAATATGAACCCTTTAAATTCAGTATCTGCACTTCAGAGTAAAGTCCAAACCTAAAGCGCTCTTTTCAACTCGGATCAATAATATTGTTACAATTTATACGTACCATAAAAGTTAATTTTAATATAAGTTATCTCCGCCAACATGTATGGTATTTGGAGATTTAACACCTGGATGTCGGTTTTTAAACACCAAGCCGCAGCCGAGGTGTTTAAATGAGACATTCGGGTATTAAATCTCTATATACCATACATGTTTACGGAGATAACGTTTTTGCCCCGTTTGAAAGAAATAGAAACAAAATGGAGAAAAATTTGTGGACGCGTTTCTCACGCTCCGTCAAAAGTTGGACCAAATGCGCGAATAACTGTTTTGTTTTTACAAACGCAGAAGACAACAAGTAGAGTTATATCCCTTGGGTCGTCAGGGAAACGAGGAAATAGTATTTTTTTTTACTTATCGTTCTCGATTTCCAATGTGTAACTTGGACAGTTTGCGTGGATTCATCTTCACAGATAAGGTATCGAAATCGGTGTCTTCTGTGGATCACAAAATACTACCACCAACTATGCGTTCTGCTCAATATCATGGTATCAGGACGTACTTCGAAGTATGTGAATGGAGAGGTTAAGATCCGTTGATAGCCACAGACTAGGAATGGTCTATGAAGGAAAACGTTCTGCCGCCTTTGAAAACAAACAAACCCACAGTGCACGAAAGTCTTCTGAAAATTCTTCACTGTAACTGCAAAACTGTCGGACCAGAGCAGTTGCAAAAAGATCGGCATAGAATTTACAACGTTGTATGGGTCGTGAAGAGGTACGAGCAGCGGCAATGTGCAGCAGCCAATAGTAAACGAAGCTTGAAAGTTTGGGTTTGTCTGTTTTTTTTATCATATTTGTGATTTTCTTGATAGGGGAGAAATATCTCTGCTCTCTGGGTTAGCAATGTGCGGTCTGTATACAGAGTGTGTCCTGATGGATCCAAAGACGTTGGGAATTTTTATTTTTTGCGGGTGAGGGTGGTTTAGAATGTAGTCTATAATTTCCCTATTCACCCTCCCTAATGATCCAAACAGTTGGTGGGATGTAGCTCTAAAGGTGATCATTTGCCCCTATTATGTTCGGTTACTGGTTTCATATTCTGAGCAGAGGACATATTGCTTTGTTGGTATCTGATTCCTATTACAGTAAAATACACGGTATTTATTTGAGTTCTGTTGTTCATTTCAAGAACACCACAAACGTTGGACTTGGGCGACCTTCTTTGTTGAACATAAAAGTGAGATTTGGTGAGTGTTTCGGGTTGATGTAAACCTCAGCATAAATATGTACCCTGCGCAGTCATCTCGAACACATATAAGCAACTCGCAAACCATCGTAGCGCATTGACCTCATTTGGTTCATTTGCAATTTATCAAATTTGTAATTGTGGATGTTCCACACGAATGTTGTGGACAAAATTGGTGTTAGCTATTTGTAGATAGCCACCCTCTGTGGGAGTATAGCACATTTTGTCATATGCGCGCAAATCTCGTCTCTATATCAGAAAACGTACACAAAAATATTTTTTAAAAAATCGATTTTTTTCGAATTTTTACCGCCTTTTTATCAGCCAGTCCGAATTCAGATAAACAATTCCAATGTTAAATGTACCTCTTCTTATTGTAGAACATATATGCATTGTAATGGAGCTCATCTTTAACGAATCATTGATGCATGATTTCAACAACACTTGGTCGATTTTTCACAATCGGCGGTCATCTTGGACGCTATCTTGATTTGTTTATAGACGCGCGCGAGTTCGAGCTCGTCTTTTTCTCTGTTGTTAGGGGAGATTTGTAGATTCGATAAAAGTTAAAACCAATTCTGTACAATTTATTTCTAGGTTAGCCGATTTTAGTCGTCTTTTGCCTGGACTATTAACACCGAATTTGAGAATTAATGAACATACATCATTAACTATTTTGAGAAGCTTGATAGTCCGACTTCTAACGTATTTTCATGTCGCATTGTTAAAACGTAGCCTTGGTAGAGTTAATTGGGTACGTTTTCTATATAAATTTCACGTGAAAATTCACTTTATATTACTCATTCTCAGAGTCATTCTTCTAGTCACCCATATCGCCAGAAGCACCCACGCACAATTTGAATTGCGACAGGCTCCCACATAATTCATATCGGTAAAAGCAGCGCTGGTCAACGCGCGGACTTTTGTGCGGAAACAAAATTGTAGGGCTAAAAAAAATATTTTGATTCTCAGGCAATCCCTCATTGAATTTGAACAGCCTCTTTGGATATTTTATTGCCTTTCTGTGTCTTACAATATTAGTACAAACTCAGGGAGACTCGAACATTTTTACATTGTTTGATTGACGCATATTTATTTAGTTGCGTCTTCAAAATGTTTGCCTTGTTACAATTTAAAAATTGCAACAAGGCAAATCCTTATAGATTAAATACTTTTACTTCAAAGATAATATGGAACTTTCTAATTTCTGTGTGTAGAAAGCAGCGGAAATACTCTCCATGTTTACTCACATTTTGCAAAAGAAAAATAAAAACTAGAAAATTGTAATTTGTTGGACACAGTACGGGCTTTCCAAACCTTTTAATGTGAAAAGGCAGACTGTATTGTACACGAAGCTATCGATCATTTTGATTATATTCACACCTGATTTTTGTGGCAATGGCACGAGTAATCGTCTGGTCAGTTCGGAGTCTGACAGGTAGAATCTTGACGGCTTATAGACACTAGAAATAGAGATACAGCAAATAATTAGAGAGAGAGAGAGAGAGAGCAGAGAAGAGAGAGATCGATTGGAACTTTTAAAACAACGCGATGCTGAATTTATTCTTCTTTATTATATTGTGGTAAAACAGGACCAGCAACCCTGAGGATGAAGTAGTCTAAAGTATGCAGAATAATAACACTGTTAATGTAGTTATACGTTTTGGGTCCAAATACTCCATTCCCATTGGTCAGCTGGATGAAAACGTCATGACCAAATGTAATTCATTTTCCAATGAATACATTTGGTCGAACTTTGATCCGCATTTACGGTAGAGCGCAGTTGACAGAATGTAATTCGGCGGTGTTTGGGCGGGTTGTTAACTTTTAGCGCCTCTTGCAGTGATCAACTCCGCTGCTGTTTCTTTGGTGACATTTTCCAACTGTGGTTTAAAACCCGTTACTAAAATACTCGTTTCCATTTCTAAAGTTGTAAAAATTAAAGCTTACTTGCCTTTGGGATATCATTTATACGACACAAAGGCCTGCGCTAGTTCTTGATTCCAACGACTGAAAGCCGTATGATTTTCAACAACAGCGAATGACGATTGGTGGGGGAAAAAGTAGTTTAAACAGTTACGTAATGTAATTATAAGAATTGAATGCAATTTTTATAATCTTTATTGGAGTATGAACGTGTGGGAATGGGTACAAATTATGTATAAATCCCTTCAATTCTTAAATAAATACCTATGTTATGGTCATGATATAGCCATAAATGCTAAAAGTGACCTTAAATACCAATAATTACTTCATTCTCTACCATTCTGTCGTTTGTGAATGTGGGGGAATGCCAACAAAAACAGGGTGTGCTTCAAGGGTCATCGAATAGTTACAGTCAAAAGTAGAAGTTCTGTCATGAAATGCGCACAAATAGCAGATCGATCTGCGCGTTAATCTACGCGTTATGACCATCGTAATGCTATCAAATTCTGTACTTATGGCCTGTGCACAAGCAATGTTTTAGCCAGTGGACCTCTGGATAACCCGGAGGTCTGTTGGCAGAACATTGCCTATGTTTGTTATGAGTAACCGGGAGAACCTGGATGCCATTCGATATGGCAATTGCGCGCAATTCCTACGCGCAATTAAGCCTAGATAAGCGCACAGTTCGTGACAGGACTTCTAGTTTTAACTGTAAACTTGAATATATACCTATGCTATGATCATGATATAGACGTAGATGCTCAAGCACAATCAGGCGAGAAGATGTCCACGAAACACTCTTATTTTGTGCATCCATCATGCAATCTCTTCGTAGTAAAACATAAACAAGAAATATTCTGTGAACAAAGTTGAATCACGCTCACTGAAACAAGGTAAATACCACATCTCAAAGCATTTCTTTCGGTGATTCAGAAGAAATTAGTTTGAAATAATTTTAAGTTTATTGGGCAGGGTTCCAGACTATGGGGTTTAATATCTTCCCTCGAAAACACGTGAAAGGTCAACCCTCCTACACACAGCCCCCCCCCCCCCACCCCCCCCCACCCCACATCGCCGTGAAGATCAGTTTTTTACGAATCGTCCCAATACGAAGCTCGACTTTGGACAAAACACCCTTGCCTATATGATTTTTAGAGGAACCATCTCCAAATATATTCAGGGATGGATCTGGAAAATTCCTTTTAACCCTTTACCCAACGAATCGCCCGCATCCGCCCGCGTAATATGCAAATTCAGCAGATGAAAAAATATTATTTTTCGAAAAATTTCAACAAAACCATATCATGTGACCCCTCTTTGGAACGAGCTCGTCGAGCTCGTTCCAAAGAGGGGTCACATGATATGGTTTTGTTGAACTTTTTTGAAAAAATTTAAAAAATGATATTTAAAATAATAAATTTTGAAATCGTCTGCGTTGGGTAAAGGGTTAATGAATTTCAAGCTTATTGGACAAGGGGGGAAGGTGTCTACACTTCGGGGGTTAAGATCTCTAGTCGAAAAAAAAATATATGGAAAACTACTCCACCCCTTCAGACAAAATAAACAAAGCAGAATGCTTAAATGTAGGATACAGCTATATTGCAAATTGGAGAGGGTGATATTCACGCAGACATCTCTTCTAATATAATTGAGAGTGGATGCATCATAACAAAAATGGTTTTAAAAGGGTACTTCTAAGTTTGGAGTTGGCATAACACAAAACGAAGAGTGAAAAAATTGAATACAGTAAATCTCTGTTAAATAACGAATTCTGTATATCAGTCGATCCAGTACATATAAGGTTCCATTTTTCATTTTGTTCCAAGTCAATTGAATCGACCCGTAATTCACTACTGCATGATCTGGGGCAATTATCGTCTCAATATATAGATGCGCCTAAATGACATACATGTAATACAAACTACAATTTTCCTTTGCAGAGGAAGTGTTAGCTCCTCCAAATACTGACCTTTTTGGCTGCCGAATGAACATTAATAACTTGCAATTTTCCATTTTTCTCACTGTTTTCTCCCATAAAGCAAGAACAATGCATACAAGGCCATGAAGAGTAAAGTTTAACTTTCATGGTGCAACAAATCTGATGTATTTATTTATCCAACAATCATATAGATTTTGGCCTGAAAACCACGAGAAACGGTACGTATCACATAATGTGTTCCGATTCCGTATCATATAGACGACTCATTCTGATTCCGAATCATATAGACGACTCGCTTCCGGTAACGCTACGGTCTATCATAACAGGCACATGGATACATTCTATGTGTGTTTCAGTGATTGACCGAACATTATGTCCCAAAAATGTTTAAAAGTAATTTAACCCTTTACCTAACATGAAAAGCAGACGACACTTGCAAAAAAATTCTTGAATAACTAATTTTTTTCATTTTTTGTCTCAAAAACATAGATTATGACCACGCGTTGGAACGAGTTCGACGAGCTCGTTCCAACGAGAGGTCATAACCTATGTTTTTGAGATAAAAAATGAAAAAATAATGAAAATTAACTGGCGATATTTGAGAATAGTGTTGGCCGGTTTTTGCCGTTACGTTGGGTAAAAGGGTTAAGATTTAATCTGTGTATGTGACAGAATTGTTAGATAAATGAATTATCATGATAATGTGCATGTCCTGTGATTTGCATCAGATTCTCGGTGGTGTCCAAAATTGGGATCACAACTCGCAGGCAAAGCCGGCTCATTGAGATCCCATTCTGGACACCGCCTCGAATCTGATACAAACCACAGGACACAGGACATGCACTTTATCATGATAATCTGTATTTATTTATTTTTATATTGGGATTTAAAGAAACTATCAACAAATAGCGCTATCCATACTTCAAAAATGATAACAGTAATTTTATTCAGTGGGGACCTATGCACACAGTGACGCAAAGCGTTTCAGGTTAACCCTCACCAAACTGACACAAAATATTAAACAAAATGGGCAATTTTTTTTTTTAAATTCTACAGATTATGTATGATACTGGGAGTTAAATCACACAGAAAAAAGGTTAGTGGTAACGTTTGCATACTGCCATTGCTGCAGCTATTCAAACCAAAATATTTGTCGCATGATACTTACGGTAATGGTAAATGACATTTGGAAGACATTCAATTTTACCAAAAATCACCGCAATCACATTGTTTGTTGCCATATTTTACACGGAACTGTGAATCATTTTGATTATCTTTACATCTGCTAACAAGAGCACTGTTAAGCAGACAGCTCCCTTGGAGCCTGATATGGGGTTTCTTGGTGAGTTATAGGTTATAGGGGGATAACAGAAACAGAAATCCAGCAAATAATTAGAGAGAGCAAAGAAGCGAGAGATCGATTGGAAGCCTACTTCAAAAAAACAACGCGATACTGAATTTATTCTTCTTTATTATATTGTTGTAAAACAAGACCCGCCAACCAATGCCTGGGGGGAAGTCGTCTAAAGTATGCTACTCATGTGTCAACGATTAGCTAGACTTAAATTTATACCTATGTTATGGTCATGGTATAGCCATGGATGCTGAAAGTGACCTTAAATATCAATAACTATTTTATTATCTACCATTCTGTCGGTTTGTGAGTGTGAGGGGCATACCAACAAAACAGGGTGTGCAGCAAGTGTCAATGAATAGCTAAACTTCGATAAATAACGATGTTATGGGCATGAAAAATCGTACTCAGAAGTTTGCTAAGCACCAAATATTTGACACATCATTGTGAAATTTGCTTGTGACATATTTGCGACATTTTTGGTGGATATGATTGACGAAGGTATTGAGATGGTCCCCAGTGTTTTCATTAGCTCTCTTGACAGGCAGACTTTTCATGACAGTCATGGAAAGCATGTACCCCTTGATTTCCATGATGTTTTCGTGTGCTGTTTACTTGCACATGACATGTGTAGGGTATTCAGTCTTCATTTCAGCTCAAACCCTTGTGATTTAATGACTGTATATGGCAAATGCAAATGTAAGAAAACATTTGTCTGAAGCAGAAATGTGGCGGGCTGTAGTGATGGTGGAGCAAGTGACTACCTATCGTCAGGTTGGTGAAGCCCTTGGTGTGCACTATATGGTCATCACCAGAGCCAGAGCCTGGGCAAGATTTCAGCTGTATGGCACACCAGTGAGACGGCATGGTGGTGGCAGAGACAGGGCAACATCAGCAGCTGAATACCGGTTTTTGATCATTCAGACCCATAGGAACCGCTTTGCCACAGCAACCCAACTTCGCATTGACCTTCATAATGCACCCGGGGTAAATGTTTCGACGCAGACTATCCGGGAAAGCCTGCACGAATGTGGTCTCCGATCAAGAAGATCGTGTATTCGCATTCCGCTGTCCCAAAACCACCGCCAGGTACGATATGAATGGGCCGTGGACCACGTTGGATGGACCAGAGAAGATTGGCGACCTATGCTTTTTACAGGTGAGTCAATGTACTGCCCAGACCACACAGACAGGCGTTCTATGATATGGCGAAGACCAGGAGAGCGATTCCATGCAGCCAACATTGATGAGCATGACCGCTATGGTGGAGGATCAATCATGGTCTGGGGCGGCATCAGCAGGGATGGACGTACAGAGCTCCGTGTCCTTGAACGTGGTACATTTATTGCACAGCGGTATATTGATGAGATCCTGGATGTCCACGTAAGATTGTATATAGGTGCAGTGGGTGATAAATTCATTCTGGTGGACGATAATGCCCGTCCTTTCGTTTCCCATGCTGTCAGGGAGTACCGACAGAGGGAGGGGATTGAGCGTATGGACTGGCCGGCAAGATCCCCCGACCTCAATCCAATCGAACACGTCTGGCATGAGTTGCAACTTGCACTTTCAGCCCGCTCAGTCCAGCCAAGAAGTGTCCAAGAGCTTGATGTCATGCTGGTCCAAGAATGGAACAACATGCCACAAAGGACCACCAGGAACCTAATTGGGAGCATGAGAAGGCGTTGTCAAGCTGTAATTAACAGTAATAGGTCTCATACTAGATATTGAACCCATACCAGTTCGCTCCGTCAACTTTTTGGCAAAATTCAAAAATTTCCTCTTTTACCAATAATATCCATTTTCCATGGTTATCGTATTCAAAAGCTAAAAATAATGTCAAACACAAACGAAATCTTAATTTCTGTACTTAAATCATGAAAGATATAATTAAATAAAAAATATATACACTTTTCATTACAATATTTCAACTAAAACGTAAAACAGGTAGTTGGATATACTTGGTGCTTAGCAAACTTTGAGTAGTATAGTTATAGATGATGAAAGTGACCTTAAGTACCAATAATTAATTAGTTCTCTACCATTCTGTATTTTTGTGAATGTGTGGGACATGCCAACAAAAGAGGGTAAGCTTCCCACTCCGACGATTTCACAATTTTTCCAGCATATCTCTTTCAGATAAGATGAAATACATGTAATACACATTAATCTGTACTCATTCTAGTGATCAGGATATTGGGGGTTAAATCACACAGAAAAAAGGTTAGTGGTAACGTATGTCTACTGTCATTGCTGCACCTGTTCAAAAAAAAAAATTTCACATGATGCTCGCGGTAACAGCAGTAACAGTAACTCGTCCCCTGAGTTCCAATGTGTTCCCTGTGCCATAAGGCACATAGAACACATTGGAACTCAGGGGATGAACTGTCATTTGGAAGGCATTCAATCTCACCAAACATCACTACATTTATGTCGTTTGTGGGCGTGAAAGGGTTAACATTGAAATATTTGTGTGGTAATTTTGGTGTATCGTATTTTTCTCTACATTTATGGAATCTTTGAGTTTCCAATTTTCCTTTGGAAAAATAAGTACAGAAAACAGCAAAATTCAGTGGAAATTAAAGTTTTTGTGATGCTACTAGTTTTTATGCAGCCATAAAGCGGGACCCCAAAACATATAACACAAAATTTGGTCCTCAGTAATCGCTGGATATAATTATAGAAAGTAAAACGAGCCTTTTTCTGTTTTAGGGAAAATAAGTACAGAAAACTGCAAAAGTCAGTGAAAATCAAAAAGGTTTCTGTGACAGCTACTACTTTGTATGCAGCGCAACATATATTGGATGAAGCGGGACAACAAAACATATAATACAAAATTTGTTCCCCAATAGTTGCTCAATAGTTATAGAAAGCACATTGGGCTATGCACTCTTCGTTTTGGAAAAAAATAGTACAGAAAACTGCGAAATTCACTGAAAATCACAATGTTTCAAACTGCACAATTCTTTAACCCTTTACTTAACGTAACGGCCAAAACCGGCCAGCGCGATTCTCAAAAATCGCCAATTAATTTTCATTATTTTTTTCATTTTTTTCTCAAAAACATAGGTTATGACCCCTCGTTGGAACCTATGTTTTTGAGACAAAAAATGAAAAAAAATAGTTATTCAAGAATTATTTTTGCAAGTGTCGTCTGCTTTTCAGATTAGGTAAAGGGTTAAGGGGTCATAGTTAGGTCGAATAAAGCCATAGAGAAACAATTACAACAGAAGATTTAATCAGTGAGCATTTCTAATCGCAGCAAAGTACACTGTTTGAAATTAACCCTTTCCAAATTTGTGGAAAGTAGCAACCAAAATAGGCTTTTTTGCTATTTTCAAATGATACTCTTTTTATAGCAATCAGTGTCCTGGAGGGTTACATTTGCGACTAAAACGTGAACAGCAACGTACTTCTATATGTGCAAAACATTTTCCGACAAACAGTTACTTTCTGTAATAGCCATTTCAGAGGAAATTAAGTTGTTTGGGTTTGGATTTAGTGACAGGAAAAAAATAAGTACAGAATGCAACAAAATTCACAAAAATTAAAGTTTTTTTCTGGATAATGCTGTCAAAATACGTGTTGGATTATGTGTGACACCAAAACCTATCACAGAAAATTTGTCTCCCTATAACACCTAATACCGAAATGCAAAGGGAAATGGGCTACACCAATCCTACATCGGGAAACTGAGAACAGAAATGTGCGAAATTAATAGGAAAATGCATTTTATCTGACGGTTCTCATATTTGTGCGACCAAAACTGGTATTGGATAAATGGAGCACCAAAACATATAACACAAAATGTGTTCCCTATTGCTTTTTGAAGGCAGTTATGGAAAGCACAAAGAGCTCTTCATTTTGTTTTTGGATAAATAAGTACAGAATTTTTTTTCTGACTGTACTATTCTTTAAGTGGCCAAAGAACATGTTGGATAAAACCCCAGAGCCTAACTTACAACGGCGGAATTGTTCAATAAGCATATCTGCATATAGAAAAGCAAAGTGTTTGACATTAACCTATTCCAAAATCATAGAAAAAAACAACCAAAGTTGGCTAATTTTGATATTTTCAAACGGTACTCTTATTCACACCCTCATTGTGCCTAAGGGTTAAATCTGAGATTAAACAGTAAACAATAACGTTATTCTGCAATGATTGCTGCATTCATACATACCAACATAATTGTCACAACAACCCAGCAATTAGAGAAATTTTCCCTTGAAGTTGTCCAATTTGGAAAAAAATCTATATTCAGGTCGTTTTTGTCCAATGTGGTTACAGTTGAAATATTTTTGCGGTGATTGTGGTGTATCATATTATGCTCTAAAAGTTTAGAAAATTTGAGCTTAATAACTGAAAACAATTTTGATATTTTTGAAAAATGATGAAATTTTGATAGTTTTGGCAGAAAATTTTGAAAATAAGCGTTTTCACAGATCGGATGATATCTCATTTCACTAGATTTTATGACATTTCATGATTATGCCAAATTTGGTTGAAATCGTACAGAATGTTTTCAGCTGTGCAACAGACAAAATTGACGGCGGAAAAAAAATAATAGAAATAAAAAAAAAAAAACAAGAAAATTTTTTGAAAAAGAAGAATAACAAGAATCTTTCCCAAACTGGGTTGGGGAAAGACTAACAATAAAAAAATTAAATAATAAAAAAAATATGAAAAAGAAAAACAAGAATCTTTCCCAAACTGGATTTGGGAAAGCCTAATTAAAAATAACCCACTCCACAGTCCCTCACTAATTTAAAAAAAAAATTGCTAGAGAATTAATTATTTTATTTTGTGTAGCCTAACACTAAAATTATTACGTACGTGGTGCATTCTTATCCCTGATGATTTCTCCATGCATAATATCCATACATTTCAACAGAAGAAAACAAAGCAGGTGTCGCGCTATTACGTACATTATAACTTCTCTAAATAAAGGAGATAAAAGAAATGTGTAGCGAGAGAACAGACATCACGTGTATATTACTTGTCGTACACAGAACCAATACAATAATTTGATGTATATCAGCCAGTGTTTTCCAAACGTCTATTATTCAAGACAAGAGTGGAGGATTCTCATTAGCATAACGACAATTCTAGTAAACGTGCTGGGTCCTGAATGATAATCAATATAAAGTGATCGATGCTTCAACCCTTTACTTAACATGAAAAGCAGACGACAATTACGAACAAAATTCTTGAATAACTAATGTTTTTCATTGTTTATCTTAAAAACATAGGTTATGACTAGGGCTGTCACGATTATTCGACTGTTGATCGGTCACGGCGAAATCGATTAGTATTTTTCGTTGTTGAATAATCGGTAAATTGTATCCCGTTTTAGACGTTTAATAATTAAAAGAAAATTTGATGAAAAAACTATTGTTTCGAAAGGTAAAGAGTTAAGAACATCGATGTTAAACCCCCAAGAAGCTGTTGGAAGCAATTGTCTTGCAGGTACATTCATCAAAGCTTTGATGTTCTGAACTTTTGAACCGTCAGTGTAATAATCAAGACCGGTCGGCAGTTGCGAATTTCCCAACTGCCGAGCGGTCTTGATTGTTACACTGACGGTTCAAAAGTTCAGAACATCAAAGCTTTGAATGTACCTAAAAAAAGGATCGTCTTCGTTGTTTCCTTGAGGTATGTCAGCTGACTTGAACTTCATGTTTATCGACTTCAAAGAGAGGGAGGGGGGATATAGGTACGATTAATCGATTATCGTCGATTATTTGCGACGACTAATCGATTCCTAAATTTAAAAATCGTGACAGCCCTAGTTATGACCCCTCGTTGGAACGAGCTCGACGTGCTCGTTCCAAAGAAGGGTCATAACGTATGTTTTGAAGACAAAAAATGAAAAAAAAATAATCAAAATTAATTGGCGATTTTTGAGAAAAGCGCTGGACGGTTTTGGGCCGTTATGTAAAGGTAAAGGGTTAATTCTGGGAGTGTCAGAAGTATATTAGAAATCTCGCATCGTCTTCAAAGCTAGACTATCGAGTCGTAGAATTGTGTTTGAAGACCATCATCTCTCGACTTAGAAAGACGTCCGTAGTTATTTGCATTTACACCTGGCAGGTCCCCGAAAATTAAACATGGAGTACAAAAACTCTGACAAGCCGATCTCTTATATTCGCAGAGAATGAACGTTGAACGTATGACCTATCTTCATCCAGTGGAGAACAAAGACGCCTTGTTTCAAACACGATAGTCCGTTTCGATCGAAATTGGTCAGAGGACACGTTGTCTTTTCTATCAGAAACAACGGCTTGTCTTCGGCTCATTTTTATTTCCGGTAGAAGAGAAAACGTGTGCTTTAATCTTCAACTGGGCCTCTTCATTGTAAAATTGTTCAAATAATAAAATGACGTCATACACTGCAACTTGAGTGGGTAACGCTAAGACGCGGTTAAATCCTGAAAGTTTTCACTCCTTGAGGTTTTTCTATTAGGCAATGTCTCTCCCCCTCTCTCTCTTTCTCTCTCTCTCTCTCTCTCTCTCTCTCACACACACACACACATACACATACACCCACAATCACTTTCTCTTTCTTCTCTCTCTCGTTTCTCTTCCCACTTCTCTCTGCATTTTACCTTTCTCTCTCGCCAGTGTTTCACGCCTCCCTTTAATTTCTTCCTCTCTATCCCCTCTCTCTCACTCTTTCTCTCTCTACCTGCCTCCATTTCACCCTCCCCTGTCATGAGCTATTTTTCCAAAGTAATTCACATAATAACATTTCATTAGTTTAACCTTTTAACAACGTAAAATCTGCCACCAGGTTTATTCACAAATATCATCATTCAATTTTCATTATTTTTTTCATTTTTTGTCTCAAAAACATAGCTTATGACCCCTCATTGGAACGATTTCGTTGAGTTTATTCCAATGAGGGCACATAAACTATACTGACGGAAAAAAAGAAACGCAAGTTCAGTTTTGGTAATATAATTTTTTATACGGAGATCAAATGTAGTAAAATTTGACTCACAGCTACCTCAGTGTACTGTCTAAAGAGTCTTTGGTTAAAATTCATTGAACCATAACCACGTGCGTCGCTACATTCTTTCAACAGATTTTTCGACAAAGTGTGCATCCGGGCATTCCCGCGAAAATCATGCCAAACTGAAGTTTTAACAGTACATATCGATTGCACAACATTTCATTTCAACTCGATAGAAAAACATAATGCCGCGAATGTACGATGTTGATAAGGGTAGCGCTGTTGCTCTAATTATGAGCAATTTGGGGCACATGAGTCAACGATAGCTGGTTTAGTGGGGCGTCACAGGAGCGTGTAGAATATCCATGTATTTCAACAGAAGAAAACAAAGCAGGTGTCGCCACATGAAGATTAGGTGACCGTCCCAGGAGCGGACGTTCGGGCGCAACGTCGCCACGTCAATATAGAGGCATACGTCTCTTACACCTCTGTAACCATTTTCAAACGTCGAGGAGTCGACGAGTCAAGTTGTAGGCACTCATAGTCGCCGAGTGTGTCCATGAACAGTTAGGAATCGGTTACGGGAGTTCAATTTAAGGCCATGGCGTCCCTACGTTGGTCCGCTACTTACACCCAGGCAACGTGAACGTCGATTGCAATGGCTGTAAGCACATGCACCTAATCGGTTCCACTTGGCCCTCTGGAGACGAGTGCTATTCACTGGCGAGTCTCAGTTCACGCTTTACATGTCAGATGTACGACAACGTGGCTATCGACGCCGAGGCGAACGGTATTCTGACGCATCCATTAAGGGCAACGACATATTCGTGGGATGGTCTGCTAAATGTTTTTGGGGAGGGGGCATTTCTCAAGGCGTGAAAACACCTCTCGTGGTCATCGGGGGCAATCTTACAGCCGTAAAATATCGGGATCATGTCCTCATGCCTCATGTCCTTCCACTTATCTTTGTGCCTAACCTTACGCTGTAGCAGGATAATGCGAGGCCACACGTTGCTGGGGTTTGTCGTGACGTCCTCAACCAAAACACTGTCCCAGTTCTCGATTTGCCACCCTACAGCTATTGCGGGAAGAGCCGGACATGAGGGTCGTCGGGAAACTCGTCAACGTTCCAAAACAACGTCGCTCAGCTCAGGTGACCCAGGCCCCTCTTTAGGAGGTAATAACATCCCACAAATGACCACAGACAACTTGTTGGGGGTCAATGATAAGGAGAGTTAGAGCAGCGATTGAAGTATCGGCATATCGGTTTGAAATTCAATGCTCTAACCACTGAGTACCGTATTCCCCGGCTGGCCAAAGTGGCCAATATTCTTTATCAGCATTCGTCATGTTGAGTCACGCGAGGATGGGCACAAGCGTCATATTTTTGTGGCGAAAGTAGGGCTGTCACGATTTTTTAATTTAGGAATCGATTAATCGTCGCAAATAATCGATCGTAATCGATTAATCGTACCTAGATGACCTCCTCTCCCTCTCTCTGACGTTGATAAAAAAATGAAGTTCAAGTCAGTTGACCTACCTCCGGAAAACAACGAAGACGATCCTCTTTTAGGTACATTCAAAGCTTTGATGTTCTGAACTTTTGAACCGCCAGTGTAATAATCAAGACCGGTCGGCAGTTGCGAACTTCGCAACTGCCGACCGGTCTTGATTATTACACTGACGATTCAAAAGTTCAGAACATCAAAGATTTGATGAATGTACCTGACAGACAAATGCTTCCAACGGCTTCTTGGGGTTTAACATCGATGTTCTTAACTCTTTACCTTTAGAAACAATAGTTTTTTTCATAAAATTTTCTTTTAATTATTAAACGTCTGAAGCGGGATAAAATTTACCGATTATTCGACAACGAAAAATGCTAATCGATTTCGCTGTGACCGATCAACAATCGACTAATCAATTAATCGTGAGAGTCCTGGGCGAAAGCAATAAAAACGTGTAACAAAATAGGGAACAAGCGATGGAGGTAACCGTCAGTCGCCTCATATGACACTCATTTCATATCATATATCTACAGGCCCCTATGGCGCTGGTATTAACAGTTCTTTATTAGTATCAATGCATTTGGATGTTGAACTTTCTAAATGGTAGCAACTCGATCCAGACTCTCCGCAGTCTTATTTCAATGTGCACTGGTAGAGTGCTAAATTATTTTTGGTCACGGAAATTTATTCACCTGTCTCTGCCTTGTTACAATTTATGGGAGAGTGCCTATAAGCACTCTCCCAAAAATTAAAACAAGGCAAGGCCACACAGACTAGATAATTTCACTTCAAAAATCTAATAGAAGGACATCCACTGAATATCTAACCTTTAAATTCGATACCTGCACTTCAGAGGAAAGTCCAAATATCGACTTCCAGCACTTGTAACCCAAAGCGTTGTTTTCAATTCGGATCAACAATACTGTTACAATTTATAAGTACTATAACAGTTAATTTTAATATAAGTTATCTCCGTCAACACGTATGGTATATGGAGATTTAATACCTGGATGTCGGGTTTTAAACACCGAGCCGCAGCCGAGGTGTTTAAATGCGACATCCAGGTATTAAATCTCCATATACCATACATGTTTACGGAGATAACGTTTTTGTCCCGTTTGAAACACAAAAGAAACATAGTGGAGAAAAAATTGTGGACGCGTTTCTCACGCTCCGTAAAAAGTTGGGCCAAATGCGCATGTAACTGTTTTGTTTTTACAAACGCGGAAGACAACAGATAGAGGTATATCCCTTGGGTCGTTAGGGAAACGAGTAAATAGTACTTTGCTTTCGTATCGTCCCCAAGTTCCAATGTGTTCTATGTGTCTACTTATTTATTTTTCTCAAGTTGTTTAATTAATTATTCGACTATTTAAATTATAACAGCAAAATATGATCGAATTGTCGGAAATATGATGGCATTTGTGCCTATTTTCATGTTTTTAGGTTCGATTTGTATATCGAGGCGAGCAACGCCGGAAAGCTTTCATTTCAACAATTTTCCCCCGATGTTTCGCGTGCGCTTATACCCTGGACGTTGCACGCTCTCAAAAACCTTGGATGTTGGGTGCACGCTTTGCCATGGATATTTCTCCAGGGCATTCTGACCTATCAAGACACATAATTTATCTGGATACAGGGACAAACGAAATGATCAGGCTTGTAATAATCCAATGTACATTTATTTGTCACTGAGGCGAGTTCACTTCCGCCCTTTTCTGACCAGTATTATGTCTGTTACATGTATCACGTCTGATTTGTTTTGGGAAAAAGTCCCCCCCCCCCCCCACCCCAAGTGACTCAATATAGGATTTGAATATCTCCCCTATTGTATTTTCGAATTTGAAAAAAAGTCTGTCGTTAGCGGTTATTGATGGAGAAATGTAATATTTTAAGTTATTTGCATGCGTGGATCGGGAGATACTGGTCAATACAAAATGGATGTTTTTGGTTGATGATTGTGGAGACGTGTTCAGCCATTGTATTGAACATCAGTCGTCCTATCCATTATGCGTGGCTATAAACTATTGATTAAACGTGTCTTTATCTCCATGGTGTGGTCCCGGCTAGCCATTGTAAAGAAATATATGATCTTAAACGCCAATAAATAAATGAAATCATTGTTGGAAAGCTGCTTGAAAATTTGAAGACGGAATATCGTCACACACATGGTGAGACTTGAGACAGAGAGTGTTGTATGGGTTGTGGATAGATGTGTTGTATGGGTTATGGATATACCATGGCTGGCAGAATAACTATACAAATGTAGACAGTGATTGATGGGAAGGCATTACTTATGTCTAAACTAGAGAGTCACCCTGTTGTTCATTTCATTTGCACACTCTCGCGTCAAAAACATTACAAAAATAGATCCTCGCCTTAAACCGGTGTCACGGTTCTATAACGGTCAAGTGGAGATTTTCTTTCTTGTTATGCATACAATCACTCGAAATCTTTCAAAACCCATTTCAAAGCTGAGAAACAATACCCAAAATAGACACTCACCCAAATCCGGTGTAAAAAGGTCATAAGGGTCATATGGAGATTTTCTTGTTTTTGCATAAAATTACTCGAAATCCATCAAAATCCATTTTAAAGCAGAAAAAGCAGAAAAACATAACCCAAAGAGATATTCGGCCTAACTTGGAGTGACGAGGTCATAATGGTCATGTGATAATTTCCCCCTTTTGCGTAAAATCCCTCGACAAACAAAAAAAAATCACACGAATGGACACTTGCCTTAACCCCCCTGCACACTGATGTCAAAATATCTAAATTTCAGGCAGAAAAAATTTCCGCATAATGCAACTAGAAATTTAACCAATTCAATCTCGTTTAACAAAGCTCATTGAGCTCTGTCAAACGAGATTGAATTGGTTAAAATTTGAGATGCATTATGGGAAAACAGCTTCCTGAAATTTTGGTATTTTGACATCAGGGGGTTAATCAGGAGTCACAGGCCTGTAAGGGTCAAATGGTGATTTTGTTTCTTTTTCATGTATAAAATTTCTCGAAATCCTTCAAAACCCAAAGCAGAAAAACAAAATCCAAATAGATAGTCGCCCTAACCAGATGATGAAGAGGTCATATGGGTCATACGGCGGTTTCCTTTTTTGTGCATAAAATCACTCGAACCCCTTCAAATCTCATTTTAAAGAAGAACAAACATCACACAAACAGACACTCGTCCTAACTTTGAGCGACAGAGTCATAACTCTCATAGAGCAGTTTCCTTTTTAGTACAAAATCACTCGAGACTCTTCAAAGCTCATTTTGAAGCAGGGAAAAAAATCACAAATAGACTCTCATATACTGATTGTCTCTTTTTTATTTACTTCAGTTAATTCCTTCAGAATTAATTAAAGCAGAAAAAAATACCCAAAGTTTGCATCTCCCTAAATATGGTCAAGATGTCATAAGGGTCAGATGATGATTTTCTTCTTTTCTGTATGAAATTACTCGAAATCCCTTGAAACCTCATTTTAAAACAAAAAAAACAACAAAAACAAACGATCACTTAAATACACCTCCCCCCCCCCCCTTAACTCGTGGTCAGGGTGTCATAAGGGTGATTTTCCCCTTTTTGCATAAAATCACTCAAAATCCTTCAAAACTCATTTTAAAGCAGAGAAAATATCACAAGAATAGTACCTAGCTCTAACGCGTGGACAAGGGGCCATGCTGGTTTTTCAGGGGGTGGGTGGAAAGACCATTTATACAGGAGAGCAACAATTATTACTCTATTAACAAAAATCTAGGGGGCGCGGTGGCGTCGCGGTAACCGATTCTCGTTAGATCGCCGAAGTTAAGCAACGTCGAGCGCGGTTAGTAGTTGGATGGGTGACCATTTCAGCGACTGATTCGTGCTCCCGCGTTGTGTCCTTGGGCAAGGTACTTAACCCCGATTGCCTACAGGGGGGAACGATGACGCTGTGTACTAAGGCGAACTGCACGTCGATGGTGCGCATGTCTTCAACCAATCTAACCCTGCCTGTGCCGCGGCGCAGAGATCAGAGTTACGATGTTGGAGAGCTGACAGATGCTCGTCGTTGCTCGGTGGTTGTCTCCGGGTACTCCGGCTTCCTCCACCCGTAAAACTGTCGCCGACATGATATGACCCTGGCTGTTAATGTGTCGTTAAACCTTAATAAATAACAAATAACAAAAATCTACTTGGTGCTTCCAAGCTGCTGTAGTTACCAGCAAAAACAAACATTTTCCCGCACTCTGTGTGATAATTGAGTACAAACCAAATTACGAATTTTTGTTGCTTCATGTCATCCCCATGCTGGGAGAACAGGCTGCGTCCCTCGAACTGATTTCAAACAACACGGATTAGCCCAGCGCCTTTCTATATGTCTGTCATTCCACTATGATCACGGAGTACAGTGGTGTGAAATTTGTAAACCCATCATTTGTCAGTTCTGAGAAATAGGTTTTTAACTGTTTAACCAACGAATCGCCCGCATCCTTCCCGCGTAATATGCAAATTCAGCAGCTGAAAAAATATTATTTTTCGAACACTTTCAACAAAACCAAATCATGTGACCCCCTCTTTGGAACGAGCTCGTCGAACTCGTTCCAAAGGGGGGTCACATGATATGGTTTTGTTAAAATAGTTTTAAAATATTTGAAAAAATGATATTTAAAATAATAATTTTGAAATCGTCTGCGTAAGGTAAATGGTTGAAAACGATCAATTCTGATAATTTTGGGCGGCCATTTTTGACTCCTTGCAGATAAAAGCGAAACTTATTCAAAACATTACAGGTGTTCTGCTAATTCATCGCCTCAAGATTCTAGGTCAAAATGGCCGATTTTTATGCCTATTATTGAATGTTTGGAAAATTGTTGGGACAAAAATAATTTTGGTAAACTGTTTTTACCAGTTGGTTATGGCAAAGCGTCTTTCTGAGATATCTGTGAAAAGTTCAGGTCAATCACGCAATTGGACAATGGGATATTGGCCAATGAAAATGTTAACGTTTTTAGGCGGGTTTTGGTATCAGAAAGTTAACGCCAAAAGAGAACAGTTTATTAGGAATATAACTTATAGCCATCTATGGTCCTGCAAAAAACCAATAATCTGAAGAATAACAGATGCTAAGCCTTTTGGGTTTTGTGCAGTAGAGAAACAAAAATGTAAGTGAGTAACATTCCATGACAAATTATCAGTGACAAAGACGACTGTTATTGACTGATCTGTACAATATATGCTGCTTTTGGGGAAGGGATGAACACATCACGATTTTACAATGTACTGAAACAAGATTTTGTTAAAATTAACATGACACAACAATTAACGCTGAAATGTTTATTTATCTCTGCTGCTCAGATCCCTCTCTTTAACCCTTAACGCAACATAACGGTAAAGACAGACCAGTGCTATTGTGGTACAAAATACCTGTATCCATATCGTCAGTTCCAGCTCCGGTTCCTTCTCGATATTAATTATCAAGTGTATCCAAGATACCAAGACGCCATCTGTAACTAGAACAACTTCACTTGTTTCTAAACTGCAGCTCTTAAAGCATAATCGATCCAGATAGACAACTGCATCAGACTCAAGTCACCTTGGAAAGGTAATTTATCTCTCAATTGCAGAGTTTTGCTACATATGGCGACGAGATCTGTCGAATTTTACGCGAGAAAACCCCGTGTTAAATTCGTTTGTATTTTTCTTTTTCATTTCTTCTTCCACTCGGGAATGTTCATTAAAATTTTTCTGAATTTTGTTATTTCAAATCAACAAAATGGGAAGGAACGAAAGTCGCTTTTTTATTTAAATTGATTTGGGATTTAGTTATTTTCATTTTTCTTGCTTGTTTTTTTTTTGTTCCCTTGAAATATTTTCTCTTTTTTGTGGAAATTATTATTTGTTATTTTTTTCAAAAATTGTTTTTTCACTTTTCAAACTTTAAAAGTGTTACAATTTTATTTAAAAAAGGTGGTGGTTAAATTAATACAATTTCATTAATTACCACAAATAAAATCACAATCTTGGCCATAATTAATTTACAGACAGCTACAACAGAGGAATTTCAAAAAAGTACATGGCATTGGTAAAAGTAAAGATGAATAGCTAATTAAATGTCGACAACAAAATCACTGTTTAGAACTGAAAGCGTTAATGAAGGAAACTGACATACTTTTAGAAAGATGGGCTGAGTGGTTAGCTGAAGGTGTAATTTGTTTGAAGGAAACTCCTATTAACCAAAACAATGACGAATTCAGAACCAAGTTAGAAAAAATAGAACCTATGTTAACAAAAAATCATCAGTTGTGGACAAGCAAATTTGAAAGGATGATGGCTCAAAATGAAATTCTCAGAACCCATTTATAAGTAAAGAAAATGAGAGTGATATGATGAAAAGGGAAGTAAGTATTGAGTTGCAAAGCGAACCTAAAGAGTTTAATCAAGAGTACGACAAATTAGCTTTAGAAATGAAAAGTGAAAGATTTGAAAAATTGAATATTTCAGTAGATCAAAGTAAGTCAAGTACATACCGTTCAACCCACATCTCCAAATAGGGGACATTTCACCCTGGAACAGCAACAAAAATATCTTTTAACCCTTTACCCAACGTAACGGCCAAAACCGGCCAGCGCTATTCTCAAAAATCGTCAGTTAATTTTCATTATTTTTTCATTTTTTGTCTCAAAAACATAGGTTATGACCCCTCATTGGAACGAGCTCGTCGAGCTCGTTCCAATGAGGGGTCATAACCTATGTTTTTGAGACAAAAAATGAAAAAAATTAGTTGTTCAAGAATGTTTTTTGCAAGTGTCGTCTGCTTTTCATGTTAGGTAAAGGGTTAACGGAAATGGGCTAATCAGCAGACCCCTACACTTGGACCGAGTAAATGAGGGTCAGATTTTGCCGGATGCCAATATTCAGTATCCTGATGAGATTTTAGGGGAAAGATTTCTACAAAGAGTGAATGGTTTTAGTCTCATGTTAGATGTTTGTATTTTTAATCAATGTGCTTTGGCAGTTGCTGATACCGCTGCTATGCTGACGTTAGTCAGCGAGGAGTTTTGTGAAAAGTTTGAAAAGCTATTGCCATCTAAACTTTTGAAACTTGTTGGTATTTCCAAACGTCCTGTCTTGGGTAGGAAATACCAAGATTCTGTGATTGTTGGTCTTGATTTTCTCAAAGAAAATCGAGGTATTGTCAATTTGAGTAACAGCACCATCTCTATTTGTAGGGTGGCTTTAAATGCTTCCTACAAGAAAAGTGATAGTTCTGAAATCAAGATACCAGGAGTCACTGTTAAGACAGGGAATTACAGTTCCCCCAAATTCAGTTTGTTCACTCCAGGTTAGGGTCAGTGGACATTTGGAAACTGATTTCGTAATTGAGCCTACAATTCAACATGAGGGTACACTTGTATCTGTCGCAATAGGAAGAGGGCGCCAGTTACTTGTTAATGTGGTCAATGACACTAACCATTATGTTAGGTTCGAAAAGGGACTGCATTTAGGAAATGCAGAGGAAATAATTTATGTTGATGAAAATGTTTCTGAAAATGTTTCAGAAGTTCGAGTAATTGATGCTCAGTCTGACAATATTTGATTATCTGGTGAGTTGAATTCTATTAAAATGGCCTTGCCTGGCCACTTACATAAATTGTTTTTAACATATATTGTCAATTTAGAAGTTGATCAAGCTGTTCAAGTAGGTCGTCTGTTGACAGACTTTGCTGATGTTTTTGCCAAACATGACCTCGATATTGGTTGCATGACGGGAGTGGTCCATGATATTAAAACTGGTTCTGTTCCTCCAGTAAAACATAAGATGAGGCAGACTCCTTTAGGATTTCAGGAGCAAGAAAAAGAACGCTTGAATAAAATGTTGGACGCAGGTGTTATTCGTCCCTCAGTTTTTTGTTGGGTTTTGCACCCGATTTGGTCAGAAAAAAGGATAGTTCTGTTCGCTTGTGGGTCGATTATAGAGCATTGAATGAAGGTATTGTCAAAGATTGTTTCCCCTTACCTAAGATTGAGGACTGTCTTGATACCTTTAGATATGGCATCTGGGTATTATCAGATTCCATTATCGGAACATTCTATGAAAAAGACACCTTTTGTTACACGTCATGGCTTGTTTGAACACACAACAATGGGCTTTGGTTTATGCAGTGTGTCGTCAACATTTCAAATAGCTATGGAGCTTGTTTTGCGAGGTCTTACTTGATGTCTTGTGTATCTAGATGACATAATTGTTCTCAGAAAAGATTTTGAGTCTGCTTTTATGAATTTGAAAGAGGTGTTAATAAGGTTTCGGGAACACAATTTAAAATTCAAGTCAAGAAAGTGTAAACTGTTTAAAAAAGAAGTGGAGCTTTTAGAAAAGAAAGTTGATAGTGAAGGGGTCTCAGTGGCACGGAGTAAAATTGAAGCAATTTTAAATTGGCCGATTCCTGAAAATTTAATCCAGTTACAATCATTTCTTAGTTTTGTGAACTACAAAAGGGCGCATATACATGGTTTTGCTCAGTTATCATCAGTTTTGTATGAATTGGCCCATAGTAAAGAGTATCACTGGGAAGAAAAACATCAGTTAGTTTTTGAAAAATTTAAGGAAGTTTTAACTAATCCACCTTACTTTCTTATCCATCTCCTAGTGGCTTGTTTATACTCGACACAGATGCCTCGGATTGTGCATTTGGTGCTGAGTTGTCTCAAGTACAAGGTGGTAAGGTCAAGGTAATTGCATAAGCTAGTCATATTTTGTTGAAGACACAAAGAAAGTATTCCACTACTAGAAAGGAGTTGTTGGCCGCTGTCAAGTTTTGCAGACATTTTAGACATTATCTCTTGGGTCGAACTTTCATTTTAAGGACAGATCACAACAGTCCTGTTTGTCTCATATTGAAGGTCAGTTAGCAATGTGGATGGAAGAGCTTTCACAATTCAACATGCAGATACTTCACCGGGATTGTAAAAAAACATGTTAATGCAGATGCGCTGTCTCGAATGGTATCTGAACCTGTAAGTTGTGACTGCTACGAAGCTGGTTCTTCCCTCGAATCTCTTCCTTGTAAAGGCTGTCCTCGTGTCCATTCTCAATGGTCAAGGCTTCTTCATGATGTAGACGATGTCATTCCATTAGTTGCCCGAACTGTGAGTTCTCAAGAGCCTGTACACGTGGACACAAATGTTAAGGATACAGAGATGAAATCTTTGGACAAAGCATGGATTGATTCTTATTCTCATGAACAGTTAAGTGAACTTCAGTTGCAGGACCCTGGTCTGAAGGTGGTAATTGCTTGGAAGAAAAATAATGTATTGCCTTCGGATGCTGAAGTTCGATTATGTAGCCCAGTTGTTAGATCCTTACGGCTCTGTCTGTCTCAGTTGCCATTGGAAGAAGATGTTTTGTTTTACAACTGGAGAGAAAATGAAGAAGATCTCCCAGTGTTGGTAGTTCCTTCTAGGGCTGAAACGGTTGGCCCATTTTCACAACCGACTAACCGAGAGTTGTAGCCGGATAATATCCGGTTAACAGTAGCAATTATTTCATCGAATCTGGGATCAAACCTATAGGAATTGGAAAGCTGTATTCTCAGAAAGTATTCCCCAGTGTGTATACAAAAGAACGTTGTCGAGTACTCGACAACGTCCGTTTGTGTACATACTACGGAATAGTTTTTGCGGTTACTCAGTACTCACAGAAATTACCGATCATTAACGAACTGTTGAAGGCCAAAGTCGATTATTTTTCAATACATATAGCGCTCCTTCGAGGTGTAGTGTAATCTATCCCAAAGGAGAAGAGGCAGATTTACTACGTATTAACCGTGGAATGACGATCACTATCGATATTTCGGATACCCGGTTGACGTTTTTAATCGGTTATGTTGGTAACCGGTTTCAAACCGGGTATCCGGTTAACCATTTCAGTACTAGTTCCTTCCTCTTTAACCCTTTCCGACTACGGTTATCGTGGCGTTTTAACGTCGCGTAGAATCAGGTTTTGGCGACGTCAAACGCAATCGTTAGCCCTTTGAATTCTGGTGGTATCTTCCGTATCAATTCAATGACATCAACAGGAAGAGTCCATATTCATTATTTGGGGGTAGACCAATTAATATTTGCAACGTGCAGCCTTGTGGCTGCACGTTGAAAATATTGATTGGTCTACCACACACATGCATTTAGCATCCATCACATTTAATGAAATTATGAAGTATCATGTTTCTGAACGAAAAAGCGGCCGCTCGGGTTCAAAGTCGGAGTACGTATTATTACGTACCGTAGTCGCAACGCACGGCAATTTTCGTACGTAATATTACGTACCGTAGTCGCAAAGGGTTAAAAGAAAGGATTCTGTATTTGTGTCATAATCTGAAAAGTTGTGGTCATCTGGGATAAGATAAAACCATAGCACGATTCAAAAAGCTTTCTATTCGTATAACATGACATATTTTTGTAGAGATTATGTCAAATCGTGCTCAGTCTGCAATGCCAATAAAAAAGCAAATGTCAATCCCAGAGCTGTATTAAAATCTTTCCATTCTGGTTATTCAACGGAAAGTGTCCATTTGGACATCATAGGACCATTCAATAAACGTATCAGTGTGGATAAATATGTGCTGTTAATGGTAGATCAATTTCTAAATGGGTGGAGATTGCTGCACTTCCAGACCAAACTGCCTTCACTGTTGCTCAAAGGTTTTTAGTTCATATTATTATTACTTTTGGCTGTCCTCTTGAAATTCACACTGACCAAAGCAGTAATTTTCAAAGCCATTTATTTCATTCCATGTGCAGTCTACTTGAAATTGACAAATCTATAACCACACCATATCACCACTCCCCCAACGGCCAATTTGAGAGATACAATCGAACTTTGCTCCAATTGATTCGCTGTTATATTGAACACCAAAACAAAAACTTGGATAGACATTTGCCTTTACTAGCTATGGCATTGCATTCTATCGTTAACAAAGGCATCGGGTTCACATCAAACCATCTTATGCTTGGTAGAGAATTGGTCCAACCAGTAGAACTTATTCATCAGATAGTTGCATCTAAGTACTTAATTCTACGAACTGCACCTCAGATGAAATCAGCGACACTTGTTTTTTTAAATTTCTCGAATGCCATAGAATTGAGAAGGGGCGCTGGTTTTGTTTACAATGGCATGGCGGAGGTTCGAACCCACGCCGAGAGAGTTTCCTTCGGCACCAACCGCCTAGCGAAACTATACTGAACCACGCACACCACTCTGCCACCGATAGTTCGAACCCACGCCGGGAGAGTTTCCTTCGGCACCAACCGCCTAGCGAAACTATACTGAACCACGCTCACCACTCGGCCACCGATAGGGGTTTGTCGGTGGCCGAGTGGTGTGCGTGGTTCAGTACAGTTTCGCTAGGCGGTTGGTGCCGAAGGAAACTCTCTCGGCGTGTCGGTGGCCGAGTGGTGAGCGTGGTTCAGTATAATTTCGCTAGGCGATTGGTGCCGAAGGAAACTCTCTCGGCGTGGGTTCGAACCTCCGCCATGCCAATGTAAAGTAGATCTTATGTTTGGACTAAATTGTTCAACTAGTCCAACCTCAGGTGATTGGGTAAAACAGATTGAATTGGTTAGTGATCAAGCTCATCAAACTGCCCGTTAGACCTTAAGCCAGTCTTAAATTAGACAGAAAAGAACTCATGATTTAAACTACAAGAGAAACAATATGAAGCTTGTGATATTGTGTATAAGACGGATTCCACCTCTAAAACTGGAGTGAGCTCGAAATTAAAATCACCTTGGGTGGGTCCTTATTTGGTTCTGAAAAACAAGTCTCCCTTATATGAAATTCAAGGACAAAAAAGGTAGTCAGTTAATCCACCATGATAGATTAAAACCCTGGCATGACCGAGTCATGCCCATACGGTTGCGGCGATTGAGGCGCAAGTACATTGAAGAACAGCATGAAATGGTGGAACTTATTGTTGATTCACCAAAAAATAAACAGACGCCACTCCCATCTATGTCGGACATTATCGGTAACTCGGGCTGGTGTCTACTTCATTGCCATTATCACCCTGGTCGGACATTGTCGCTGACGAAGATGGAAAAATCAACCGTTGATACACCATTGGGTCACAGTTGCCGTAAATACATGGGAGGTACTGGTTTCAGTCAAGCAGACGAACGTCAAGTAGAACCATGGTTTTATAACTCACTAGAAGATGATGTGCTACCCAGTCTGTTTATGGAGAATCCAACTTCATCATCTGGTCGACAGTTTAGCCTGCACGACTTTTAGACTAACAGTCTGCACTAGCTTTTAATCATGTGCTCCAGAACAAACACTGCACTGTGTCTGGTACAAATTGTATTGTAAACTAGCAGTATAAATTCCATTATTTTAAAAACTGGATCTTGATGTAGTCAACTTTATAGCAGAATATGATGAGAGTATGATGAATTTGTAATTGAGACCGCTGCGGCACCATCAAACAGTGTAGAAAACGGGGAAGAAGAAGAATGGCTGGAAGAACAAAGTAATACAAAACCCATCTCCACTCGATCTTCTCGTCGGAAATACAAGAACTGCCAGATGTGTCCAGCTAGAACTGTACATCACAAGTAGGGATCTGCCAATCACAAATTTCTTTTCGAATCGAATCTCGAATCGAATCGTGTCTCTGATATCTACATCGAATCGAATCCCGAATTGAATTTTAAAAGACAAGTTATTTCACATTGCATCAAACGGAAGTTACGGAACACTGTGGTGACCCTTACGCGACGGAGTTAACACCTTAAACACCAATAACTAAATATTCTCTGTAGCACCGTCGCTGAAACAGCTAGGCCTATTGTCCATAGTTTTAGTTTTTGAAGGCCTAACTTGTTACTATTCACGTTCTTAAGAACGTGAATAGTAACAAGTTAAGCCTTCAAAAACCAAAACTATGGATAATGTTCTGGGCCAAATTCACACCTTACCTAACAATTAAACATTGTCAATTACTCAAATAAATAGGAATTGAGCCTACATGAATGAATTTTCTAATGACAGTTTTATCCTATTTTTGTTGGAAATGTAACAAATTGAAGTCAGTACGAGAGATTCGAGAAAATCGAATCCTGAGACCGATTCGGGATCGACCTCGAAGCATACGTATGGTATCGATATCGAATCGAATCTCGAATATTCGCAGGACCCTAATCTCAAGAGTCACGTTTTGAAAGAGCACTTGCCTTGGTTTTTAGGTTTCCATACGTCTTGCTGGCACAAAACGCATATTAAGGGCCCCTATGTCTCAGAAACAGAATGTTCCATTAAGACGTGATTTTATCTCATGAATGGCCTATTTTTTTACTTCTTCTGTAATCTGTTAAATGTAGGTAGTTTGAAACTGCTACTACAGTATGTCAATGATAATGAGCTCTTTCCCCCATATGACTATAACATTACTGAATATAGCAGAGAGGAAAGATTTTTAATGTCTCAGTATGTTCAGCTTGCTACTGGAAAAACGGTGCATGAGTATCAATTCAGTCCTCCCCCACCAAATTATGTCATTTGCCTCATACACTGGAGAATCCTCTGTAATCAAACTGTCTGAACTCTTGTTAACAAAGGTAAAAAACTTGTCCAATAGAATGTCATATGCCGACAATGTTAGTTATCCTTGTGTTTTCCAGGGTGTATGAGAATTTACACCGGTTTGGGAACTCATACACCCTGAGGCAAAGCCGAAGGGTGTATGAGTTCCCAAACCGGTGTAAATTCACATACACCCTGGGAATCACAAGGATAACGGATTTATTTCCAAGAATTTTGGTGTACTTGATACTTTTACCTACATTGTGGGCAAAAATTGACACACAGTTTGTACTTTGTAAGTTTCTTAATGAATAAAACCAGACAAATATGGATGTCATTGGAACTGGCTCAATGAGCCAGTTCCAATGACATCCATATCTGTAATATTTTATTGCACACAAATATTAAATTTCCTGTATTTTTATTTTTGTTCTAACATAACCGGACAGAAGGTATGAAATAATAATTAAAAATTGGTGCATTTTTAGCTATATAGCCTGGTATCGTATATTCTTGTTTTTACACTGTGGTTAAACACGGTGTAAAAACAAAACACCGTGGATTGCAAGTTATACCGTACCTCTCAGCCAATCAAAATGCAGTATTTGGTTTCATTTGGAAATAATGAGCTGTTACCACCTGTCAAAATGTTACTCAACCTTTATTATTCTGTGATTCACATTTTCATTTAGATCAATTATTGAAATAAACCCACTGCAAAACATTAAATGATGTCTAGAAATTATCTAGTTGTGGTGAATATGTTTTAAAGTATGCAGATTCAAACTCTGTTTTTCCGAAACATTTTGCTTGCATGGATGCGCTCATTTCTGAAGACTCGGGAATTTCTATTGCAGTGGGAATACATCCCCGTCTTTTATTACCTGGTGTAGTCAATTCCTTTACAAACAAAGTTGAAGTTCTTTCGAAAGATGAAAAAGTGAAAGCTTCAGGTGAAGTATGTCTTGATTACACTACGTTTTGTAAATGTAAACCTGCTTGAGTGAATAAAATTCTTTGTAAATCCAAGAAAACTGAATCTCAGAAATTGTTTTTAAAGCAAGTTCTTCCCTTGGCTACTAAATATCACAAACCAGTCATTATTAATTGTCGTAACCTAAATACTGGAGACGCAGCTCATGATCTTCTACGGATCCTAATTGAAATGCGTTTGACACCATTGCCTATACACAGGCACTGTTTTATTGGCACGACAGAGGAATTGGTTCATTGGAATGTAATTCTACCAAATTTATACTTTGGTTTGACCTTTAGAAGTGTCAGAAATTTCTAAACGATGGAAGCATTAAAGAAAATTAAAGAAGAACGCCTTCTATTAGAATCGGATGCTCCATATCTTCCCACAGATTCTGACACAACTTTTCGTACTCCATGGAGTATAATTCCCAGTGCAAAGATCACTGCGCAAATTAGAAATGACATTCATATGACTCACTTCCTGAGTTGTTGGAGACGTGCTCTAACAATGCCAGGAAGTTCCACAAATTATAAACCACTACATCAGAATAACCCGTAAATAAAAGTTTGTAAACATGTACAAATATGAATGTACATGTATTTTTTATAGAACCAGTATGAGTTTATCTTTGGGTACGTGGAGAGTGTATTATCACTAAATCACCCGCAGAGTGGAGATTCCACCTGAGCAATAATTGCAAATTTGTTGCCATGCATACCCAGCACCAGCAAAGTTTCAGCCAATTGACCTCCGGGTTAAACCCGGAGGTCTATTGGCTGAAACATTGCTTGTGTTTTTTTTGTCGATATATATAAAATTTGAAAGTTATAGCTTGGGTGATAACTCCACTCCGCGGGTGATTTAGTTACAATCCACTATCCACGTACTGTATAAGTGGATGGATGACCACAGAGGAATGTATTATGTTCAAAGTTACTGACGAGAAAGCTGAAACCTTCCCATCAGTCTACTTGGGATATCAGCAGGACCAAATGCTAACATAATCAGTTTGAGTGTCTAATAAAATTTGAACGAGAAAGCAGAATACTTCCCAAGATATATATATATGCCAAAGATAAACTCGTCCCATGACATCCAGGAAAAGCGAATAATGGGTTGTTAAATAAGCACTTGCAGTGTTGAGCGTCCTTTTGGAAATAAATTATATATGCCTCTGTCGCCAAATAGTGCCCTTTCTGTTTATTTGCAAGTCTCTGTCTATCTCATTAACTCCAAATGTCTATCTCTGTCTCCCCGATGCCCCCACTCTCAGAGAGAGAGAGAGAGAGAGAGAGAGAGAGAGAGAGGGAGAGAGAGAGAGAGGGGGGGGGGGTCTAAAGAAATCAAAGTTATTTCAACTGTAAAAAACAGGGATAGAGTTGGAGAGAGAGAGGGAGAGAGGAAGAAATAGAGAGTGAGGGAGAGAGAGATGTATGAAGAGAGAGAGGCGGGGGAGGGAGAAAGAGGGAGAGAAAGGGAGAGAGCGAGAGAGAGAGAGGGGGGGGGGGTCCAAAGAAGGCAAAGTTATTCCACCTGTAAAAAAACAGAGAGGGGGGAGAAAAAGGGAGAGAGAGGGGAGATAGAGAGGGAGAGGAGAGAGAAGGAGAGAGAGAGAGAGAGATCAGGGAGACACACAAACAGACAAAGACAGTTAGAATCGAGCACGGGACAGAGACAGGGTTAAATGCCTATATAATTTTTTTTACAACGGCTTCTATCTCCCCCAAAGCATTGAAACGTGTTGGTAATTTTGTACATTTCTTAAAGATGTGAAGAAGAGAAACTGTCATGTAAAGATTAAATATTTGAAGTAACGTTAACCGCACTAGAAGGATAATGAACACTGCAATACATATGAATAATTAAGTCAAAACCATTAACACTCCTAAAAACAGCAGGGAGCAAACCCAGTTTATCGTTTATAGGTGAGTAATCCATATTATCTTTCATTATACGGAATGCAACCACCATCAGCTACAGATGATTAATTGGTTTTTACGATGATCCACGCCTTCTTAATTTAAAGTACTTATCGGCCACCTTTTCGAACGATACTCTAATAAGAAAACTATATTTAGGCTTAAATTCTCATTGTGCACCATTGTTACACTGTCGCACCATTAGTGCGAAGATTTGAAAAGGAGGCCCTGACAAGAGAGCATCATCTTAATCGAATTCTAGTCTCGCATCCACCATGGCCCCTCGCAAATTAACGTACAGTACGTGAAGAGTGGATTGTAACCAAATCACCCGTGGAGTGGAGTTATCACCCAAACTATAACTTTCAAATTTTGTACATATCGACAAAAACACGAGCAATGTTTCAGCCAATGGACCTCCGGGTTTAACCCGGAGGTCCATTGGCTGAAACTTTGCTTGTGCTTATTATGCTTTGCAACAAATTTGCAATTATTGCTTGAGTGGAATCCCTACTCTGCGGGTGATTTAGTGATAATACACTCTCCACGTACTGTAATATGCCATCAACAGAACTTGGGTACTAATTATATCTGTAAGCTGAAACAGGGACTGTGGCATCCTGCCTACAGAAAAAAGGTCTGCTCCAAGAGAGAGTTGTAAGTAATATGAAGATGTCAGGAACACAGCCATCCGGCTATGATGTCTTCAAACGATGTGCCTACTCACATACATTATGCGTAATGTAATCCATTGAACCTCTATATGCTCGCCTCCACAATTTTCGCCTGTTCACTTTGTTATGTTTAATTTTTGGTATTGTTTGTTTGTGAGATGGAATATTCTTGAATAAATTTCATTTCATTGTGTGAGTTCAGTATATATGACTCTCTTTGACAAAGTGTTTGTTACATTTAAGGCCCTTCCTAACTAACACTGCAAACAAAACGATTGGCACAACTTTCCAACGATATGCAGAATCTTTCACATTTAAGTTGATGTTTTTATTTGGGTTTTTCTCTATCTCTCCATCTCTGATTTATCCCCGCATTGTGTCCTTGGTCAAGGCACTTAACCCCGATTGTCCACACGGAGGCACGATGAGGCCGTGTTCTAAGGCGTACTGCACGTCGATGGTGCGCATTTCTTCAACCAATCTAACCTTGCCTGTGCTGCAGTGCGGAGTTACGATGTTGGGGAGCGGGCACTGCTCGTCGGAGCACGGTGGCTCAGTGGTAGGCTGTTGGACTTCTATGCTAGAGGACCCGAGTTCGATCCCCGTCTGGGACGACCATCCTTGTGTTCTTGCGCAAGGCACTTTATCCCGGTTGCCTATATGGGGGCACGGTGACGCCGTGTCCTAAGGCATACTGTACTTCGATGGTGCACATGTCTTCAACCGCTGTAACCCTGCTTGAGCGCAGCTTGAACATAATTAGAATGTTGATGGGCTGGCAGTTGCTCGTCGATGCTCGGTAGTTCTCTCCGGGTACTTCGGCTTCCTCCACAAGGTAAAACTGTCACGGTCACGATTAGCCATTGTGCAGAAGTTTGTGACCTTAAACACCAATAAGTAAATAAATAAGTAAGCTGCTCGTAGTTGCTCGGTGGTTCTCTCCGGGTACTTCGGCTTCCTCCACCCGGAAAACTGTCACCGACACGATGTGACCTTGGCTGTTTAAGTGTCGTTAAACCCTAATGAGGAAAACAAAAATCTGCTTTGTGGAATTTTCAAGAAGCTTTCCTCGCACTGGATGGATGGAAGTGGACTAAATTCGGTATGGGTATTCTTGATTGTCCAGGGGCATTAGATGTTCAATAAGGCAACCACATAAAAATACTTTGTTGCAAACAGAAATGTTGCTTATACCGAAATTGACAAATCTTGGAAATATATCACATTGTTAAAAAAGAACAGCTGACATTCATTGGACAGCACGCAATAGTCTCGAGGCGCGAAGGCGGTCGAGCCCAAAATACACACATTTTATAAACTTGGAAATGTTTTTTTTCCGTCGTGTGATAGAACAAAATATCTGATGTGAAATACAGCACGTGGAGGGTTGATTGTAACTAAATCGCGGTGATGTAGATTTTCCGCTTATAAAATGTATATAATTTTGCATAAAAAACAAGAAATACCAGCAAACTTCCATCTCACGGACCACAGGGTTGCACACCGATGGTCCATGGGATTTAAGTTTGCAGGTGCTTCTTGTGTCCAGTTCTCAAAAAATTATAAATAATCGCCTGGTGAAAAATCTAACCGCAATAATTAATGTCAATTTCTGGATTTCGGATTTTCTTTTCTCATGTTGGATATCGTGAGAAAAGTATTTAAGGAAAGGTCTGGATTGTCGGTAATATCTTTAATTGAATCATAGAGTCGGATGAACATTTACAAAAGCTCAATTTGGTGAAAATGTTTCAGGTTTTGTAAACTGTTTATTTTTCGTGTACGGGAGCGCACAATATACTGTTTGGAATTATTTCAATGGTAGTTCTGGGGTCATTTACACTGAGAGTAGTAGGAGAGAGATGGATCTGACCCGGTTGGTAGGAGACCGGAAGTGGCGTCATGTCACTTCCGGGTCCGCTTCGGGACCCGTGCAACTAAGGTCGATCCACCCTTATCCTACCACTACTGAGCTCCATAAGTTTTGGCAAGGAGACTTGTTTTTCTGTTTCGTTATTTTGGAATGTTTTTCTCTCAAGTAACAGGATATAGACAAGCAATTTACTTGGTTCGTTTTAAAAATAAATAAATATTGTTTAATCTTTACACCGTCGAAGGACATCTCACGGGAAAGAAGTGAATCCATTACGTGTGCATCGCCTGTATGAACTGATAATTGAGAATTCCACCAATTGCACTGTGAGGTGGGGGTAAAAAAAAAACCGAACCACGTGACGCCATTGAGCTGGGTTTGTTGTGTGTGATTAGACTTTTTTTTTTCCAGTGCCTAATCGCAGTTGGTTATTCCACTACAAATAGTCTGTTACTGTCCGTAAATACCAATTCTTATTGCTAATAATTAGGGCGAAACATAAATTCGATACAGTTTGGATGGAAAAGCAGTTTAAAAAAAATACCGAAAGGTGAATTGTTAATTGAAAGAAAATTTATTTTAACGAAGTAACTATGTAGTTTGAATATTTTTTCATTTGTGAGGTGCGATTCGCCGACTTGGCTATGTTACTTTGATCTCTCAGGGGCGCGGTGGCGTTGCGGTAACCGGTTCTCGTCAGGTCACCGAAGTTAAGCAACGTCGAGCCCGGTTAGTCCTTCGATGGGTGACCGTCTGAGCGATCGATTCGGACTCCCGCGTTGTGTCCTTGGGCAAGGCACTTAACCCGGATTGTCCACCTTGGGGCACGGTGACGCCGTGTACTAAGGCGTACTGCACATCGATGGTACGCATATCTTCAACCAATCTAACCCTGTCTGTACCGCAGTGCGGAGTTACAATGTTGGGGAGCTGTCAGCTGCTGGTCGTTGCTCGGTGGTTCTCTCCGGGTACTCCGACTTCCTCCACCCGTAAAACTGTCACGGTCATGATTAACCATTGCGCATAAGTATATGACCTTAAACACCAATAAATAAATAAACAAATATTTTGATCTCGCAGTTCACTGACACCGATTAACAAATGTCTCTCTTTAGTCAGGAAAAAAATCATAAACGAATGTACTCGTCGCTTTTAGAAACTCCCACCAGATTTGAAAAACTCGAATGAAAGTAATTGAGTATGCATGGTTGATTTGTTCTTTTCCGTCCATTATTCGTGAAACCCGATAAAAAATGCACGATACGGTAAAACGGTTTTTAGAATTTCCGTCACCCAAGTCTGTCCAACTCGGTCGGTCTGCCGGCTAACAATGGGGGATTAATGAAACGCAAGCACACCAAGTGATTTAAAACACTACAATTTCTGACCATCACGTTAAATTATTTATACAGATCAACTGTGAAAAAGGCACAACTCGCCACCTTCCAACACATTTCAGTCGCTGTTTTTAACAGAGATTTTAGAAGCAGAAATATGTTTTGAAGAGAAAAAATATGAGTTTTTGGAAGAATTCTTAGACAGTAAGAGAAGAGTTCTGTTCCAAAGAGATCTTCTCTGAGAATAAAAAAAAACAGCTCAGTATTTTTCACTTTGCAAATAAGACAACAAATTCTGCAAACAACTCCGAAGCCAACATTTCGTGATTCATCCAACCTAGTTGCCTTAAAATAAAGAGTGGACAAGTCTTACACCATCAAAAAAAAAAAAAATAAAGTATAAATAGACTTTATGATTCTGGAGAATCATGGCTTTTCCAGATGAGATTCCATGATTTTTCATGACCCCAGAGTGACTGATGAATTGCTTTCAACTGACGCACTGAAGTTCCTTTATTGTTGTTGTGAGAAGCGTGGGTATAGTAATCTCAAATGACTCAGTTTGATAAAACTTTTTAGACAAAACCATAGTTAAAGGTGGAGAGGGTTAATATCAATATCGTGGTCCGTCAAGTTAATGACCGACAAAATGAGTTATGTTTGTTTGAAACACACCCACTAAGTTCTGTGGCTATTTGAAAATGGTCCATTTATTCTCAAATGTATTCAAAATATTGATGTCTGGCAGTTTGTAGAGGTTTAACAAGTGCTAACGGGAATATTTTCCATGTATCTCGTAATGTCACACCAAAAACTACGAATGACGATTTTTTCTTTAAAATCTACAAGATGTTTTCAGAGAAATCCAGGGAGAACATGCATTTTAAGCTTTTGATGGGTACCATTGTTTATCCAACCCAAAAAGGGTTATGTGTTGTTTTTTGAATACTCTTGTTACTTCCAAAAATAATTCTCAGTGAATCTACTTTCACTTAAGTTGATCTCTTCTCTCAACTTTGGGTGCAGTGGATACGCAAACACAGCCCATTTATCAACATTTTGATGCTTGAGAACCTGCATAGGGTAAACAAATGCTTACTGGGATATTTTGTACATGCAACTTCTAATGTCACACTAAGATCTGAGAATGGCCATTTTGTCTTGAAAATCTACGAGATGATTTTAGAGAAATCCTCGGATAACATGAATTTTTAACCTTTTGAGGGGTATCGCTCTGTAACCAGCCCTAAACGGGTTAATGTTTGGTTCTGTGAATACCTTCATTACTTACAAAATTATCCTCAGTGAATTCCACTTCCAATGAAGTAGGTTATATTTATCTCGCAGGTGCACATTTGGTGTTATGGGTGCCCAAAAAACAGTCCATTTTCTCAAAATGTCTATGCTTGGCAGTCTCTGGAGGGTTAACAATACCGAAATATTTTGTCCATGCAACTTGTAATGTCACTACAAGACCAGCGAATGGTCAATTTTTCTTGAATTTTTTTTTTGAGAAATCCACAGAAAACTGTACTTTTAAGCTTTTAACCCTTTACCCAACGTAACGGCCAAAACCGGCCAGCGCGATTCTCAAAAATCGCCAATAATTTTTTATTATTTTTTCATTTTTTGTCTCAAAAACATAGGTTATGACCCCTCGTTGGAACGAGCTCGTCGAGCTCGTTCCAACGAGGGGTCATAACCTATGTTTTTGAGACAAAAAATGAAAAAAAATAGTTATTCAAGAATTTATTTTGCAAGTGTCGTCTGCTTTTCATGTTAGGTAAAGGGTTAAGGGGTCTCCTTAACTAGTAAAAAAAGGGGTTAAGACCATTGATTTTTGAATACCCTTACTACTTACAAAAATATTTCCCTGTCAGTTTTGCGTCCGGTAAAATACGTTATGTTTCTCTGTGTCATTCCCATTTGATGTTACTGGTGTGCAAAAACAGACTATTTTTTTCAAAATTTTGACATTTAGCAGCCCATGGAAGGTTAACAAATGCTTACCGGAATAATTTATTCACGCAGCTTGTGATGTGACACTAAGACCTATCACTGCCCATTTTCTCTTGAAAACCATACAAAATGTTTGTAAAGAAATCCAGGGAAAACATGAATTTTTAAGCCTTTGATGGGTATCACTATTAACCACCACAAAATGGTTAACGCTTGTTTTTGTAATACCCTTATTACTTACAAAAATGGTCCTCGGTGAATTCCACTTAAGGCAAAGGAGATTATGTTAATTTCTCTGGTATACATTTGGTGCTGTGCGTGTCCGAAAACATCCCATTTCATCAAAATTACGATGCTTGGCAGCCTGTAAAGGGTTAATAAACGCTCACCGAAATATTGTGTCCATGCAACTTGTCACATAAAGACCTGCGAGTAGTCAATCTTTCTTGAAAACCCACAAGATGTTTTTAGAGAAATCCCCAGAAAATGAGAATTTTAAGATTTTAGGTGGTCTCTCTTTAGCCTGTCCAAAATGGGTTAAGACTTCGCCTTTTGAATACCCTTACTACATACAAAAATGTTTCCGTATAGATTGTGCGCTCGATAAAAGATGGCACTTTCCTTTGTGGCGTACCCAATGGGTGCTGTTGGCGTCCAAAACAGGTAATTTTATCACAATTTTGACTTTTAGCCGCCCGTGAAGGGTAAACAAATGCTCACCAGAGTATTTTGTCCTTGCAACTTCTATTGTCACACCAAGTCCTGGGAGTGACAAATGTTTCTTGAAAAACTACAAAACTCGTTTAGAGAAATCCACGAAAACACGATTTTTTAGCTTTATGGGGGTATTGCCGTTTAACCAGCGCAAAAGGGTTAACGCATATTTTTTTTAAAACCCATGTTACTTACAAAACTGATCCTCGGTAAATTCCACTTCCAATAAAGGAAGTTTTGTTTATCTCTCGTGTACCGTTTGGGAGCTGTGGGGGGAGGCGAAACCGACCCATTTCATTAAAATTTCGATGTTTGGCAGCCTGTGAAGGGTTACCATATGCATCCCCCAATACGTCTTGTATATCAATGGTCGTGTCACAGGCTGGTCTAGCAATGATGAATGTTTAAAAAAAATCCACAAGACATGTTTCGAGAAAGTTCCGATAAACCCCAATTTCGGCGGGTTTTTGCCAATTCTGACAAAATAAGGGTTAAATAAAAAATTCCGCTTTAGTACGTTTTTTAGATTTTGTGCCCCTCTATGAGTGTGCAAAATTTTGTGAAAATCGGTTCGAAAATGGCTTTCGAATCGTACAGACAAAATGTGTGGAAAAAAAAAAAAAAAAAAAAACAACCCAAAAAACTAGACTTTATGTTTCTGGAGAATCATGGCTTTTCCAGATGAGATTCCATGATTTTCCATAACCCCAGAGTGTCTGATGAATTGTTTTTAATTGTCTCACTGAAGTTCCTTTATTGATGTTATGAGAAAGGTGGGTATATTGCAGTCTCAAATGACTCAGTTTGATAAAAAAAAGCTTCTAGCTTTTAAGGGGTATCTCTCTTTAGCCTGGCCCAAATGGGTTAAGACATCGACTTTTGAACACCCTTAGTACTTACAAAAATGCTTCTATATTAACTGCGCGCTCGATAAAAGAAGGTACTTTTCCATGTGGCATACCATTTGGTGCTGTTGGTGTCCGAAAACAGCCAATTTTATCAAAATGTTGACGTTTAGCAGTCTGTAGAGGCGTTAACAAACGTTTAACAGAATATTCTACCCATTCAACTTGTAATACCACACCAAGACCTGCCAGTGTCCAATTGTTCTTGAAAATCGCCAACAGGTAGTTAGCGAAATGCACCAAAAATGTAAATTTCAAGCTTTTAAGGGGCATCTCTCCTTAACCAGTCCACAATGGGTGCAGCTCCATTCTGTTAAATACCCTTACTACCAGTTACTACTCACAGAAATTATCATCAGTGAATTCTATGCAAGGTAAAATAAGTTTTGTTTATCTTTTAAATACTAATGGGCTGCTGTTGGTGCCTGAAACAGCCCATTTTATCAAAATGTTGATGTTCAGCAGCCCGTGGAGGGTTAACAAACGTTTAACGGAATATTTTGTCTATGCAGAAAGTAAGGTCAGGTAAAGACCCGCTAATGATCATTTTGTCTTCAAAGTCTGGAAGAAGCATTCGGATAAATCCACAAAATGGGAATTTTTAGCTTTTGGGGGGCATCTCTCTTTAACCAACCCAAAATGGGTAAAGATTTGGATTTGTGAATACCCTTACCACATACAAACATTTTTCCTTATAAATTTTGCGTCGGATAAAAGGAAGTACTTTTCTTTGTGGCATACCCATTGGGTGCTGATGCAGAAATGTGTAAAAATCGGTTTGAAAATGGCTTCTAAATCGTACGGACAAAATGTGTGGAAAAAAATATAATAATTTGAAGAAAAACAATATTCTTTTCTAGAGGGAAAAGCTCAAAATAATAATCCGTAGAAAAACAATAGTCGTTTCCAGAGGGAAAAGCTTAACAATAGTGGTTCAAACCAATAACCATTTATAAAAGAAGCAACCGACTACGTAAATTAGCTCTGAAAGGCAATAACCCAAACACATGGGCGGAATATAAAACTATCCGAAACAAAGTTAACAACATGAAAACAATTGTCAAGGAACAATATTTAGAAAAATAGATACCTCAATATCAGAAAACAACGACCAACGGCAATTTTGGCATATTGTTAAGATGTTTGGAAACAACTTTGCTTCCGATCCAGGAATACGGACGCTGAAAATTTATTCAGGTAACACACTTTTTGAAACCGACTATGAAAAAGATAATTTTTTAAACGAGGCCCTTATTCAAAATAGTATGTTGAACTCGAATAGCAAACAACTACCCCCCTTTAACGCGAATGTTCGCAATCATTTAGCAAAATTTCTTTTACTCAGGAAGACATTATTCAGATTATCAATTCTCTTAAAACTAACAAAAGCAGCGGTCACGATGGTATTGGACATAGATTGTTGAAGGAAACTAAATTTAGTGTAAGCAAACCTTTATTTCTGCTTTATTCTAAATCACTGGAGTTGTCGGAATTTTCTCTAGATTGGAAATGTGCTGATGTGATCCCTCTTTATAAAAAATGTGATCGTCAAGACCCCAAAATTATCGACCTATCTCTTTATTGTATTGTATTTGTAAAATAATGGAGCGGATTGTTTTTAAGGAAACTATAAATATTTTGAAGACAACAATCTATTTTATGTATTACAGTTAGGCTTCCTTCCAGGCAACAGCACCGTTTACCAATTATTAGAGATCTATCATAACCTTTGTGACGCAGTTGATTAAAACTTATATATATGTGGTGTCTTTTGTGATATTTCAAAGGCATTTGATAGAGTATGGCACGGAGGATTCATATACAAGTTAAAACAGTACGGTATCTCGGGTCCCTTGCTCCGCTGGTTTCACAGCTATCTGAATGACAAAAACCAGAGGGTAAAAATAAATGGTTGCCCTTCCAACTTTCAGAAAGTCAAGGCTGGAGTTCCACAGGGGTCGGTCCTAGGCCATTCCTGTTTCTTATATATATCAATGACATTATCGACAAAATTGATTCAGTTACTCGCATGTTTACCGATGACACGTGTCTGACAGAATCGTCCTGTGACCCCTGCAACGTCGAAGCAAAAATGAACGAGGAACTCAAAAAAGTAAACGAATGGGCTAACACATGGCTCGTTTCGTTTAATGCAAAACAGACGAAAGCAATCATATTCACACTTAACAAAAATATCTCGTCATTAAATATTTTGCTTAATGGCGAAACAATTGATTTTTGTAATTCTCACAAACATTTGGGTTTAACCTTGCAGTCAAACCCGTCTTGGTCAGATGACATTGATAACATTTGTGAAGAGGCTTGCTCGAGATTGTCCCAACAAAGAAAACTGAAGTATACTTTTAACAGAAAAATTCTTGAAAAAATATATCATGCATTCATATTACCGATTTTGGAATATGGTAGTTCTGTGTGGAGCGGTGCTCCTCGGTATCAATTAAATCGTATTGAAGATATTCACTACGAGGCAGCCCGAATAGTGAGCGGATTGACAGGATCTGTGCCACGAGATCGACTTTTGTTGGAAGTTGGTTGGAGTAGACTGGAAAACGGGCGCTATGTTCACAAAATGTGTTACTTTTACAAAATTCTCACTGGGAATGCTCCGAACTAAGGGCGTCTAATTGTTTCCCTTATTTCTGTCGAACAGAACTCTTCAAACGATCATTTTTTCCTTTCGTGTACTGAAGTGTGGAACACCCTACCGGAGGTTGTTCGAAATAGTCGGTCGCTTGGGGAATTCAAAAAGTCCATCTCACCACCCTTGCGTAAGTCCTCAACATATTTCTCAACCGGTATAAGGAAATACATCATTCACGCAAAATTACGAACTGGATGTAGTGACGTTAATGGTGACAAGTTCCGCAACTACATCTCAGGTTCTCCTGTTTCCTTGTGTAACGATGGCGTTGAGGATGCAAAACATTATTTCTTCCTGTGTCCTTTAAACTCTGATATTCGCTGTATTCTCATGGAGGATTTGTCGAAACTCACGCCCCACTGGAATTCATTGGATTTAATTTTATATGGAAGCCCGTCATTACCCGAAAGCAGCAATGCATCAGTTTTCTTCTCTGTTCAAAAATGTATTTGTGACTCACATAGATTTGATGTACAGTTGCTGAATTAGCTGCCAAGGTTGTACAAATGATCTGACTTTCACTGTGGGTGTCCTCTCACAGCGCTACCTGACAATCAATCTGTGTGAGGACAACACGGCGGATGTTAGGTTAGTACGGACGTGCAATGAGCACGCAAAGATTAACTGGTCTCAACATGTTCTGTGAACTTTCTTTAGGGTCATTAAACTAAACGTAGAACTGAATTTAGAATTGAATAAATAATGGGGGGAATTTCTGTTGTTTATTGTCCTTTTTTGTTTGCTTTTTTGTCTTCTTTGTATTCATTCTGCTTTTACCCGATTTTCTACGCCCTCTCTCCCCCTGTCTCTCTCTCTTCTCTCTTTCTTTCTCTCTCTCTTGAGTTAACTTCTTTTTGTGTATAATGTTTAAATATTGTTATATTTTTTCTGCCTTTTGTCATCTATTAGTCTTTGTACAGGAGAGGAGGGTTTTCTAAGTGGTCAGCACTTGTCCTCCAATCCTGATTTGCGTTGTTGAATGGCAAATAAAAATATGTTTAATCTAACGAAGCAACCGACTTGCCACGTGACTAACAAATCCAGACCAGCGAGACGTTCGGGTTCGCAGTGAAATGGATTCTCAGGGATGTATGGTGCTACATGTAGGTCTCTTACAACTCCTAAGTTTACAGCGTCCCCAAAGGGAAGCCAGTTAGGGACGTCTCGATGATGGTTGATCGCGTATGAGGGGTAAACTTGATTTGTTCCGATGGTAGTGATTCAAGTCTAGACTGATAAAACTATGTCATCAATGTATGCCTTGATGGTGTAGTTGAAACATTAGTCAGTGGGAGTTATGAAGGAAGGACAAGAGCCGAGACTTTTGTCTGTCGCAGTTGTGGAATGGAGGGCTAAAGGCGACGCTGCCTTGCTGAGGCGAGAAATTCCGAGCTTCAAATGGCTCAGAAACTCATCGATGCTTTTCTTGGGCTCAGTGAGACACTGCTACCGTTCTCGCACAATAAGAGGGGTCCAATCTAGTATTGGGGCCACCTCGGAGAGCCCCAGTGGGCCGGCCCTACGCCTCTTAAGCAAGGGTCCGTCAATGAAACAGATTAAATACGTGCTTGTGTGGTATGCATATAGACTACATATGAAAACCCACAAATTTGTTTTGTCCAATCGAGTAATAAATCAAGGAAACCTCGTCATTTGACTCCTCAAGAATGAAAAATTTCTCGGACCCACGCCTACGAGGGGGACATCCCCTCTCGTGATCGACCCATCTCGACGCTCGAATGATGTGTTCCCTTCGTCCAAACTGTCCCGCGACCAAATATTTCTCTCGACGCCCCTTTCAGGTCCTTCTGATCATTATGATGGGGAACGCACAGGATATACTACTTTCACTTGCAGTTAAGTTGTAAAAACAATCTTACAATAATTTAAAAAAGAACGGTCTTGTAATAAGTTGAATATTGAAATTGGTAAACTGAATAAACAAATTAGTAAACTGAATTTACAGCATTGTACAGTACGTGGAGAGTGGATTGCAACTAAATCACCCGCGGAGTGGAGTTATCACCCAAGTTATAACTTTAAAATTGTGTACATATCGACAAAAACAAAAGCAATGTTTCAGCCAATGGGCCTCCGGGTTCAACCCGGAGGTCCATTGGCTGAAACTTTGTTTGTGCTGGTTATGCTTTGCAACAAATTTGCAATTATTGCTTGGGTGGAATCCCCACTCTGTGGGTGATTTAGTGATAATATACCCTCCACGTACTGTATTTAATTGAATTAACAGACTTCTACTAATTTGAACAAACAACCTTGTAACAAACTAAATATTCAAATTAGTTAATTGATTTTAAACAAATTAATAATTTGAATAAACAATTTACTAATTTGTTAATTCAAATTAACAAAACAGAGCCTGAGGCTTCCATGCTGCCATACATATGCATGTCGCTTTGCAAAATACGCTTATACTTCACTTACAGTGGCAGTGCAATGGTGGGAGGTGCACCAAATAGGCCCTCTACTCCCGCCCCCAGTATACTACAGACGATTGCAGTATTAACTTTTAAGCACTTAGCCAACGTTACACTACGACCGTAACCGGCCAGCGCTATTCACAAAAATTGCCTTTCAAATTTTATCCTTTTCAATTTCTTCCTTACAAAAAAAAACAAAGCTTATGACCCTTCAACAACGGTACAAGTTCATTCCAGCCATGGTCATATGCTATGTCTTGAGGCACAAGTAATTGAACACTTTAGTTATACGCGAAATGGTTTTGCAAGTGTCGTTACCTATCCATATTGGGTTATTTCTTTACCCAACGCAGACGATATCAAAATTTATTATTTTAAATATTATTTAAAAAAAAATCCATATCACGTGACCCCTCATTTGAACGAGGTCGTTCCAATGAGGGATTACATGATATGGTTTTGAAAATATATGTTTTTTCAACAGCTTAATTTGTAAATTACGGGGGGGTGGGGGGAGGGTTGCGAACGATTTGTTAGGTAAAGGGTTAAGGTTTACAATAAATTTTGAATTTGCCCCTCCCACCTCCCGATGGAGAACCACTTGCCCTCCCATGAACAAAAATCTTGCGGAACCACTGCTCACTGATCAATTGAAGCATTTCTGTTAGTTGTACGATGCGTGGGGTCCTTTAATAAAATAATGTCCACTGCCTTTTACGAAATACTATATTTAAATGTAATTTTTTTCTGTATATTAAGAGAGACATACACTTTTATGCTCTCCGTCTGAGAAAGTAATAATATTTAATGGAAGGACATTTTTATGGTGGTTTGCATGCGATACACCTGTATACATGGCCTGTGCACAAACAATGTTTCAGCCAATGGACCTCCGGGTAACTCGGAGGTCCACTGGCAGAAACATTGCCTGTGTTTGCTATGTGTAACCAGGATAACCTGCCGTGCTTTGGATGCCATTCGATATGGCAATTGCGCGCAGTTCCTATGCGCAAATAAGCGCAGATAAGCGCACAGTTCGTGACAAGACTTCTAGTTTTAACTGTAACTGAACAAGACTGATTCCTGTGGAGACAGTATTTGGACTAGCGGTTCCGTAAATAACATAATCTTCGAGAAAAATGTGGAGTCAAAATCTACTTCAAATAAATCGATGGGGTTCGGACAAAAGCTCAAAAGACAAAAGCTCCCATGAAAAGATCCCTGAACACAACAGCTGTCACCACAGTTCTCGAGGAAAATGACAAAGGTGGGAAAAGCCATCCCTAAAGTTTTGTCAACCTTTTGAAAAAATATGTTTTGCCAGTCGAAACACTTAACCGAATGATCATTTTATGAAATGTCTACGTAACGTCTCTTTATTGAATAAAACATGTCTAAAAAGCACAACCGGTACAAAACTGAGAAAGATACAGAGGCCCAAATGAGGAGGTTCCCAATCCGTTTTCCATTCCGGACTGGAGTTTCATACACGAGTTGCTCTTGGTGTGATCATTTTTACTTTCTTACAAAAATAGGTTTGGCAATAAGACTCACGAAAGTCATCAAACTGGCTAATCATCTATAGGAGAATGTCACGGGTTGAGATGGGTGGAGTTGCATTCCGGAATTATTGCTTAACTCGGGAGCTTCTATACCTTATGTCTTAAGCTGGAAAATATTAATGAATGTGTCAATGACACTGTAGCATAACTTGACTGAAAAATATAATGTTCAATGTTTTTGAGAGGATTATGAAATAAGACAAGAATTGTGATAATTGAGAATAAGTTAATTTCTGTTCCCCACATACTATGTTTTCCATGAGAATAATCTGAGGTGTTTTCTGCACTAAAGAACTGAGACCTGGATTAATGTGGCCCTCACAGTTAACGTAACTACGTCAACCAAAGTTACCACATTACAGTAAAATCCTTCCAAAACTAGTCATCCAACCAAGTTATAATGAAATCCCTTCATAAATATAACTCGTAGATTTTGCTAAAGGAATTTAGGTCACAGCCCGGTCCGACCGTCACGATTGGCCGATCGTGACCGAAATGGGACAGTCTCATCTAGATATCATACCGAGTTACCCTACCACGTTACAATGGAATCCCTCCATAAAACAACCTGTAGGCAGTGCTAAAGGAATCTAGGTCACGTGACCAGGCGTAAGCAACGGTTGACCGATCAGGACCACAATAGTTACAATGAACTCGCTTCATAAATGTGAACTGTGGACTGTGCTAAACAAATCTAGGTCACGTACCTGTATCTGTTACATACCCATTTGGTGCTGTTGGTGTCCGAAACAACCAATTGTATCAAACTGTTTACGTTTAGCAGCATGTCATACCACACCAAGACCTGCCAATGTCCAACTGTTCTTGAAAATCGCCAACAGGCAGTTAGCAAAATGCATCGAAAATGTAAATGTTAAGCTTTTAAGTTGTATCTCTCCTTAACCAGTCCAAAATTGGTTGGGCTTCATTATTTTAAATACCGTTACTATTTACAAAAATGATCCTCAGTGAATTCTATGCAAGATACAAGAAGATTGTTTATCTTTTACATACCCATACAGTTAAAATCGTAAATAATCAGGCCCCCACATATCTCTCTGACTTATTGCCACGGACCTTCGAGGATATTTCCACGTATAGCACCCGGCTGCACACTAATTTTCAATTACCACTTACGCACACGGCAACATTTAAGCGCTCATTTATCCCCTCATGTATCTCGGAATGGAATGCATTACCCCAAGAAATAAGACAATCGAGTTCACTGAATAACTTTCTCAAATATTTTAATAGTGGCGCATGTAGACCACCTAAGTACTTTAACAATGGCGATAGAGCCGTCAATATTATACACTGCAAGTTGCGAAATTCGTGTAGCGACCTAAATTATGATAAATACTCCAACTACGTCCATGATACACCTATCTGTTCGTGTGGCTACGAGACTGAAGACGCAAACCATTACTTTTTCGACTGTAATAACTATTCAAACGAAAGACAAGTCCTACAGAGAAATCTTGCGCATCTTACAATAAGATCGACCAACGATCTCCTTTATGGTATCCCCAACCTACCAGAATCCGTCAACATCCACCTTTTTCGAAGTGTACACAATTTCATTAAGGCCACGAAGAGATTTTAAGACTGGACCGTAATCAGGCAGACTAGTCCGTCAACATATTCCCAGCCAAATGTCCTATAATACGAGTGTCCGTTTTCATTTTCATTTCCATTTCCTTCAGTTACGTCTTTGTGCATTCCGCATGTTCGTCCTGTATTCCCTGGCTATAACAGTGGTAACGGGGCTCCGTCTAAATCGCGGTTCCGCTGGAATCACGATTGTACCGTGATATGACACGTTGGCTAGTTGACCAAGTCCAGCAGTGTTGCGATGTGGCAGTTCATCTTTCACCTTTCTGTTCTCCTTCCTCTCGCCTATCTGTTTTGACTCTTGTGAAGTCGAATACCTACCAACATCCATCTTGAAGAGTGTACATACACAATATTGTTTTAATTATTCATAAGTTTGCTTTGCCATTGCATGCACATTTTGGTAACTTTTTGTAAATATTTGTAAAGATAATCTGAAATTTTCAAATGTATATTAAGGAAAGGATATTATCTAAGTGCTAGGCACTTGTTATCCAATCCATTTTGTTATAACAAATAAAATATGTTTAATAATAATACCCATACAGTTAAAACTAGAAGTCCTGTCATGAAATGCGCACAAATAGCACGTTGATATGCGCGTTAATGTACGCGTTATGGCCCCAGTAAAGCTATCAAACTCTGTACATATTGCCTGTGAACAAGCAATGTTTCAGCCAATGGACCTCCGGGTAACCCGGAGGTCCATTGGCAGAAACATTGCATGTGTTTGCTATGAGTAACCAGGAGAACCTGCAGTGCTTTGGATGCCATTCGATATAGCAATAGGGCGCAATTCCAACGCGCAATTAAGCCTAGATAAGCGCACTATTCGTGACAGGACTTCTAGTTTTAACTGTAGGGTGCTGTTGATGCCTGAAAACAGTCCATTTATCAAAATGTTGATGTTTAGCATTTTGTGGAGGGTTAACAAACGCTTAACGGAATATTTAGTCTATGCAGAATGTAAGGTCAGACAAAGACCCGCTAATAGTCATTTTGTCTTCAAAATCTGGAAGAAGCATTTGGAGAAATCCACAGAAAATGGGAATTTTAAGCTTTTAAGGGGTATCTCTCTTTAACCAACCTAAAATGGGTTAATGATTGGATCTTTGAATATCCTTACTACATACAAACATTTTCCTATTGGGTGTTTATGGTGTAAAAAACAGCTCATTTTATCAAAATTTTGATGTTTAGCAGCCCGTGGAGTGTTAAAAAATGCTTACGGTATATTTTGTCCATGTAAGTGTAATGTCACACTTAGACCTGTGAATGACCAATTTTTCGGGTAATCTACAAATTGTTCTTTAAAGAAATTCAGGGAAAACATGAATTTTTAAGCTTTGGCGGGTATTACTCTTTAACCAGTCCAAAATCGGTTGAAGCTTGTTTTTTTTGTATACCCTTATTACTTAAAAAAATTATCCACGGTGAATTCCATTCCCAATAACGGAAGTTATGTTTCTTCCTCTGCTGCACGATGAGTGCTGTGGGTGGCTGAAAACAGCATATTTTATCAAAGTTTTGATGATTGGGAGTCTGTGGAGGGTTAACAAACGCTTTTAAGAATATTTTTTCTTGCAACTTGTAAAGTCACACCAAGACCTGCGAATGGCCAATTTTCTCTTGAAAATGTACACGACATTTTCAGAGAAATCCAAGTGAAACATGAATTTTTAAGCAATTGAAGGGTATCGCTCTTTAACCAGCCCAAAACGGGTTAACGCTTGGCTTTTTGAATAGCTTTATTATTTGGAAAAATGCTCCTCCGTGAATTCCACTTCCAACAAAGGAGATTATGTTTATTTGTCGGGTACTCATTGGGTGCTGTGGGTGCCCCAAAAACAGCCCATTTTCTCAAAATTACGATGCTTAGCAGTCTGTAGAGGGGTAACAAACGCTCACCGGAATTTTTGTCCACGCAATTTGTAATGTCCCACAAAGACCTGCGAATAGCCATTTTATTTTGAAAACCTACGAGATGTTTTTAGAAAAATACACAGAAAATGGGAATTTTAAACGTTTAAGGGTATCTCTCGTTGACCTGCACAAAATGAGTTCAGAGTTTGACTTTTGATACCCTTAATACTTTTCTTTTTTTGTGGCACACCCATTGAGTATTGCTGGTGTCCCAAAACAGCCATTGTTAACAATTTGGACGTTTGGTAGCACTCAGAGGGTTAACAAATGCTCACCGGAATGTTTTATCTATGCAACTGGTAATGTGACACCAGGACCTATCAGTGGCCATTTTCTCTTGAAAACCTGAGAGATGTTTGTGAAGAGATCCAGGGAAAATATGTTTTTTTAGGTTTTTGATGGGTATTGCTATTAACCACCCCGAATGGTGTTAACGCTTGGTTTTTTGAATACCCCTATTACTTACAAAAATGGTCCTCTGTGAATTCCACTTCCAACAAAGGAGATTATGTTTATTTCTCGGGTAAACATTGGGTGATGTGCGTGTCTCAAAACCGCTAATTCCAATAAAATTACTGTGCTTGGCAGCCTGTAGATTGTTAATAAATGCTCACCGGAATATTTTGTCCATGAAGCTTGTAATGTCACACAAAGACCTGCGAGTAGTCAATTTTTCTTGAAAACCTACAAGATGTTTTTAGAGAAATCCACAGAAAATGGGAAATTTAAGCTTTTAAGGGGTATCTCTCTTTAGCCTGCTCAAAATGGGTTAAGACTTCGACATTTGAATACCCTTACTACTTATAAAAATGTTTCGATTGTATCAACTGTTCGCTCGATAAAACAAGGTACTGTTCTTTGTGGCATACCCATTGGGTGTTGTTGGTGTCCAAAAACAGCCCATTTTATCACGATTTTGACATTTAGCAGCCCGTGTAGCGTTAACAAATGCTCATCGGAGTATTTTGTCCATGCAGCTTCTATTGTCGCAGCAAGTCCTCTGCGTGATCATTTTTTCTTAAAAATCTACAAGACTCGTTTAGAGAAATACACAGAAAACATGAATTTTTGACGGGTCAAGGCTTAGTTTTTTTTAATACTCCTATTACTTACAAAAATGATCCGCGGTGAATCCAACGTCCAATAAATAGAGGATATGGAATGAGTATTTTTCTCATATAATATTTATGAAACGAGTCTAAGAATTTTCCAGAGGCTCGCCCAAACGGAAAATTCGGACGATTTTCATAAATATTTTTTTAGAAAAACACTCATTTCATATTCTGTTTATCATATGACACACACACGCTCTAATTAGCCACTTGGTATGACCCTTTTAACCCATCACCTAACTTGAGTTGCAGACGGCACTTGGAAAAAAACATCCTCGTTTAACTAAACATTTCCATTTCTGGCTTCCAAAACATAGGTTATGACCCCTCATTGGAACGAGCTCGTCGAGCTCGTTCCAATGAGGGGTCATAACCTATGTTTTGGAAGCAAAAAGTGAAAATATAAAAAAAATGAAGGGCGTTTTTCTTTTAGGTTAAAGATTAATACAATATAACCTACGCTAAATAGGTCAGATAACGTAAATTCTCCCTACTGAAATTATGCAAATGTGACCCAGTTGTATTTTGTTTAGCCAATCAAATTGTCCAGTTTTGAAATTGACCAATGAAAGCTCCCAACTCTAATTATGCAAATTATGAAAATGTGGCCCAGTTGTAATTTGTTCAGCCAATCAAATTGTCTAGTTTTGAAATTGACCAATGAAATTGACGGAAGGCTTTATTTATCACTGATTAATATGAAAACAAAATATCAATTTTTTTGAAGTGAACAAAACGGACGAGTCATATGATAAATGAAGTTATGTTTATCTCTCGTGTATCGTTTGTGTGCCCGAAAATAGCCCATTCCCTCAATATTTCGATGTCTGGCAGCCTGTGGAGGGTTAACATATGCATTGCCTAATATCTCTTGTATATGAATGACCGTGTCATAGACAGGTCTAGCAATGATCAATGTTTAACCCTCATCCGAACAAGAAACGTACAACTCAATTTGAACAATGGGTGGTCCAATCAGACCCCCCATAAATCTTGAACATAAAACACATGTAGACATGATTTTTCATTATTTTTCAACATTCTGTTTATTGTATTTAACATACACTATGAAAAGAAAAGAAAAATTCGCTGCTTGCGATCAGTTTTTACACTCCAAAGTCATATACAGTATTGCTGGAAATAAGTTCTAAATCATTTGCTTTCATTGATAACACTAGTCTTGGGCACCGTTTCTTGGGAAGCTCTGCTAGAGAGCTTTCCAAAAAATGATGCCACAGGCCAGTGCTATCATTGAAGCGCTGTTACGGGTAACATTATTTTGCGATTATATGGCAACTTATTTCCAGTGGTATGGTAATATTGGGAGGGTAGTAGATTATTTCTGAACATACACCATCTAGTCAACTAGTCTGACTCTTCCTGGCGGAGAGTACAATTGTATTTGGTGAAATTGATAGCATGGGTTAGACAAACTGGTCTATTACATTCTACCATCTTCTGCTATCTGCCAAATATACCCTGACTTGGATTTATACAAGCCACTACCATGAGCCTGAATGCTATGATCCTGATTGCTATGAGACTGACTGGTATTATTACTATCATGATCTACCGATACATCACTATTTTCTTCACTGTTGTAGACGATCTCATCACTAGACATTTCTTCTACACTATCTTCTATTTCGGAATCTTGCTCAGACACTGCAACTCCAATAGGTTCCTCCCCAGTCTCGATGCTATCAATGTCATCATCTGACACTTCGCTGCCACTTTCATGTTCCTCGGACAGTATAATCCGTAGAGCCTCCTGAGGGGAGTAGCGTTTTGGACTTTTTTTTCACTCATCGTTTATATGGAACAAGATTAGAAAAGTCATAAAATGCTAGTCCTGGAGGCAAGAGTTTTAGATATTGGTGGAGAGGTGAACGTCGGGGGGGGGGGTCTGTCTGGACCCCCCTTTGTTCGGATGAGGGTTAAAAATGTGTGGAAAAAAGAGGGAAAACCTAATAAACTGTGGAATGCAGTTGAATTACAAAGGCAAAGTGATTCGTCCGATTGTGTTAACCCATTACCAACGTAACGACCAAAAACGACCAGCGCTATTCTCAAAAATCACCAATTATTGTTCATTATTTTTTTAATGTTTTGTCTCAAAAAAGTAGGTTATGACCTCGTCGAGCTCGTTCCAATGAGGGGTCATAACCTATGTTTGTGAGACAAAAATAAAAAAACAATAGTTATTCAAGAATATTTTTTGCAAGTGTCGTCTGCTTTTCATGATAGGTAAAAGGTTAAAATATAAAAAGAGAAGCTAGTTGTATAATATAGGTTATAATCTGTGTTAATAACTCAAAATGGGGTGAGGATGGTGGTGTGAAGTTGGTATGTATATGTGCGAAAAAAAACCCTAAATAACTGGTACATCACAATAAACATTACCTCATGTGCGTAGGATGGTGTGGGGATGGGGTATGTTTATGTGAAACCAATCTATATATCGGATACATATATTAACCCTTTGAGGCTTTAATTATCCTGCCGTTCAAACGTCACTGGGAATTCAGTTTCTCCCAGTTTTTTTTCAAAATGCGACGTCAAAAGTCGGAAAGTATAAATAACAAGATATTTTTCACATTAGTGATTATCCGCTTTAGGGCTGATTATTTTGGGTGGTCTGAATTTGTTATTCAAAACTTGTTTAATTACAAATTATTGGAGAGTGCCCACAGGCACTCTCCAATAATTTGTAATAAAACAAATTTATATAAACAAAATATTTGTGTTTGACTCATTATGAAATATTAGCAAGGAAAGTGTTGGATTCTGCTCAGGTATCCTCATTTTTTGAAAGCCCTGATACTGGCTTTTAACCCTCAACTAGCTAAAATGTTTTGACAGCAGGATTATATTAGTATTTTAAGCTGCGATAACATTTGGCTCAACGGTTGTCACTGAATACTATTCGGGAAAAGCTAGGAATTGAGGTTAAAACTTTTAAAAATGGAAAAATAGTAACAAAACGAATGACTTCAAAGTATCTACGCGCTGTTCGATTGCGTACGTCATATTTATTTATTTATTTATTTATTTATTTATTGGTGTTTAAGGTCACATACTTATGCACAATGGCTAATCGTGACCGTGACAGTTTTACGGGTGGAGGAAGCCGGAGTCCCCGGAGAGAACCACCGAGCAACGACGAGCAGCTGTCAGTTCTCCAACATCGTAACTCTGAACTCTGCACCGCACCACAGGCAGGGTTAGATTGGTTGAAGACATGCGCACCATCGACGTGCAGTACGCCTCAGTACACAGCGTCATCATGCCCCCATGTAGGCAATCGGGGTGAAGTGTCTTGCCCAAGGACACAACGCGGTTGCCGCAGGTGGGATTCGAACCGAGGACCTCTCGGTTTGCAGCCTGCACCTCTACCAACTGAGCCACCGCGCCCCTGCATACGTCATAAGACGGTCAAAAGTATCAAAGGGTTAACCTGTATTTGTGCTCACTTCACCATTGAATTTGTAACATAATTGAGAGCCATCGTTCGGATTGATTGTTAGAACACGTTTTTGTTTTCCAATGAAAACGCAATATGTGCTTGTTCTAGTATGGGAGTGTGTATCTTGATCAGTAAAAAGTCACACATCATTTCATACCTTGAATCTTTTTCTAAGTGACAGACAAGGGTTACCTGTTAGTAACGGTCCCGGTTAAGTTATTTTGGAAACGCGAACTTGATGTGGTATTTTTGCGCTCATGCGTTCGTGCTGTTTTATTAAGGGGGTGGGGTCGACAGAATATCTGTTTTCCCGGCTCATCACACCCTATGACCCAGCCTATGCCCCATGCCCCAGCGGTTCTGTTCTCGACTGTCCGACAATCTGCTTTACATATTCAACCTACCAACACACAATGTTAGAAGACCTGGAATAAACCCCACTGAAACTTTCAAAGGGATAAAAAGAATATACGAGCAAAGAGCAGTAAAAATCTATGTGGTGGACAAAGGTCACAAGTAGATAGAATCTGGAAAGGCAAAAAAAAAAAAAATAAATAAATAAAAATAAAAATAGACAAAGATGAAAATAGAGAAGACAAGAAAACTATTAGGAAGAATTGGGTAAACTATTGGACCCGCAGCACTAACTCATCAATTTGTATGAATCGGCATGGTGACCATTTACATGCGTCCTGAATCCACGTAAGGGGACATTGCATTTATTTATTTATTGGTGTTTAAGGTCACGTTTGCCTCATGCCCTGCCCCAGTCCATTAACTACACTATGTTGGAAGTATCAGTTTTTCTTGAATGAGCCTGGGAAAAATCATTCGGGAGCGAACTCTTACTCTCTGTGAGTGACTCCTCACTGTTTGAGAGGAGAGGGGGACCTCGTTGTTTGTGAGTGACTCCTCACTGTTTGTGAGGGACTTCGCACTGTCTATGAGATACTCCTCACAGTTTGTGATGCGGGGAGAGGGGGGGGGGGGGGGTATTGTTTGTGAGGGACTCGTCTTTCTTCTAAAGCAACCATCAAATTTCGATTTCGGTGCTGCCATAAATAAATGTTCATATGCACAATTCCTTGACCACTTCCAGCTCGAGGTCCTTAACCCACTGCCCCACCACACACTCGAACCAAATAACATTAATGATACTCGCTTCCGACTCCCGTCGATTCATAAATTATTCGGATTTCAAGTCCCACATTGTCCCTTTCTTCGGCGCGCTGAAACTTTTCAAGTTGCTCTAGGAAGTTATTTTTCCCAAGTCTGCACCTATCTCGCATTTTTGAGTGGGTAATAGAGAATCGCGTATTCCCTTCCTTTGGGGTATATTTCCGACTAATCGGGTAACAGGGTTCATACCGCTTTTACAGCGGGAGGGATAGGTAAAGGTGGGTGCTGAAGACTGCTGATTTTCTCCACAAAACTTGTATGACAGAAAATGAAAAGGTCTGTTAAATATATAGAGGATATTCACGAAAATTTGATGAATACCGAAAATATCTCGTGAGTGGCTACAAAGAAATATGAGGATCTTCACGAGCGACACAGTCCTCATATTTCTTGTAGCCACGAACGAGATATTTTCGGTATTCATCAAATTTTCGTGAATTTTCTTTTTATTTAATGCTCTACGACTACAAACTCTCCAATTTGTGGCCTTTATTTGCCATTAAGGCGCAAAATTTATGTGCCGAACCGGCGTCCATACAAAAATTACAACAACCAAACTCCAACCATTGGAATGTGTGAATATCCGCACAAAAAGTAGTCCCGTCTTATTTCTCCCCTAACTTTACGATTTACCAAGGCTGGCGAATTGAAATAATCGCAATGTGTTTCGAAGAAATAGAACAATAACAAAAAACACCACTTTCTTATTTTCAATAACAAGACACGTCATTTTATTTTTTTTGAACTCAATGCACTGAAGACGTGTGAAGTTGAACTGAAGAAATTTGAAAGTGATTTCGGCTTTTCGCTGGAAGGTGAATGAGAAAGTCAAACTTTGAAACCGCTGATTTAATGAATTGATTTAGTCACTGTCACTATCAATTATTCGAATTCGTTTGTATTTGGGACTCTGGAATTCATTACTGATGTGCTGACTCGTTTAAAGTACATGTGATTCGTCATCCGAACCTACGATGAAATATCGATTTCTAAATATCATTTTGATATTTCGTTTTGCCGACCGACAGGGGAATATGACTTAATTTTTCAGCGTGAATTGATGCCTGAGCATTAAATAAATATATATATATATTTTTTTTTTTTGGGGGGGGGGGGGGATAAAAGTCAAAACGTTTGCGATAGAATGTTAGTTCTTTCATGTTTTTGAGAGATTTTTTTGATGAAGGTGGGATCATTTATGATGGAATGAGCACACATTGCATGTTTTAATAGGCTGTTTGGTCGATTTTTTTACCAAGCGCTTTAAAATTAATTATTCGTTTCATTAAGTATGTAATTGCGCAGAGATTGTCAAAAAGGTCTTGTCATAAACATTCTTTTTATATTTACTTTCAGTCTTGATCGGAAACACTTAATGCAATATGACGGGTGCACGTGACAATCTCCTGCACTCTGATTGGCAGAGGCTGCACAGTGAGAATCACAAAGGGGCGTGGATTTCTATTGGCCCGTTAAATAAATGTAAATACTTTAAAATTAATTACCCATTTCATTGATTGTTTAACCCTTTACCCAACGAATCGCCCGCATCCGTCTGCGTAATATGCAAATTCAGCAGTTGAAAAAATATTATTTTTCAAAAAAATTCAACAAAACCATATCATGTGACCCCTCGTTGGAACGAGCTCGTCGAGCTCGTTCCAACGAGGGGTCACATTATATGGTTTTGTTGAAATTAGTTGAAAAATTTAAAAAAATGATATTTAAAATAATAAATTTTGATATCGTCTGCGTTGGGTAAGGGGTTAACGGAATTTATTGACGACCAACAGCTTTTCAATTGTTGGTATTTATAAACGTTACGCCATTTAAATTTAATTTAAAATAAATTATCTATTTGTTAGTTTATTTAGCGAAATTTATTAAAGACCAGCTTGTTACACCAATTAAATTTAGAACTTCATTTCAATGATCATACGATAATTAATTGTTAGAGGGACTTCGTCATAACAAGTAAACTTATCTGCTGACTCCTTTCAATTCTTAAGGGAATTGCGCCATAGCAATTAAAATTATTAAGTTATTTTTGTTTAAAATATGACAGCAGCATTGTCTCCTTCATCCCTCCTCATAACTTGCTTTGACTCCCCTCCCCTCCATCCCCTCCCCACCCCTCCCCCGTCCAGCGCCACCTCCTGTCAGTTCCCCTCGATTCGTGCATCTCTACTACTAATTACATCAAAGCAATTCAAATTATCAAATTTAATTTTTTTTGACTTCCCTTTGATCCCCCCCCTCCTCCCCTCCGGTCAATCCACATCGATTCGTGAATATCCACTATTAATAGCGCATGCACAACCACAATGATGTAATAGACATAAGTGGGGATAGTATTTATGAGACTATGCGTTCGTTCTGTTGGATGAACACATATAAGTTTGGGCATAGAGGATGTGTACCTCTGATGGTGTCGGTGAAATATCCATTCATGCAAGTCAATATTTTTAGTTACAACCCCTCTTGGACCGGTGTGACAGGAATGGAAGTCCGTAGGAAAATTAGTCCCTCTGGACTATTACTCCGCGGAATTATAGTCCTAGGTCTAACATGTCTAGGAATAGTAGTCCGGCGGACTACTATTCCTAGAAATGTTAGACCTAGGACTATAATTCCGCGGAATAATAGTCCAGAGGGACTAACGTTCCTACGGACTTCCATTCCTTTTACACCGGTACGGAATTGTATGGAATCGGCAGAATTTATAGTGGTTGATCCCCTTCTAGCCACTCCACTATCATATATGTTTTGCAGTCTTTCGCATCAACATAGAAATGCTGGAGCACTTCAGTTACTTGTAAACTACCATATAAAGCAAACTTGACGTTTTTATTATATTCGGTTAAATAATCCCTCAGTAAGCCTATATTTTCACATTTCTAAACACAATGAATGGTCGCAGCAGAATTTATTTCCGACCGCCCATCTCCACTTTCTTTGACGGTGTTTTTTTCAGCGATGTAGTCATTGGTAGGAGACGACTTTTTCAAGGTGACGGTTTGAGTGGTACTCACTATGCCTAGAATAACACCATGATATTAAAATAATAATATAACAATAAAATGGGTTTTGGTACGTTGCGGGTTATTAACGGCCCGAGAGGAATAAATAACAGACTGAGTATTCATTACCGACCCGAGACGAAGTCGAGGGCTGTTAATAAGCCAGTGGGCCGTTATTCAGTCATCGCGGGCTGATAATAAACCGGGACGACCGACAAGACCATGTTCATACTCGGCCCCATTATTAACATGGACAGAAACGGGCGACGGGCCATTAATTAACTTTGTTTTCATAAACGGGCCGCCGCCCGCATTCGGTTGGATGATGCCAAAAATGTGCTGTAAAAGCACAAAGAGGCTAACAAAACAGTAGCGGGTAAAAGATTTGGGAAGTTGATAAACTAAAATAAATAAATAAATAAATAAATAAATAAATAAATAAATAAATAAATAAATAAATAAAAACAGTAGCAAAATTCACAGTAGAAAAGAATTATAGACCTGCCAAATTGTTTATAATTGCCTTTCCCAAGCCCGCGTAAAGAATGAGGGGAGCTGATAATTTTAAAAAAAAAAAACAGTAGCGAAATTCACTGTTGAAAAAAAACAACAAAATCTGCCAAGTATTATAGTTGCTGATGTTAAGCCTAGGTAAAAGATGGAGAGTGTTGATTAATTATAACCTATATATTTTAAGACAATCTCTTAACTGGTTGAGTGGGAGTTACGATGTTGGGGAGCTGGCAGCTGCTCGTCGTTGCTCGGTGGTTCTCTACGGGTACTCCGGCTTTCTCCACCCGTAAAACTGTCACGGTCATGATTAGCCATTGTGCATAAATATGTGACCTTAAACCTCAATAAATAAATAAATAAATATAACTGGTTCAGTGCTGGAAGCCCATATTTGGGCTTTACTCTAAAGTGTAGATACTGCAACTAAGTGGCTTCAAACTCTGTTAGTGTCCTTCGTATTATCTTTAAATCTGCATTATTTAGTTTGTATTGATTTTCCTTGTTACAATTTATGGGAGAGTGCCTATAGGCACTCTCCCATAAACTGTAACAAGGCAATGATTTGTGAACAAATGTTGATGCCTAACAATAATGTAGCACTCTACCAGTTAAGTGGCTCATTTCGGAGAAGGATTTCCGCTTAATCTGTGTCATTATGTCTGGTAGAAATGAGACCGATAATGTGATTTTCTATCAGACTTTAAACCTAAAATAATAAGAGATTAAAATCAAGATATTACCACCATATTAGGTTTTAATTTTTTATCTGATAACCATAGAGTATAACAACCGTTGTATATACTTGAAGTATATACAACGGGTGTTGTATATAATTATAATTTATGCGAACGACCTCTGACCTCTTTCAATTCCATTTTCATTCATTCATTCATGAAACATCGTTATATCACAGGGCAGGTTTTAATTGTACGCTTATTGCACTTTCTCAAAATCCTCTGATGGTGTCATTTCTTATTTATTTTGCTTCAATAAAGGCAACCTAAAATTTTGCTTCAAAACAGTGTAGAAATTACTTGAATGTTAATAGTAATTAGTATGCGGCGACTGCGAACTATTTATAGTCACGGCCTCGATCGAAAGTACTCGCGGAACTGTGCTAATTAAAAGTTCATCTGCTCTACCTGAAAAAAAAACACTTCGTAAAAATTGTAAACAAACGCAAAATTATTTGTTATATTGGGACTACAGCATAAAACACGGAAGAAAACTGGAACTATGTCAAAAAAAGAATAACTCTACTGAAAAACCGTTTTGTTACTGTTAATAAAATAGTTGAAATTGATTTTGTTCCAGCGCAGTTACATGATGCAAGAAGTGCAATCGCACTTTACAATCGCCGTCATCGATTTTGTAATGTAAGGGACACAACTCTATGCGTCTTGTCCTATTTCTTTTGTCTCGTAGACTGGTTTTCTTTGGAGGCCCGTGGAAAGCATATATAAGTCGGGTAGACGCACGAGACGGGTGTCTGTTTGTTATCAGATAAAAACAATAAACATATAGTGTGTTTTTATATCTGTGTTATACAACTCGTTGAAATATGGTTTATTTTTTCTCGGCGAAGCCTCGAAAAAATAAACCATATTTCAACTCGTTGTATAACACAGATATAAAAACACACTATATGTTTATTGTCTATATATATAACATAGTGTATACTGTCGCATTTAATTGATATTTTCAAGACTAATAATTTACTTGCGTTTCTCATTATCCCTGCTTGCGAAAATTCCGACCGTAAATTGAAAGTCGCGCTATACATTAAAAGTGTAATATAAGGGGTTAAAATTAAAATATCAACATCAAAGTTCGGATATACATTGAATATATCACAAGTCACCGGGTAATGTTTATTTTATGTTTTGGGGACAGAAAGTTTAGTTGTGGAAAAGTGAGATCGCAAGTCGGATATCGCGCTATTCATTAAAAGTACAATTTTTAGGGTTAAAATTGAAAATATCCGTACCAAATTTCGGATATATATTTGGTATACCACATATAACCAGATATTGTTCATTAGGGCACTCTAACACCTGCGCTTTGCCTGCGGTCACTTGCGGTCTTATGTTCCACTTGCGATATTATTTTAGTACGAGGGGTCTCATGTCACTTGCAAAAAAGGTGGGTCGGACATTCTAGTCGAATTGTTTTCATTTCACTGTTGCTAAAACACTTTAGGAGAGGGCATTAAATTATATATATGTATTACAGATCACGTTGCTTGTATAGCTTAACCCTTTACCCAACGAATCGCCCGCATTATATGCAAATTCAGCAGTTATTTTTCAAAAAAATTCAACAAAACCATATTATGTGAGCCCTCGTTGGAACAAGCTCGTCGAGCTCGTTCCAACGAGGGGTCACATGATATGGTTTTGTTGATTTTTTTTGAAAAATTAAAAAAAATGATATTTAAAATAATAAATTTTGATATCGTCTGCGTTGGGTAAAAGGGTTAATTTCAATGCACGGAAATGAAAATAAAGCAAAACGAAATTTAGGAGAATTACAAATATTCGTTTCAGATTTTTGCAGAGGTGCATTTTTCATCAACTCAATTCAATCTTCCTCATAGATGCGATACATCGTGAACTGTGTCAAAATTGTCCCAAATATAACGCGCACACGCGCTGAATAAGGGTCATTTCACACAGGACTCGAGTGAGTGATTTGTACGGTCGGATTTTGTTGTACAACACGAATCGCGGTGACAGAATGGTGTGTCCCCACACAAAGCCAATATATCACGTCGTTTTCCGTTGGCGTGACAGTGATTTTATGCTTGATAAGTTTTCGATCTGCACAAAAATAATTAGATTGATCGTGTCGCTCGTCAATAGAATATTTTCCACGCCTCTTTTCTCTATTTCTCGACGACACGATAATCATTTGCCCGGACACAATGGACGATTTCGCAAGAAAACTCATTTCAGAAGTTCAGTGTTTCCCTTGTTTATATGGTGGATAAAATATATTCGCAGTTAGTTAGTACAGTTATCACAGAACTACAAAGTTTGTTCCCGAATTACGGATCCTCGAGTGTGTATAAGACCCAAAAGAAAATTAAATTCTACAAGCCTTTTTGGAACCCCGAACTTACTCATCTCTGGAAAGAAATGCATGAAGACGAAAAATTATTTTTGAAAAACAAAAAGACTGGTGTAAAAAATAAAAACACGACCGAAGCATATGCCCGATTTAAGGTGTCCCAAAAAAAATTTAACTCAAGATTACGATTTTTTGAACGTCAGTATAAACAGACATTTGCACTTGACACAGAGTCTCTATGTAAAGAGAATCCGAATGCTTTTTGGGAGAAAATTAAAAGTTTAGGTCCATCGAAGGGGGGTAAAATCCCAAATGAAGTGTATAACGACGATGGGTCTATCAGTGACGATAAGGCACAGGTGCTAAATGTCTGGAGAACTGATTTTGAGAAACTGTATAATCCTGAATTTCGTGAAACACAATTCGATAAAAAATTTCTTGAAGAAAGGAAAAATGATGTGCGTTTTTTCGAGGATAAAATGCTCGACCCACTTTATGAGTCAAATTATGAATTGAATCGCTCAATTGAATATATTGAGGTGAAACGAATTGTTAAAAAAGCGAAGAATAATAAATCAAGCGGCTGTGATTTCATTCTGTATGAAGCCTTTACATTCGGTAATGTTATTCGTGTATTGCATAAACTATTTCAATTGATTTTTGATACGGGAATTATTCCATCCATATGGAAAAAATCAATTATCTGTCCCATTCCTAAAGATAAATCGAAAGATCAGAGGGTACCTACAAATTATCGTGGAATCTCCCTAAGCCCAACATGTAGTAAACTGTATTCTACCCTATTGAATAATAGATTGGTCGACTTTATCGAACACAATAATTTACTTGTTGATGAACAGAACGGATTTCGGCCGAAGAGGTCAACTTTTGATAACATTTTTACACTCACGTCACTAATTAGGGGAAAACACGAAGTATTTGCAACATTTATCGATTTTCAAAAAGCATTCGACCGTGTTGACCGCGATTTGATGTTGTATAAACTCCTGACGTCAGGAGTGGATGGAAATCTTTATAGGTCAATCAAAAGCATGTACAGTGACACTGAATCCTGCGTTAAGGTCAATGGTCAGCTAAGTGATTATTTTACATGTACTAGTGGAGTAAAACAAGGGGACAATCTGTCACCGACAATCTTTAATTTATTTATTGATGGCTTGGCTAGAGAAATAAAAAATAGCAAAAAGGGGGTAAAATTAAATGACGATATTATATCTGTACTTTTATACGCAGATGATTTGGTTCTCATGACAGATAACCCTGACGACATGCACCACCTTTTAGCTATTGTTGATACCTGGTGTAAGAAACGGCGTATGGTGGTGAATGAGAAAAAAACAAAAGTTGTTCATTTTAGAAACAGACTCGATGATGGAAACAGTTATGGGTTTAGAATGGGAGAAAAAGATATCGATGTAGTTGATGAATATAATTATTTAGGTGTCACTCTGAAATGGAATAAAGATATGGCTATCACCGCCGACAACCTCGCGAAATCCGCTGGTAGGGCATTAGGAGCAATAATTTCTAAAATACACCCCTACAAAGAGGTGGGCTTTCGAACCTTTGATAAATTATTTAGGCAATGTGTCTGCCCAATACTTGATTATGGGTCAGGGGTGTGGGGATTTAAGAAACGTATAAGCATAGACTCGGTACAAAACCGGGCTTTGAGATATTTTTTGGGAGTACATCGTTTCACGCCACTTCTCGCTGTTAATGGGGACATGGGTTTAAAAACTAGTAGAGAGCGTCACTGGGTAAATATGGTAAAACTTTGGAATAAATTGACTGATATGGATGAAGGTAGGTTATTACATAAGGTTTTTCAGTGGGATTATGGCCATGGTTTAGGTGGGTGGTGTTCGGATGTCAGGACAATCTTTGAGGAGGTTGAAAAACTTGTTTTCTTTGATACGCAATCACCCTGTGATCTTAAAGAGACGGAAGCCCTAATTCATGCATACTTTGCAGAAAAATGGCTCGAAGGTGTTCAACATGTACCAAAACTGAGAACTTACCGTCAATTTAAAAAGTATAATGATACAACAAATTATGTAAAAATGAATCTTAGTCGTCAAGAACGATCAATAATGGCTCAATTTCGATGCGGGGTTTTACCAATACGAATCGAAACTGGCAGATTTCGAGGGGAGCAGATTCACGAACGCATTTGTACAATGTGCGATCAAAACACGATAGAGAATGAATCACATTTTCTCATGGACTGCAGTCTTTATGCAGACCTGAGAAAGAGTCTTTATGATGTTATTTCCGAAGAACATCTCGTGGAGGTGTCCCTGGGTAATAACCAGTTGATGAACATAATTTTAGATTACTATCCGCGTCAATGCGCCAAATTCTTGATGAGAGCCTATAATCGAAGAATGAATACTTTATACCAGAGTTGATTGATATATACTTTGTGCTCCAAAGACTAACGCTGACTTAAGTCAACCCCCATCACGTGGTGAAACAGACTTTGCCTGCTTCACCACGGGATGGGGATTGGCAAAGGTTAGGTGTAATGAAAATGCCATTAGCAGTTATGGAAAGGAATTAAAAGACTCAAATGAACGTTTTAATCTGTACTCTGATTGCCCTGTGTATGGGAAGACTTATTTTCCATAACTGTGACATATAGACCCAATGGGTCGGGTGCTTTATGTTTTCCACTTATTAAATGCATTATGTAATGTGTAGCACATGTCACAAAAATAAAGATATTTACTACTACTATATGATACCAAAGTCAGAAGAACACAAGCATAAAAAGAAGAGATAACGTTAGGGAGCAGATTGCCGGAACAAGTGGTTAGTCGATATGATTTAAAAATGGATACAGTTTGAGTTGTTGTGTAGTGTAACCGCCTGTCATGCTCCCACCCACCCCACCCGCGCTTTTATTTACTGACGCGTAAAAGTCTTGACACTTTCAATTCAATTTGATTCAGCTTATGCAGGTAGCTCACAAAAAAGACAAACAAAAAAAAAAAAAAAAAAAAACACAAATAAAAAAAACCCCATACACTTGAAGGTTGAGATAGCTGATACGAAGCCCCACCCAAATTCCATGTCTTAACGCTCCCCCACCCCGTCCAATATAATGTGGTTTTATTTTTCGTTTCTAATCTATAAGGGGCATCTCATTCGGATCTTTTTTTTTTATTATTTAACCCTTTACCCAACGTAGACGATTTCAAAATTTATTATTTTAAATATCATTTTTTAATTTTTTTCAAAACATTTCAACAAAACCGTATCACGTGACCCCTCCTTGGAACGAGCTCGTTCCAAAGAGGGGTCACATGATATGGTTTTGTTGAAATTTTTCGAAAAATAATATTTTTTCAGCTGCTGAATTTGCATATTACACGGGCGGATGCGGGCGATTCGTTGGGTAAAGGGTTAACTTCACAGATCAGCAATGTCGAGAAAGATGGAATAATTTACAGGACATGTTTATGCGGCAGCACAGGAAGGTAACCACCCAAAAACCAGAAGGTAACCACCCCAAAAAGTGGTCAGGGAGCAACTGAAGTTAAATCCTGGAAATATTTTCAGAGTATGCTTTTTCTGAAATCGTCGTCTGAGTCCCGGTAAACAAATCAAATATCCTTTCTGTTGAATCACCCGAGGCTTTTCCGGATGAAAATGCGCACGAGGACTCTTCGGGGGCTGAACTGAGAAAAAATGCTTCTGTTGTTGAACATCAAGAAATATTAAATCGTGAAGATCCCTTTGGGCGTAGGGAAGGAACGCAGACTTAACGACTACTTCAACGAGAGAATGCTGGAAGTTGCTGAAAAATTATTAGACGATAAGTCAGTAAATGAACCTCCACCACCACCCCCACCATTTGATGACGAAAAACATCTATTTTCGAAGAGTTTGGGTCCTTTTCTCAGATCCCTCACTCGTTATAAGAGGTCATTGGCAAAAATGAGAATTTAATAAGTCATACACGAGCTTCAATATGGACCATCTAAAAGCACTGTCAGTTCACCTGAATCATCTACTGCGATTCCTCGACACTATGGATAACCTGCTGCCGATACATTTTAAGATCTCTCTTATCGAAAGAAAATAAAAAAATGAAAATTAAAGACAGAGGGTTATTTTTGAAAATACCATGAGTGATTTGGGTTGATATGTAATTTAATAGTAAATAAAATTACAATACAAATACTTACAGTTAAAACTAGAAGTCCTGTCACGAACTGTGCACTTATCTAGGCTTAATTGCGCGTAGGAATCGCGCGCAATTGCCATATCGAATGGCATCCGAGGCATGGCAGGTTTTCCTAGTTACTCATAGCAAACACAGGCAATGTTACTGCCAATGGACATCCGGGTTACCCGGAGGTCCATTGGCTGAAACATTGCCTGTGCATGGGCCATATGAACAGAATTTGATAGCCTTACTGTTGTCATAACGCGTAGATTAACGCACAGATCGACGTGCTATTTGTGCGCATTTCATGACAGGACTTCTAGTTTTAACTGTAACCCTTTACCCAACGCAGACGATTTCAAAATTTATTATTTTAAATATCATTTTTTAAATTTTTTCAAAAAAATTCAACAAAACCATATCATGTGACCCCTCTTTGGAAAGAGCTCGATGCGCACGTTCCAAAGAGGGGTCACATGATATGGTTTTGTTGAAATTTTTCGAAAAATAATATTTTTTCAGCTGCTGAATTTGCATATTCCCCTGGCGGATGCGTCCGATTCGTTGGGTAAAGGGTTAAGCACACTCTGAAATCTTCCTATAGTCATGGTGCACACGCGTATTCTTTCTGCCACGAAACTTTCCCTATTTCCGAGTTGAAATAGTTTTTAAAAACATCTCGAACCATTGCTGCTCGTCTTCCGATGCGATTGATTACCAGCAACAATTCGAATTCCGTCAATCGCAGTTCCTTGTTTACTCTCGAGAAAAGACAATGGGTCGTCGTTTCTGGTTTGAAGAAAATTATGCAAAACTACAGCGGCCTTCACGAGTTTATCCACATTTTCGGGAATCAAGCGAATTTTCAGCTGAAATATCTCCCATCTCTATGCGAGAATACCGAATGCATTTTCCACTAATCGGCAAATCCTTGAAAGTCTGCAGTTGAAAATTGTTTGCTCTTTCGTCAAGTTTCTACCGGAGTATGGATTCACGAGGAACGGCTTCAAAGGGAACGCGTCACCCGCAACTATTACAAAAGGCGTCGGCTCATTGTGTGTGCTTCCTGGCACGGGGTGTCCTCAGGAATAGCAATGGAACCGGAATTCAGCCTCTTTTTCAACCTTGACTCTGCAGATATGCCAGCACCATTGTGGCTGCCATACGCCCCATTGTCAGCCGTAATAAATTTGTAATGAGCATCAACCAATTCTTGCAATACCAAAGAAAAATAACGTTCGTAGTTTCTGAACTTCGGTCCGGAATTTGGGGGAGCAATTACCTGAATATGATCAAGAGCTCCAACGCAGTTTGGAAAGTTCCGTTTCTCAGCAAATGAAATCGCAATTTCTTTCCAACTGTTTGCTGTGAGTTCAGGCAGGAAAATATCAGACATTACATTCCAAATTGCAACATATGTCTCTTACACTATATTCTGCACTGTAGATCTCCCCAATCGAAAGCCGATGGCGATGTTGGAAAAAGATTATCCAGAAGCCACAAAACGCAAACATACTGTCAGTCTTTCTTTAGAAGAAACAGATTGACGGTAGTTTGGTACCTTGCTTGGATAGTGATGCTTTGAGCAAATTAAGCATTCAATCGAAGTCGTCCATTTTCATCCAAAAGAAATGCTCGAATTTGTCTGGGTGTTCCCTTAATTCACGCACCATTATCTGATGTGTACCAAGTATAGCCCGTCTTTGGCACAAAGGATGAACCCAGTACCTTCGTCGACCTTCTATTCGCATTCGAGCTAGCATTAACATCAATATGCCGACAAATTTGCGTTTCTTATAACGCCTAGATGAATATCTGTGGCCTATCCTTTTTAAACTTCTACACGTGTAAGACTTTGCCAGCGTAATTACACTTGTGCGTACACGTGTATCTGACAAGTGAGGGAAGTGTTATAGGATTCGACTTATCCGCATATTGTACGAATACTACAAGTGTAGATTACGACCCCATCCCTGTTTTATAGGATTGGTTATTTTCGGCACGTGTAATTTGTCGACTCCCTGTCGCAAATACAAGCGTAAATAAATTTTACAAGTGTTTTATAGAATTGGCCGAAAAAGTAATTCTTAAACATTGAATACACGTGTACGACATTTGAAGCTTGTCGCTCTCCACTACCATTTTTTGAATTGGGGAAGCCGCAGGTTATCTTCTTAGGAATAATGTTATGGAGGGAATCGAACTTTGTTTTTTTCTCTTCATTTAAAATATTTATTTATTTATTTATTTATTTATTTATTTATTGGGGTTTTAACGACACTTTAGCAGCTGGGGTCGTATCGCGTCTGTGACAGTTTCATTGGTGGGGGAATCCGAAAGACTCCGAGAGAACCACCGTGCAACAACGACCAACTGCCAGCTCTCCAACATCGTAACTGTGCATGGCAAAGTTTGACTGGTTAAAGACCCGTGCACCATCAACCTGCAGCACGACTTACCACACGCTGACGTCGTGTTTGCCAAGACATTTCGAAGATCTATTGTTTGGTAAGGATATTTCGAGACGTGAAGTGTCTGTTGTCAAATGAAACAATAAGAGCAATTCATTGGTTCATGAAGGGGCGTTCGTGATAGATCATCCTATTTGGGGCTCAGCACACGTTCTATTTGGACGTTTTCGTTGTCGAATCTGACCTTTTATCAACATTAAGACCTATGTTAGAACAAATCGTACGGTAAGTGCCTATGAGTGAAGTGGTGCACGCAATTCTTTATATAAGTTTTCGAAGCCGATAAGCATACATTTCTTTAGCCTATTTGTCTGACACGAGAAACATGCTTACGAAAAGTCAGAAGGATATTTTGATAGCTGAAGTCGCGAAAAAAACACAGTTTTGTTTGGGAGATTCAGCAGTGCTGTAACAAAGAAAGCGAAAGAAGCGGCATGGAAAGAAATATCAGAGAAGCTGCAAGCGGTTGGTGCTAGGGTCTTGCAGTTTCAAAAGCTGAGGGATATGGAATGGTCTAATTTGAAAAGGTGAGTTTTAAAGCGAGTTGACCAATCGAAGTAGACCGGAGCCGCACGGACGAAACTGGGTGAACAAGACGAGATAATTTTGGACATAATAGGCAGAGAATCCGCCACTGTAACGCCAGTGGATGTTCCCGATTCAGCCATGTCCTTTGCGAGTGATTTCCAGGCCATCAGCGCTGCAAGCCAACCCAAGAACCACCAGCAGACGCCGAGGATGTGGGAACTCCCACTGAACCAGATGCTGAGGATTTGCCCGTTGAAGTATCCCAAGAACAGTCGACGCAGAGGAACAAGAAGAAGGCAAAGAAGCGCCCAATTAAAAGCATTGATAAACATTTAGTTGACGATTTTGTGGACAAAAAGAACAGAAAGATCAATCTGAAAATTCGTGTTCTCAAATTAGACATTCTTGAGAGAAAACACTGGATAAAGCAGCTACGAAGACAGCTTGCAGGACAAGATTGATAAAAGTTGATTTTGAAAATCTCAAGTTGGCAAAATTGATGCTTCATACGACTTTCCCTCATGTGATTCATGTCAACGATATATTCAAATAAAACATAATTAATAAATCTCGAATATTACACGTGTTTTTCTTCTCCGAATTGTTGTCAATTACATATACCAAAATAGTGAATGTCAATGAGTGTTATTTTAAACTTCGATGCCAGAGTCGCCTCTGCCGGCTCGAAGCTAGACTGGAAACTTTCTTGTTTTTCAACCTCCATCGGTCGACGGTTGGCGTGCCGCAGCGTTCTGGGTTCAATTCCCGACCGATCTAGGTTAGAAAAACAAGAAAGTAATACCAAAATGCATAAAAATATGTTCCAAAAATATTTAACATAGATTTCCAAGAAGTGACACTTATTTAACTTTTTATTTCTTAGTGTTAAAGCTCACTTTCAGCATCAAAGGCTATATCGTGAAAACAACATAAGTACGCAGTCAGGTTCAGCCATCAGTTTATTCCTGTGTTGCCCACTTAACCCTTTACCCATCGAATCGTCCGCATCCGCCCGCGTAATATGGAAATTCAGCATCTGAAAAAATATTATTTTTCGAAATATTTCAATAAAACCATATCATGTGACCCCTCTTTGGAACGAGCTCGTCGATATGGTTTTGTTGAATTTTTTTCGAAAAAATTAAAAAAAAGTATATTTAAAATAATAAATTTTGAAATCGTCTGCGTTGGGTAAAGGGTTAGGGGGGCTTGTACCCCAGGCGTTGGCCACCGGGTTCTATTCTACCAGAACAGCAGCACCTATTTACCACAGTAAACAAGCTCTGTCCACCTCCCGAGGTTTCTACATGAACAGTTAATGTGTCGTCACATCTTATCTCCCGACTCAATTCCAGGAATCGAGAATTTGTAGACAATTAGAAATTAACCGAGCCTTGCGCGAATTTGAATTCTAATTGAAAGAAACAAACAGATGATGTTTTATGAAATTATAAGAATGAACCAGTAAACCGACCATTTGTATGTATGTTGCAATAAAACCACATGTTTTCATCAGATGAGACGACACAGTGTAGGATTATGGCATTGGATAGCTGACAGGTGTTCGTCGATGCTCGTCGGTTCTCTCCGGGTACTTCGGCTTCCTCCGTCCGTACACCTTTCACCGACTAGATATGACCCTGGTTGTTAACCCTTTACCCAACGCAGACGATATCAAAATTTATCATTTTAAATATCAATTTTGTCACATTTTTTCAAAAAAATTCAACAAAACCATATCGAGCTCGTTCCAAAGAGGGGTCACATGATATGGTTTTGTTGAAATTTTTCGAAAAATAATATTTTTTCAGCTGCTGAATTTGCATATTCCCCTGGCGGATGCGTCCGATTCGTTGGGTAAAGGGTTAAGCACACTCTGCAATCCCTCTATAGTCATGGTGCACACGCGTATTCTTTCTGCCACGAAACTTTCCCTATTTCCGAGTTGAAATAGTTTTTAAAAACATCTCGAACCATTGCTGCTCGTCTTCCGATGCGATTGATTACCAGCAACATGTCGAATTCAGCCAGTCGAAGTTCCTTGTTTACTCTCGAGAAAAGACAATTTTTCGAAAAATAATATTTTTTCAACTGCTGAATTTGCATATTACGCGGGCGGATGCGGCCGATTCGTTGGGTAAATGGTTAAACACGAATAAATAAATAAATTTACCATACCATTATTATTATCTCATTTACATCAGTTTACTAGTCCATTAAAATCGGACATCAACACCCACCTACCCCCTCATGCTTTCATGGAATATTTGTCCAAAGCATAGCCCTCAACACACATACACCCATTTGAGTCATCAAGTTCAACCTGTCATGGACTCGAGAATCGGTGGAAATAAAAAATCAACTTACGTAATTTAGGAGATCGCGGATATACCACACAAGTATTGCTGAAGAACACTGCAAAAGACGACCCAATAAGGATGATTAACTATTCATTATTCAAATAATCGCATCAGTTCATCGCGCCTAGATTTTCAAGCACGGGTGTTCACACTAGGGTCAATCGGTTCGTTTTCAAACTCTCGGACATCAAAATGTGCACCATCATCCCCAGAACTCTGACATAAATTGTGTAGAATAACAGCACATTGGACGGCTTCGGCGGCTTCCAGCATACTGCGCAAACTCAAATCGCCCATTGCAGAACGGAATCGTTGCTTCATGATTCCAAACACCTCTCTATCACATTCCACCCTTTACGGTGGGCTTTTTAAAACGTCATTCTGGTTCCAATAGGTTCACCTGGATACGGGGTAATTAACCAATTATTGGATGGGTGTGCACTGTCCACCAACAGCACAGCGCGTGGAAATGGATGCTCACCTCCTACCTCAAACGCAGTCCACAGTTGGCTTTAGCGAAGCACTCTTGAGTCATGCCATTTTCCAGGAGCATTCGACGAACAGAAATAGCCTCGAGTATCAGGCCCACATACTAATAAGACATTCAAGCTGTGGGTGTGATGGCGGTTTACGTAACTCTCTTCGTCGTCAGCTGGTGGCGACACGCGCACATGGCTTCCATCTACAGCACCTGCTACACAAGGCAGTCGGCTTATTTCACGGAATCTAGTAGCAATATCAAGTTTATTTTCTCTAGGCCAACAAACGACCTCATCTATCAGTGAAATAATCTGAGGGATAATTTCATGTACAATGCGATTAACCGTATACTTTCCAGTTCCGTGGAAATCATGTACTGCGTGGTAGAATCCATTAGGGCGGTCACGATTAATCGATTAATCGACTGTTGGTCGGTCACGGCGAAATCGATTAGTATTTTTCGTTGTCGAATAATCGGTAAATTGTATCCCGTTTTAGACGTTTAATAATTAAAAGAAAATTTGATGAAAAAACTATTGTTTCTAAAGGTAAAGAGTTAAGAACATCGATGTTAAACCCTAAAGACGCTGTTGGAAGCAATAGTCTTCCAGGTACATTCATCAAAGCTTTGATCTTCTGAACTTTGAACCGTCAGTGTAATAATCAAGACCGGTCGGCAGTAGCGAAGTTCGCAACTGCCGACCGGTCTTGATTATTATACTGACAGTTCAAAAGTTCAGAACATCAAAGCTTTGAATGCACCTAAACTGGATTGTCTTCGTTGTTTCCTTGAGGTAGGTCAGCTGACTTGAACTTCATTTTTATCGACTTCAAAGAGAGGGAGAGGAGGGGTGGGGGTCATTTAGGTACGATTAATCGTCGATTATTTGCGACGATTAATCGATTCCTCAATTAAAAAATCGTGACAGCCTTAGAATCCATTGGTACCAATAAAATGTAACAATTCCAACAACTTCTCTCTTGTGGAGAGGGGTTGTTTCTGTCTGAGTTTGGTGTCAAACTATCTCGAAATTTCTCCTCAAGAAAGTCAACCACACTTTCTGGGACGCAACAACGCTCTCTGAACTCACGAGGTGAAGGTGCGTCAAAACGTCGTTCTGCGAAAATCCTCTGATTACAAGGAATATGAACTTTTCGAAAAGGCCAAATCAAGCTCTTCGTCGGATGAATACGCCATTTTTATCTCATTTACCCAGAAACAAGATTGTTGTCGCAACAATCCACTTGTAATATCCAGTCGTAATTATTTTACGAGACAAATTCACCCTCAAGCCTGCAGTCGTAAATGCAAGTCGAAATACACGCGTACCCCACGCAATTATTTTTATAGGATTGGCCGCCGTAGACCATTCGCCGACAAGTAGCTTCAACGAGTGATTATGCACCTGTAGAATTTACAAGTGTAAATCTACTTTTACAGGATTGGAAACGTTGCCTCTATTACACGTGTAGACCATTTACAGCTGCCTGGCTACAAGTGTTCATTCAAGCGCGTTGTAAGTCGTTTATAGGATTCGCTCACAGCTCGGCTTGTATTTTACATGTGCAAGCTCGGATTTACACTTGTAGGGAAGTTTATATGATACGCCCCTGTACTTGGCCATTACGAGTTTCAGACGATCAAGTGACCTAGTTGAAATACTTCACTCAAATAAATGTCGATACCGGTCATGTCGCTCGTGTCGTCTCGCGTGAGTTGCTTTGTGTGAGGACACGCCATTCTGTCACTGCCATTCGTGCCGTACGAAAAAATCCGACTGTAAAAATCACTCGCTCGCGTCCAGTGTGAAATGACCCTAAAAGAGTTATTGACATAACTGAAATGTGTTGATTGTTATTTACTGATATAGAAGAAAACCCATTAATTAGCACAACCTCTAATAAGTAGTTCCTCTATAAATAGTTTACATGCTCTTACCTGATCTGCACAAAATAGTGATTGCATTACATAATCATACATAATTAATGCCTTCATACAGGTGATGCAGAGTGCAGACATAATGCAGCTATGTTTTTCTTTTCCCGAGTTCTGATATTAGTAGTTACACAGTTTGTTTGTGGCCTAATATGCTATATATGATGTCAACTGGCACCATATATACCATATTAGACCACCAACAAACTGTGTAACGAATATATCTTACCGACTGCTGCATCGATGCACAGAACTAATAACAACAGCGATCAAAATTAAATGAGAGCATTCTCACAATGTGTTCACCTGTCTTTGCCTTGTTACAGGTTATGGAAGAGTGCCTACAGACACTCTCCCATAAACTGTAGCAAGGCAAATTCAAACATACCAAACAGTTTCATTTCGAAGGTAACATGACACACATCCACAGAATATGAAGCCTTTTAAGTCGCCTAATCTGCACTTCAGACCAAATATGGGCTTCCAACACTCAATCTTTCAACTTGAGGCGTTTATCGGCTGCCGCCATTTTGAATAATCAAAGGACAAAGGGGAGAATACCCATAGCTGTCAGCGTATATTGATGTTGACAGACAGTATATGGTCTTATAATTAAACTTTTTTTTCGGTTCATGCGTTTTCAGATAAAACGATTGCCTCACACGATTCTGTTTTTTTCTTTTCATAACTCATTGAACCGAAAAAAAACACAATTAGGTACGCCCCCAGCCACGCCCCTAAAATACCAACCTTCGGAGTTGCAACATGGTGTCAAATCAACAGCAGTTAAAACACTGGCACGTTCTAAATCTGAAAAAGAAAAATAAATTTATATTACTAATTTATCACCACGAAATTATTTATAAAATATTTAAATGACCGTGGTGGGTCAATTTTTCTTTTTCTTCACAACTGTATTTATTTGCCATTTCAATTTTTACGCACACTGGGTGATCGTCTGCGTTCATCGTTTCAAATCGATTGTCAACAATGGCTGGTCACGACGAATACGGAAATTTTGACATTGAATTCAACTAATTTCATGTCATCTGGCTTTATATCTAACTCCACTTTTACAAACTGTGTTTTTTAGTTCTCGGGAAACGGTCAAAACCAAAATACAATGTAATACTGATGGCCTACTTCCACCTACCTCGGAACGTAACTTTTACGTGAAGTGAACAGTTGAATGAAATTTGAGGGAGGCGTGGCTTATGACGTTTTCTTTGCATTACGTAATTCATTGGTCAATAAAAAATTTAATGACATAAGTGCATTTGACTTGGAAAGTGTGTCAATTGCTACCTGCATTTCAATAATATGCGCCCTCTTTTATGCCAGAAAAATAATATGTCTACCAGTTTTAGTTTTTAAGTCTTTGTTCGCTGAAGTAGACGACGACTAACACTATTTATTTATTTGGGTCGCGAACGTTTAATTATAAGGAATGATCGTTTCTTTTTGTCTATTTCTTGAGTTATGAACCCCCCCCCCCAAAAAAAAAAAAAAAAAAAGTCCGAACATCGCGTAAATGGGCTATGATCATTCCTTAAATATGCAGTCTGCATGTGGCGTCTTTGAACCAATGAAATTCCCAGATACTTGTAGGAGGTAAGGTATATTAATATCCAAGACTTTTCAACCCTCACCGCTATGGTCATATACCGGGGTCGCTACCAAACCGGCGTTGCTGTTTGGTTTTCTTTTTTCTTTTTCCCTTAAAATTGCCATCGCACAACATTATATTCTGGCTCGCCACCATGTTGGGACTCAAACCTCTACCATCGCCAAGCTGGAACCGAATAGAGCCCACTCTCTAATAGTCTTAATGGCGTTGAGGGTTTGGTCTTTGACAATCTATCACTCCAATGCAAACTGCCGGGAATTCTAACCACATGTATACCCCTTCAGACCCCATTTGAGGCAATAGGAAAGCTAGGCCTGTGTGATCCAAGATCCAAGTGAAATAAAATAAGGCTAACCGGGTCGGAAGGGATTTGTAAATCCCACATCGTCCCTGCGCGCCTTCGGCGCGCTAAAACCTTTCATTCATTCAACCCTCACTCCACCCCACCCTGTTGTTACTCATGGTATTTACGATAAAATGTGCATACCTTATTCACAAAAGTGTACACTCATCAGTAAAAAAAATCAGATAACAGTTACTTTTTCCTCAACGATTATAACGTAATGCCCAGATTGTCTGGGAATACTATTTTTATCTCCTATCACAACAAACACTAGGAAATATTAAAACGAAATAGAAAGCGTGACTGACATTTGCAGAATGAGACCCCGAAAGGGCGAATTTGATGATGCTATCCCATACAGTGGGCTAATTTATCCTCTGAGTACCTCTTTCTGTTCAGTTTTGAGACCCTGATTGAGATTGAGGTTCACAGAGGGTAAAGTTAGTGATGCTACCCTGCTGTGCATGGTAGCATCACTAAATTCTCCGTCTGGGGACATCATTTTGCAAATAACAAGCTGCCTATTTTCTGCCTTGGCGTGACTGTCAGTACACATAAGTTACTGTGCTGAACTGTGGATAACATGGACTGAGATTAGCGGCTCGGAACTTATGTTCAACCGAAACGCAAAACGAAGCGTCTCGGTTGAACATAAACCCAGAGTCGCAAACCGCAGACCATGTTACCGTCAATGCATCACTATGACGTATATGTTCCAATAAGACCCTACCCCAACGCCAAGACCTGCACCGTGAAATGAAACAGGCAACTTCAATGAACAAGGCAACTTTAACGATAACAAATTTCGTAAATAAATCTCTCGTGTACATCATGACGTCACTGGACTGCAAAACGTCTACAACTTAGGTAATGGTCGATGTTTCTCCAACTCAGTTCAAATCACGAACAAGTTCATAATTTGAACTGTGATGGAGTAACTTCGACCTTTTCAAAAGTGGGTTGTGGGTATAAATTCATAGAATGAGAACTGACCTCGGAAAATACGATTTCGTAGGCAGTATGAATTTTGAATCTCAGCCCATAGTTACCATCTTTTCAAATATTTCATTGGTGACGTCAGACGGTAACATATGGCATTGGAGCCATAAGCATAGAAATAAACTAAGTGAGCTCTCATCCAATCAGAGGGCTAGATTGTTAGTCTTATTGGAACATAACATAACCAATGGCCTTTCGTTTTAATTACAGTTACGCAGCATATCAAAAATAATGTTAATTCACGGAAGAATTCTGCTTATTCCGATATCAGATTAAACTTCTAATACTGAGTTTAGTTAAGTTTTCAGTTTGTTTTCAAAATCTGGTTTGTAAGACTTTCAAAAATGTCATTACACTTTCTCTGTTGGGTTTATAACACACATCTTGACAACCTCATCCCACCGTATGGATACCCCTGACCGACAAAGCCCCTTCATTAATAGCAGTGGAAAGGTAGGCGAACGATATTGGATCTGTCTGATCTTTTTGTTGTTAGTATTGTTATTTTCTGTGTTTCCCTGAATAGCTCTATAGTTTGGAATACTGTGACTGCAGCACCGCAACAATCCTGGTGTGGCCAGAGAGTGCTCGGAAACTCCGAACATCTAAGCAAACTTCCCAACTTGGCATAAGAAACCAGCGCCCTTTTCCACTTGATTTTTATTCTCGGTTTTAGTTTTATTCACGTTGAAAATGGAACACTGAGTGCTGGACAACATACCTTTTTACTTTGAGCCCGATCATATCACATTTCATCTACAAGAGTATTCATTGTTCCATCTAGTTTGGGATTAACGCCCCACACACCTCCATCAATAGTAAAGCTCGAAACAACAGTTAAAAAGGTACCTCATGTGTACCTGATCCATTTGGTTTGAGCTGCAAGAGGTGTAAAACTGGCGAGAGTTCAATCTGATAGAACGTCCACATTTTGCTATTCAATCCTATGATTTTTATGATATCCTTCTGCTTCAAATTATAGATTATTGGTTGTCTAAACATCCCAAATTGCACCAATACTAAGGGCGGGTGTACGCCTACAATGATTCCCACCATCTAACCTGCATTCCACATCCGAATTGCCATGCAGAGGGCATACATGAACTGTTAGTGACCTATTCAATTTGAAACGTTAAACAGTTCGTCCCCTGAGTTCCAATGTGTTCTATGTGCCGGTAGGCACATAGAACACATTGGAACTCATGGGATGAGTAGACAATTAGCATTTTCTCACTGCAGCTAAAGACACGTGTTGTTGTATTGCCCCTATTGTCCTGAAAGACTCTATAACGAATGTATTAGCCGGAGTGAGCAGAGTGAGTCCATTTGGTGCTTTGTGCATATCGTAAAACGAGCAAATAGGGAAGTAAGTGTTGCCTGTAGTTTAGTGTTGGTCGCTTACTAACTGTGATATATTTTATCATTTGAACTCTAAAGGCCGTTTTGTCCGACCCAGGAAAATGACACGTCATAATTTCACCAAGTGGGGGACTGCCCAGTACATGTGTGCGGTAACCAATGAATATATGTAATGCGCTGCCCCAAGGCTGCACTTTGAAATAATGAATAATCCACTCTAGTTAATGAATATGGACTTATCTAATTGCTGTTATTGAACAGACTTTGAAGACACCATCATGGTTTAACACTTACGCTGCCGAAAGTGACTATTATCACATTTTATGATGATTATTTGTATGTTCTCATATGCGCAGATCAAAGTTACCATCCATCTGATTAATTGCTTGAAAGGGCTCAGAGAGCCCTTTCAAACAATTAATCAGATGACAGAGTTTCAAGTATGTCATAAATGTTATTAAACTTCCTCGGAAACAGTCGTGCATAGAGTCCACCATATATGGCTAAAGTGGGCGTGGCAGTAAATGGGTGAAAGGGTTACCCCTCTACTCACTGATTTCAACTTCCGAAGATGTAACGTTGGGCCAAAATGAATAAATGGGTGAGAAGGTTAAGCCAGGCCTAAAATATTTCAAGTTACCAGCTACAGAACCCGGGACAAACTTTTTAGATCTAGGACCAAACTCTGTCGAGTTATGAAGCCAAAGTCCTGGAATTTTGATCGGTGAGATTTTATTAAAAGTTGTGTCGCCTTTAGACTTTGTGTTAAACTTTTAGATTTCTAAAATGTGGAGTCATCGTTGCAAAACTACTAGATGGTTCCCCCGCAGGATCACGATCATGTCACTGGTCACAAAGCTTGAACAAAAATTTCTGATAGTTCAGAACTTTAACCTGATGGGATCCCAGTAAAAATACTGTTAAGTTCAACATGCCATACTTACTGAGGTATCTAAACCGACTCTACTCAGAAATGTTCAGACAGTCTTCAGATAGCTGGATGAATTGAGTTTGCGTTCAGCACCCTGATGACTACTCGTTCGATGGGATCCCCCCTTTTCCTGGGGCACCTAAATGGGATGCCTCTTTGACTGGTGCACCTCGATTCGATGATCCCTTGACTGGTGTTGATGGCGGCACTCACTTGGGTAGCGTTTCAAGAGGCTGGTTGATTCCTTATAGAAAACATCTACCCAGGAAGTGGTCAGCATGCGCAAAAATATTTCTTCTTGTTTCCTTCCATCTTGTTCCTTCTTGAAGATGTTTATCAGATACTACATGCATTTGCGAACGTCGTCGGTCGGTATCGTTGTCTCCGGTTTTCACTTTCTTCCGACAGTCTGTGGAGTTTAGCAATTTTTTTCTTTCTTCATATATTGGTAGCCAAATGACTACCCCCCCCCCCCCCCCCCGCTAGCGCGAAAATGGGGTATCTCATCGTATGTTGGGAAACGCGGCTCTCATACGGATGTTTTCTCTAGGACTAACTCTGACCTATTGTGTCTCGAACCCAGCACAATCGCACTAGTATCTAGATGTGCTAAGTTTGAATTGTTGCTGCTCAGGTGACAAAGCTTGAACAAAAAATTCTGATAGTTCAGAACACTGGCCTGATGGGATCCCAGTAAAAATACTGTTAAGTTCGCCATGCCATACTTACTGAGGTATCTAAACCGACTCTACTCAGAAATGCTTCAGACAGTTTTCAGATAGCTGGATTAATTGAGTTTAACCCTTTACCTAATGTAACGGCCAAAACCGGCCAGCGCTATTCTCAAAAATCGCCAATTAATTTTCATTTTTTTTAAATTTTTTTCTCAAAAACATAGGTTATGACCCCTCTTTGGAACGAGCTCGTCGATCTCGTTCCAAAGAGGGGTCATAACCTATGTTTTTTAGACAAAAAATGATAAAATATTAGTTATTCAAGAATTTTGTTTGCAAGTGTCGTCTGCTTTTCACGTTTGGTAAAGGGTTCAGCAACCTAATGAGTACTCGTTCGATGGGATTCATCCTTTTCCTGATTCATCTCGATGGGATGTTCGATACCCCTTTGACTGGTGCAACTCGATGGGATGTCACTTTGACTAGTGCACCTCGATGCGTTGATCCCTTGACTGGTGTTGATGGTGGCAATCACATGGGTAGCGTTTTGAGAGGCTGGTTGATTACCTGCAGGAAACCTCAACCCGGCAAGTTGTCGGCATGCGCAAAAATGACCCTTCGTGTTTAATTCCATCTTGTTCCTTCATAATTGTACTCTTCGGCTACTATCTGCGTGCGTCGTTGGTGGGTACTGTGGTCTCCTGTTTTCACTTCCTTCTGACCGTCTGTGGATTTCTGGCCATATTTTTGCCTTTCTATTCTTCATATGTTGGCAGCCAGGTGAATCCCCGCTTGCGCGACGATGGGGTACCTCAACGTATGTTGGGAATCGCGGCTATCAAGCGGATGTATTCTCTTGAACTAACTCTGACCCATTGTGTCTCGAACCCAGCTCAATCTCGCTAGTATCTAGTTGTGCTCAGTTTGAATTGTTGCTGTTGGGTTAGTTACGTTATCTCTAGGCGTCACGGTGTGTGGCTTGTCTCAGAGGTAATCATGAATGTCTGGCTGTGAATCGTCTTGGTCGGTTATCAGATAAAGCAGGCGTTAGACGTTACACGAAACACCCAGGACCGACGGAACTGGTGTTCGGGTGAGACGGGTATTTGCCCCAGCTCTCATGTTCTGTAATGTTTCAGATACCGTCTGATCGAATATTCCAAAAGTATCATCGAATCATGCACTTGAGATGTATTTGGATTATTCCTTAAATGATTCTGTGGCTTGAAAACTCCAGACTTCTTGGAAGCTGATTTGTGGATAAAAATATGCAAGCAGATGTCGTGACATAACTTCTTGTTTGATTAATTCGTTCCGTAACTAAGTTGGTCACGCAAGGCCACCAACCCGATTCGAGTTGCATTGCCACCGACGTACATGACAGACTGTGTTTTTTGATAAGGGTCAACGTGCCAAACCATCTCTCATAAGTTAGTATTTGATTGCTGACAGGAGGGAATTTTATCTTTTTTATTAGGGTTTAACGACACATTAACAGCCATATCATGACCGTGACGGTTTTACGGGCAGAGGAAGCCGGAGTACCCGGAGAGAATCACCGAACAACGACGAGCAGCTGTCAGCGCTCCAACATCGTAACTCTGAACTCTGCACCGCGGCACAGGCAGGGTTAGATTGGTTGAAGACATGCGTACAATCGACGTGCAGTACGCCTTACTACACAGCGTCATCGTGCGCCCATATAGGCAATCGGGGTTAAGTGCCTTGCCCAATGACACAACACGGGAGCGCGAATCAGTCGCTGAAATGGTCACCCATCCAACTACTAACCGCGCTCTACGTTGCGTAGCTTCGGTGATCTGACGAGAATCAGTTACCGCGCCACCAGGAGGGAATCGATATCTGGAAAACCAGTTCACTCAAAAAGCTCATTGGTTAACCCTTTGAACCGTGAGGCCGCTTTCTGGTCCAGGAAAATGACACGTCATAATGTAAAAACGTAGGATAGCTGATAAGTGAATGTGTGGGTAGATAATCAATATTTTAAACGTGCAGCCCAATGGCTGCACGTTGACAATATTGAGTGATCTACCCCAAATAATGAACATGGACTCTTCTAATTGCTGCCATTGAACTGGCATGGAAGAAAATATTAATATGTCTACCGCCAAATGATGAAAATGGACTCTTCGAATTAATGTTATGAAACTGACATGGAAATACCACCAGGGTTCATATGGTTAAAAATTTTAGACTGGGTAACCCACCCACCAACGCTCCTTAGATGTACCCGTGTAGCCCCAATTACTCTTTGACAGCAGACGTACCTGGTGAACATACCTTCCCTCCTTAATGATGACAAATATGTTGAGGTATATATATTTTATTTTTTGTAGGTGCACATCGTACATGTAAATTCAAGAAAGTGTACAGATGTTGCTTCCTAACATTATCAGGAATAATTGCATGTATGTTCAGATATAATATTAGGTCATTATACATATGTCTCTATGGGTGTGTATTTTTGTGTATATATGTGTATATACAACACATGTATGCGTAAGTGTTGGCCTGAAGTTACAGTTTGCCAGAAAAGTTTCTAGTAGCGGGAGATCCATGGGATGTACTTTACGTTTAGTATTATGTCGTCTACCTCCATCAAGCGTTCTCGTATTTGGCGCACGTACGAAACATGCAGAGGAATAGCAAGCAGGAATTTCACCAAGCATTGTTCTGAGTCCGAGGTACTGAGCGAAAAACTCTGAAGTTTTTTTTGTAGTTGGCCCAACGGAAGTCCATCTCGGGCATACAATACCAGGTCGCATGGCCATGCATGCTCGTCTACCATACCAGCTGACCTAACGGTTACACACCCAAAACATAGCAGTTAACTCAGCCAATAAGTTACTTCACATTTATCACTCCCCCGACCGACATTTAAGAATTGACAATTACTGAATTTTTAGTGGTGATTCTTAATTGTCGACATGGCGCCTGCATTTAGTGTGAGATTTACCCGTCAAAATTACTGGAAGATCCGTGAAGATGCAACTGCGTGAATTTAATTATCACCAACAACAAGCTGGAATTCCACCAGGCATCGTGTTGGGTCAGAGTCAACCGACAACTCTAACATTTTGGTTTGGAAGTTGGCTACGCCAGGAGTCGTTCTCGAGTCTGAGGCACCCATTCGCATTGCCATAAATGTCCTGACATCACCCCGACTGAGTTAACGGTAGATCCCCCCCCCCACACTCTCAAAATATGGTTGCAATCATATAGGTGGTAAGGAATCCTCAGGATCTCATTTAACCATACCATGCTAGACGGGTCCTCAGGTGGCGGATAGAGGAAGGCCTGTTCAATTGGACAGGTTTGATACGAATTATATAAATACGTGACCCGGGACAAGAATGGCACGACCCTGTATTACGTAGGTCCGGGGGTGGGGGAATCCTGGTAGGTGAGGACAAACAATATCCCGGTTAGTGTAATCCCCATTTTGGAGATACATGTCCAATACACTGCTTTGACATTCGGTTCGGGAGTAGGTCGGCTCGTTCTGGCCAACCGAGAACCCCAGAAAGACAGTGTAACGTCGGAGGTATGGGGGGGGGGTGCATTTGGAGGTCATTCAATCAGTCACTTATTTTATAAAATCAAATCATTGTCATTGTGAACTGACTTTTAACACAATCATTACATTTTGACGCATGTTTTGTTTTTTCTTGAACTGTCTGTGTTAGTTTAGAGCGGCAACTCCTTTTGCAGGGTATTGTAAAATGATTAGATGAAAACATTGCACTCCCACATACTGGCCAATCAGTCAGTGGCATGCTTCGGCATCAACACTGACTGAACATACTGACATACGGTAGAGGAGGTGTAGGGTTTTTTTATTAAAGATAACATTGATATTAAAATTCGTCATGACCTGTCGGCTTTCATCCCACACATCATAGAATCTCTTTTTATTGAAATCAATGTTAACAAATCTCGGAGAGTCATTGGGGTAATTACAGACCAAACACACCAACGAAAGCGGACATTGATATTTTCTTGAACAAACTCAACGAAATAACTGACAAATTAAACAGGAAAATGTATCTTCCTATATAATGGGTGACATTAAAATTGATCTTCTCAAATATGAGTCCCACGCCAAAACAGATAATTATATCAACTTGATGTTTAGTCAAGGATTTGTACCTGTGATTACGAAACCCACCCGCTTAACTTCACATTCAGCCACATTCAGTGACCACATATTTACTAACAACATATTATCCACTTCAATATCTGGGATAATAATAACCGATGTCTCCGACCACTTTGGTACTTTTCATGTGGAAACCGTGCCCCCCAAAACAAAGAATGAGACATATTCGTGGATTCGAAAGGTAAATGCTGAAACTACGGCAAACTTTAAATTACTCCTATCACAATGTGATTTCTCCTCAGTTATAGGTTCAGATGACCCAAACACGGCTTATAACAATTTTGTACACATATATCTAGGATTATTTGATGCGGCTTTCCCTCGAATACGCGTCTGTACACATCAAAAATTCATAAAGCGGCAACCCTGGATGACAAGAGGCTTGATAGTCTCATCAAATAATAAAAGCAAACTTTATAATAAAAAGTTAAAACGCCCCACTGAGTCTAATGTAAGAAACTATAAAAACTACTGTAAAATATTCAATAAAGTGAAAAAGCAATGCAAAGCAACATATTTTAAAAGTATTCTAAACGAACACAAATACAACATGCGTAAAACATGGCAAATACTAAATAATGCCATCAAAAAGTCCGACGGAGCTACCAACTTACCTCAGTTTTTTAATCATAACAATAAAGAAATAAATGACCCGACAGAAATAGCTAAAGAATTCAATTCTTATTTCGCAAAAATAGGTAAGCAAACAAGCGATAAAATACCAGTCACTAACAAGTCTTTTAACGACATCATGGAGGCAAATTCCACCAATAATTTTTACATAAGACCTACATGTGATTTTGAAGTTATGAATATTGTAAAATCCCTAAAGTCAAAAGGAAGCAAAGATTGTGATGATATTAGTTCAAATCTACTTAAACAAACTATTGACCCCGTGGTTAACCCATTAACACACATCTTCAATTGTTCGTTTGCAAGTGGCACTGTTCCAGACAAAATGAAAATTGCCAAAGTTATTCCTATATTTAAAGCAGGCGATAAACACAATTGTACTAATTACAGGCCCATTAGCATACTTCCGACATTCTCCAAAGTATCAGAAAAACTTATGTCAGTGAGACTCTTGAAATATTTAAATCATTTCAGTATCTTACACCCAAATCAGTACGTTTTGGGGAAAAACCATAGTACTGTTCATCCCGTTATGCAATTGCTGAAAACTATATCAGAAGAAAACAATAAAATAAGTAAAAACAGCACACTTGCACTATTTTTGGATCTATCAAAAGCGTTCGATACAATAGACCATGATATTTTAATAAATAAACTATATAGATACGGTATCAGAGGTTTGGGTAACGACTGGTTTAAAAGCTACCTATCTGATAGGTCACAGTATGTCGCATACGGCGACCATATATGTGACAGAGCAAAACTATCACACGGAGTTCCACAAGGCTCGATACTCGGCCCAACATTATTCCTGATATACGTCAATGACATCTATCGTGCTACTTCCCTGAATCTCCTGTCTTTTGCTGACGACACTACTGGCCTCTCCTCGGGTCCCGAGCCAAATCATTTAGTTCAGCTCATAAATAAAGAGCTTGAAAAAATATTCGAATGGTGCTGTGCGAATCAACTTGTATTAAATGCAAACAAAAACTAAATACATTTTAATCAACCCCTCCGCCAAAAAGAACACAGCAATTCACCATAATATTCTAATAAACGGCCAAATAATAAGTAGAGTCGGCTCAAATCATACAGAAAAATCTTTTAAATTCTTAGGTATACATATCGATGATTGCTTATCCTACAAACACCATATATCTCAACTCCCATCAAAGACAGCTCGGGCTAATTATGCACTAAATAAAGTGAAGAACGCGCTTCCCCGAGAAGCTCTGAAAACATTTTATTATGCCTCATACATACACATTTAGTGTATGGGCTAAATGCATGGGGAAATGCTAGAACAATTAAAAAGATACTGCTTCTTCAGAAACGCTCCATCTGCATAATAAACAATAAAAAATATAATGCACACACTGATCCCCTTTATCGGGAAAATAAGATTCTTAAAGTAAAGGACCTATTTAAACTCCATGCGTGCTTGTTTGTATTTGACTGGTATCACGGTAACCTACCAGTATCCTTCAATAATTACTTCCGCCTTGTAGTCAATACTACGGGTAGAGTTAGCAGAAGGAGAGATACTCTCCAAATTGAAAGAACAAGGACAAGGTCTCTTGAAAACTTCCCTACATACATGTACCCCAAACTCTGGAATGACTTAGACTTTGATTTGCGTAATATAAACAACAGAAACATTTTTAAAAACAATTAACCTCAAAATTATTGTCTCAATACTCCGATAACATTGAATGTAATAATCTGTACTGTACTGACTGTGCCATCTAGCAGTAGGTAGAATAATGTCACAATAAACTGAGTGGGTATCCATTTTCAAGTTATTGCATTTTCAAGATTATTCAATTTTAGCGCCTTCCAAGCGCAGTGCATGCAGCCATGGGCAGTGATACAACAATAGGAATTCTTGTTTCTGTTCTACCCCTGTTGAAGATACCAACGCTTGGGTCAGTCCGTGTGAGGCTTCCTCTGGAAGCCACCGCGGAGGGGCGTCGGCTTTGGGGTCGTCGGCGGGGGAGAAGCAGTGGTTGTTGACTCATTTCTGCTGATACTGCACACGTCTGGACAAATTCTCGTCTCCTGACTCAATTGTGTTGGCTGCACTAGCCATCAGCGCCCTAGGCCAAGTATAGATGTACGGTTGTCTGACAGTCCGATTCCATTGTTCCATTGTTGCATGATATGATCTCTGCCAGACGACAGGTAGACAGCCAATCTGGCTATTCCGTCTCCCTGCGGTATACAGGTATATTAGATTGTTTTTGTTTTATATTCATGTATGTATATTTCTTGCTGTATACTGCTAAATAAAGACTCATTCATTCATTCATTCATTCATTCATTCATTCATTCATTCATTCATTCATTCATTCATTCATTCATTCATTCATTCATTCATTCATTCTGTCATAGCGTAAGTATGTGGGAAGACTGGCAGCTCGGTGAGTTCCCTGCATAGCAGAGACATTATCCCTTCTTGGATTCCGTGATGGGTGGAAGCCGTGGCAATGAACGATATTCAACCTTAATGGCTTATCAACATAGAAAACACAAACGATCTTTTACGATCATTGCACTCAGAGACTCTTACTCTGAAGATGAATTGATTCAGTCTTTAACAACACCAGGGCACAATATTCCAACATTTATATTACTACATGCGACCGAGAAATATAGGAAATTAAGTAACATCAATCCGTCTGGCCCCGACAAAGCCATCAAAGGTATTGTTAGAACAGTAAAATCAAAGGTATTGCTAGAAAATAAAGACCTGGTGATATTTTAATCCATCGTATAAAGTGCGGGTACATAACCTGACGCTCATTAAAACACTGATTGATATTGATGTGAATCCAGATTACCATAAAACTCTTGATACCAGCAACAAAGTCAAATGAACTAGAAAACTGGTGATCATGAACGAAACCTAAATTACAATTAAAACTAGAAGTCCTGTCATGAACTGTGCGGTTATCTAGGCTTAATTGCGCGTAGGAATTGCGCGCAATTGCCATATCAAATGGCATTCAAAGCACGGCAGGTTCTCCTGGTTTCTCATAGCAAACACAGGCAATGTTTCAGTCAATGGACCTCCGGGTTACCCGGAGGTCCATCGGCTGACACATTGCTTGTACACAGGCCATATGCACATAATTTGATAGCCTTACTATGGTCATAACGTATAGATTAACGCGCAGATCGACGTGCTGTATATGCGCATGTCATGACAGGACTTTTTGAAGGAGATTTAGTTAGGCAAAGATTGCACTTTCTGGTGATTGAGAGAGGTTTGGTGGCTAACAGAGGATACAGCTCTGTATCGGCTATGAAAAAAATAACTGAGACTTGTACCAAAGTTGTGTGTGTCAACAGTTTTTTCTCTGTTAATGGCCATTAATAAATTACTAGTAACTGTATTTGATAATTGCACTTTATGCTTGTAGAATACAAAGAAATAAGGAGGAAAAAATATACCAACAGGTTTGCTTTTTCCCAGAGAATGAATGAGTTCTTGGCAGCAAGTTAGGTAAAAAGGGTATCATAATTCCAGATCTGTTTCCATGATTTTTGTTGTTTCTTGCTTCTGGTGTATCCGTTTCTTTTTCCAAATTCTTAACTATCCATTCTATCAGATCTATATTTAACATATGAGGGAGTGCTTCGTTGTTTAATTCATTTTAAAATTTTCTCAATATTTTTCAGGGCGTGGAGTATTTACTAATTAATATTGATATTCCTGCTGGAAGTTTTGTGCTTAGCTACTATGGGGAAGTTGTAAGTAGAGCACCAAAAGATGACACATATACTTTTGTAATTCAATGTGGAAGGAAAAGAAAATGGTGAGCATAAGTGATTTTCTGGTCAGTTACGATATTTCAGGGAGTAGCAGGGCATAAAATATATGACGGGTTGTCTATGGGTTATGCAAAAGGATTTTTGGGAGAGCTGTTTATTGGTTAACGAAAACTGATTTTGTACTTGGAGATTTGATTGAAGAGTTTGTATAGATTTGCATTGCCATTTTCTATCACACTATTTGATTCAGAGTTTTCACAATATTTTACTTGCCCTTTAACCGGGCTCAAAATAACTGGATTACCAAAGCATTTCACACTCCAATTTGTGAATTTTGGAATTCAGTAATTATCAATCTGAAGAGCTTTGGAATCGCCTGCTAATCAAGATTCCAAGGTGAATTGTAAGCTGCTGTTCAAAATTTTCAGATTAAATTGAGCCCTGCCCATTAAACATTTTTACTCACAAAATATAAATTACAGACCTATAACAATGATATTTATTATAAAATTTAATGGTTGTTATACCCAACGATACAGTCCTAAGTCCTAGCTGAAATATGTTGTTGCATAACTGCTATAAACTGAGTTCCCCCCCGCCGCCCCCCTCCCATTCCTACACCAATAACCCATGACCTAAACTCTAATCAAAAGGAATAACTATGATAAAACGGGTGGAAATTACAAAAAAAAAGATGGAAAAATAATTATGTTACAAATGGAATATCAGTCATGGCGGACCATGTGAAACAACGACAGCAGTGTATTTTAGCTCAGAAAAAAACGAGTTAGAAACTTAGGTAATTTCTCGGGGTTTTCGAGCATATTTTCTCGAGAAATGGACAATATATATATACCACGAGACGACACGCAATTTTTGTCGAGTCAGAAATCGGATGGGAAATCGAATCACCGAAAGAAAGACTACGAGGATCTCTATCTTGAATCGAATCTCGTAGAGAGGGCGACATAAAAATCTTAAAAAATCTTGGAAAATATTGGAAAATCACGGAAAATGATAGAAAATCTCGGGAATCGTCCAGTTCTGGCAAACTCGAGCATTCATCGAATTCCTCCAAGGGATTGCAGTGGAGATACATGAAAGCTTCCGAAGCTGATACACACAGCATCAGTAAGGTGACCCTTTGTCCAACACAAAAGGAAGGCGACGTATGGAAACAAAGTTCCTAAATCAATAGTTTGTTTGTTTGTTCTTGTGGCCTCTCATCGGAGCGAGTTCATTGGACTAGTCCCGCTGGGGGTCCGGGAACAACGCGGATTTATGTGAATAGTGCAGACCGGTCAAGTGTGGACAGTTACATTTGGTAGTGGTTTAACGATTGATATCAAAAATTCCGAAGTAGCCATACATCTAGTTCTCTATTATTACTATTTGCGCTATCCTTATCTTATTTCATGTAAAAAAAATGATGTATCTCATGGACCAAAATGTATTGGTTTGAGTGCAATAAATGTTATGTTATGTTATGAAGCCGAGTCACAGAGTATTTTTTAAGCCATTTCTACTGGGCGACAAAGATCTTTAATAGGCACCCACCCATTACATTATGGTTTCTCAAAAAAATGGTAAGTTCTCAACTGATTCAAAATTGGTCCTGCATTTCAGTCTAAATACAAAATTTAATATTACCAATATTTTTAAAAAGAAATAATACTGATAGTTGCACAAATGTCATTACAAATAACAAAATGAAATCACACACTCTAACATGTACAAAAACATCACCCATGTTTGAGTTTGAATTTAAAAATTCAACAACCAGTGTACTACACTGGTTGTTGATTTTTTAAATTCAAAATCACACATGGGTGATGATACTTCCGTAACAGAGAAAGTTTTGGCAACATTTATTTTGTACAAAAATACTTTGTTGCTCAGTACCTTGAAAACTGCTGTTACCGGGAGACAAATATTCATCACTGGGGGACATTTTGTCTCCAGTGATAATGTTAAAAAATACTCTGAGCCGAGATGAAAATCCAAAGTTGGTGACAGGTTTTACTAAAATCGATTTTTGGGTCGAAAGAGTAGCGTGTCCTCTCGTGGTGTACTAGCCCCATTTTGGCGAGGAATCTACTATGGGATGGTGACGCGAACGTCGCACTCGTCAAAACGCGGAAGTATGTGGTCGATTCGGCGGAGTTCTCTCGGATGAGAGTGAAAAGTCAAGCGCGCTGCATGCGAAATGGCGATTGCTTTGTACAGGCATTCAAAGAGAGAGAGAGAGAGAGAGAGAGAGAGAGAGAGAGAGAGAGAGAGAGAGAGAGAGAGAGAGAGGGAATCTGAATGGGATGAGTGAAAGTATTATGATACCTTAGGCTGTCTGAAAAAAAAACACAAAAATCAGCCCAACTACTTCATCAATACATTTTGAGGAAGCTACACATCAAAAACCAAATGACACACAGCCATTTTAACAACACAACAATTGCAACAGCAAAATCCGAGTTAGAGTTAGAGAAGAAAACACGAAAAAATATAAAAAAGTAAACAGAAAAAACTGTTTTCAAACAGAACACCCAAAGCTCTAAAGACCCTGGTACCCCCCAAAAATTTGAGGACTTTGAACTCCTTGACGTTGGTTGAAGTATCGACAAAATGTTCGGGCAATTACTCTCAATTTCTCAGAAAGGTCAGAAAAAATATACCATTTCGCCTGAATACTCACCATCAAAATCTCCAAAAATAAATATAGATAATAAAAACAAAACAAATACAATACAATGGGATTTCCGAGGTATAATAATAATAATTGATTTTCCAGAGCGTAAAACCACAACTAGTGCCCTAAAACGCTTGAAAAAATAAATACACTTTTCTAAAATAAAGAGTCACATCTGTTTCGTTTGCCTCTTAGAGAGGTTCAGGAGAATGTTTCAGTAAATAGGAAAGTTTTAAGATTTCTTTTGAAGATATCGAGAGTTTCTGAATTTATCACACTAATAGGCAGGAAATTTCACAATTTGGGACCCACGATGGAGAACACAGGATCATTAGCTAGATTAGATCTGCTAAAAGGTACAAACAGTTGAATTTGTTTTTTACATCTGATACTGTGTTATGGTGTATGTACAGAGGGGAGCTCTTGCAGGTAAACTGGGGCCAGTTTGTGGATAGATTTGAATACTAAGGTCAATATTTTGAAATCAATTCTCTGTTTCTCTGGAAGCCAATGTAGTTGTCTTAAAACGGGTGTTATGTGTTCAGAGCGTTTGGTACCAATAATTATTCTAGCAGCAGAATGCTGAACTTTTTGAAGCTTCTGAATCAGGCACTGAGACAGCCCCACTAACATTGACTTACAATAGTCTAGTTGTGAGGTGATGAAGGAGTGCACAAGTTTTTTAAGTGCTGACAGGTTAGGATACGGTCGCAGTCTTCCAACACTACGAAGCTGCCAGTAGCATTTTTGACATATTTTATTGATATCGATGTCTAAATTTGTGTCCATAATCAGTCCAAAATTCCTGGCTGATTCACTTTTCGTAGTGATGTTTTTCCAACCAGAATTGATGTAACAGAGGTGTAGGCATACGAACTCTGGATATCTCTTACAATTCAGTTTTAGAGTCACTCACTTTCAGTTTGAAATCTATCATCCATTCTCGCCCCAGATTTATGCAAGTTTCCATGTTACTGTCTGTGGTGAATGAGTCACATGGAAAAGATGGGCTGAATGTAATGTAATGGGTGTCGTCTGCGTATAGATGATGTGATATGTCATTATTTTTAAAAAGGCGACCTAGAGAAGAAGTGTACAGAGTAAACAAGAATGGCCCAAGAACTGAGCCCTCAGGAACACCACACTTTAACATCCTGTTTTCTGAACGAATCTTTTTCATTTATTATTTATTTGTTAAGTGTTGACGATACTTTAACAGCCAAGGCAATATCGTGTCGGTGACAGTTTTACGGGTGGAGGAAGCCGGAGTACCCGGAGAGAACCACCGAGCAAGCCAGCTCCCTAACATCGTAACTCCACACGGCAGCACATGCAGTTTTAGATTGGTTGAAGACATGCGCACCATCGATACGGCGTTAGTACACGGCGTTATCGTGCCCCATGTAGACAATCGGGTTTAAGTGCCTTGCCCAATGACACAACGCAGGAGTCCGAATCGATCGCTCAGGGGGTCATCCATGCAAGGACTAACCTGGATCGGCGTTGCTTAACTTCGGTGATCTGACGAGAAACGTTTACCGCAACGACAGCGCGGCCCCAGAATCCCATCTTATTAATAACTATTTGTTGACTGCGACCTTCTAGATATGATGCAAACCACGATAAGACAGTTCCAGATATACCATGCCGTGTCAATGTTTGCAAGCGAATATCATATCAGAGCGAACTTTAATGAGTTGGGTCTTCGAAGTCAAAAATATAAACATGCTGCTTTTCGCTTGTAGAAATCTATTTTAAAGAAATCCGAATCTCAAGATCATTGAGCTTTTAACCCTTTACCCAACGAATCGCCTGCATCCACCCGCGTAATATGCAAATTGAGCAGCTGAAAACATACTATTTTTCGAAAAATTTCAACAAAACCATATCATGTGACCCCTCATTGGAACGAGCTCGTCGAGCTCGTTCCAAAGAAGGGTCACATGATATGGTTTTGTTGTAATTTGTCGAAAAAATTAAAAAATGATAATTAAAACAATAAATTTTAATATCGTCTGCGTTGGGTAAAGGGTTAAGCTGAAATAGTCTGATATCGAAATTGTCTACATAGCGCCTGTATTTAGTGTGAGAAGTACCAGTGGATCCTTCGCCTTAATATTTGATACTACTGGAACAGATTACTATTATATAGATAGGTCTAGGATCCCAGCGTTTAAACACAGGACTCTCAATTAATGGAAGATCTGTGATGATGCGACTGCTTGAATTGAAGTTTTCGCGACGGTAGTCGATCTCGGGTCTAAGTCAAACAAACAAACGGCTAGCCATAATGCTCTACCAGCATCCCAACAGAGCTACCGGCACATCCACCCCAACTCCCAAAAATAGACTTAGTTTGTTCAGTAGATGAGAACGGCCGATGTTGCTCATGGTCGGCCACACACTATAGCGAACACCTGCAATGGGCACCACAACAGTCATCTTGTTTTACTTCAGCACAATCTCGGGTTGCACTCATTAGGCTTTCCCAAATCCAGTTTGGGAAAGACTCGTGTTATTCTTTTTCAAACTTTTTTTTCATTATTTGTTTCTTCGTTTTATTCCGCCGTCAATTTTGTCTGCTGCACAGCTCAAAAAAACGGGCTGTTCGATTTCAAGCAAATTTGGCATACTTGTGAAACATCATAAAATCTAGTGAAATGAGGCATCGTCGTGTCTGTCCTATTTTCAAAATTTTCTGTCCAAACCATCAACACATCACCATTTTTCAACTTATCGCGAAAACAAGCTGTGCGATTTCAACAAAACTTGGGAAACTTATGTACTGTCACAAAGACTAGTGGAATCAGGTATCGTCATATACGTGAAAACGCTTATTCTAAAACTATTCTGCCCAAACCATCAAAATTTCCCCATTTTCAAAAGTCTCAGAAATGCTTACAGTTATTTAGCTCAAATTTGCCACACCTTTAGAGCATAATATGACACACCAAAATCAGTACACAAATATTTCAAAATTAATCCTTATTGGCCAAAAATGACATGAATATAGCATTTGTTGCATCAAAATTGACCGACTTCAAGGGCAAATTTCTCTTACAGCAGGGTTGTTGTAACAATTTTATTTGGTATAGATAGATGCTACAGTGATTCCAGAAGAAAGGTACTGTTTACTTTTTAAACTCAGATTAAACCCCCAAGCATAATGAGGGTGAGAATATGAGTACCGTTTGAAAATGCCAAAATTAGCCGACATTGGTTTCTTTTTTCTATCTTTTTGGAAAAAGGGTAATTTCAAACACTTTGCATGTCCGTGTTAACAGTTGACTACCGAGCATATTTGCTGATTGAGTTTGGTTGTAACGTTTAACCCCATGCCCATTTTGGTTGCATAAAATTAGGTACCGTCCAAAAAAAACTCCCATTTTTTCAGAATATTTTAAGTTTAAGTAACAATTTACTCCATTTCTAATTGATTGAGCGCTGAATGTTTTCTATGGCTGCAGGCAGCAGTCGAAGTATGCCAACTCTTCTTTTATATGTTATTATTAAAAGTTAAACTCTTGACAGATTTGAGACTTTCCATAAGGATACTGTCTGTGTTGTCTGTATTTTCGCAACATTTTACATGCGCTTTCTCAGAACTTGAGAAGATAGGGCATTATCCAAGAACACTTTTTTAGGTATATGTTTTGTTCAAAGCTTTAACTCTCACTCAGTTGTTGGGTCTTGAATTTCAATGAACCCTCAAATTGTACAAGTTCATTGAAATTCGAAGATTCAAAATTCCTCCAAGCCTCTTATAAGAAACTCAACCTGGGATTGATAAAATGTCTTTGGAAACTGGAATGCGTTATTTAGCCTTTCGCCAACCTACAGTACATGGAGAGTGTATTATCACTAAAATCACATGCAGAGTAGAGATGCTACCCAAGCAATAACTGCAAATTTGTTGCAAAGCATAACAAGCACAAACAAAGTTTCAGCCAATGGACCTCCGGGTTAAACCCGGAGGTCCATTGGCTGAAACATTGCTTGTGTTTTTATTCGAGATATACACAATTTGAAAGTTATAGTTTTGGTGATAACTCCACTCCGTGGGTGATTTAGTTACAATCCACTCTCCACGTACTGTAGTTTGGGAAAAAATCGTGTTATTCTTCTTTTTCGAAAAAAATTCTTCATTATCTTTTTCTTCTTTTATTTTTTTCCGCGGTAAATTCTGTCTGTTGCACTGCTCAAAAACAAGCTGTACTATTTCAACCAAATTTGGAATAATTATGTAATGTAAAATCTAGTGAAATGAGGTATCGTCATATCCGTGAAAACGCTTACATTCAAAATATTCTGCCAAACCCATCAAAATTTCACGACTTTTCAAAAGTCTCAAAATTGTAAATATTTATTTAGCTAAAATTTTCCACACATTTAGAGCATAATATGATACACCACAATCACCACACACATATTTCAACATTGGCCAAAAACGACATGAATAAAGCATTTTCTCTTGAAAATTAACCAACGTCAAGGGCAATTTTCTTTAATTGCAAGGTTATCGTAATAATGTTTTGGTATGGATAGATGCAACAATGATTGCAGAAGAAAGTTACTGTTGACTTTTTAATCTCAGATTTAACCCTCAAGTACAATGAGGATGAGAATAAGAGTGCCGTCTGAAAAAGCCACAATTAGCCAATTTTGATTGCTTTTTTCTATCATTTTGTAAAGGGTTAATTTCAAACACATTGCATGTCCGTATTTACAACTGACTACCGAGCATATTTCCTGTTGTAAGTTTGGTTATAAAGTTTAACCCAATGGCCATTCTGGTTGCATAAAAGTAGGTACCGTCCAAACAAACTCCCATGTTTGAGAATTTGGTAAGTTTTAGAGACAACTTACTCCATTTCTAATTGATTAAGCTCTAAATGTTTTCTATGGCTGCATGCAGCAGTCAAAGTATGACAACTTATGTTTTATATATTAATATTTTTAAAGTTTTACTCTTGGCAGATTTGAAGGGTAGTGTCTGAAAATTGTTATTTTTGCCAACGTTTACATTCTATTTCTCAGCACTAGAGCCATATTTTCTCAAAACGTTTCCCACGAGACGATAGGACATTCATCCCAGAATAATTTTGCTGTCATATGTTTTATTTAAAGTTTTAACTCTCACCCAGTTGTCGGGCCTTGAATTGGAGAACCTTAAAATTGTACATGTTCATTCAAATACCAAAATTAAAAATTCCTCCAAGTCTCTTATCAGAAACTCAAGCTGTGCTTGATGACATGTCTTTCGAAACTGAGATGCGTTATTTATTTTTTATACTATCATTTATAGATGACCAGTATTCATTCCCCAATCAATTTTGCAAACAATTATTGCTTTCATTTTATCACTTAGACAAATCATTTGAACATCACTGTGCCCCGTGTAACCGTTTATGTAACCAAAGATATCGGAGAGTACTGTCTGAAAAACTATAAATTTCAAAATATTCTTTAACCCTTTTACTGATTTTATTGAAACAGAATTCATAAATCTCCCACTTGCCTGCCTGACAGCAAGCACGTCGTGACTTCGATTTCAACCATACACTGGTCATGTCAGTGTGACAGAGTACTGTCGAAAGAATTGTTAGACAGGCCTGCCTGTCTATCCGCTTGCATGCCCGCTCGCCGCCTGACACCGATCGCCCGCCCGACAGCCCTCCTTGACTTCGACATTTTGGAAGAGTTGTTAGAAATGCCTACCTACCTGCCCGCCCACCCGCCCGCCCGCCCGCCCGCCCGCCCGCCCGCCCGCCCGACCGCCCGCCCGCCCGCCCGACCGACCGAAAGCCCGCCCGCCCACTCGCCCGCCCGCCCGCCCGCCCGCCCGCCCGACCGACCGAAAGCCCGCCCGCCCACTCGCCCGCCCGCCCGCCCGCCCGCCCGCCCACCCGCCCGCGCCAGCCTGCCTGACCGATCACCCGCAAGCCCTCCAGCCCGCCCGCCCTGAATTCGACTTTAACCCTTTACCTAACCTGAAAAGCAGACGACATTTGCAAAGATAATTCTTGAATAACTATTTTTTTTCTTTTTTTGTCTTAAAAACATAGGCTATGACCTCTCGTTGGAACGAGCTCGATGAGCTCGTTCCAACGAGGGGTCATAACCTATGTTTTTGAGACACAAAATGAAAAAAATAATGAAAATGAATTGGCGATTTTTGAGAATAGTGCTGGCCGGTTTTGGCTGTTACGTTAGGTAAAGGGTTAACCATACAACATTCATACCAGTGTGGAAGTGAACAGTCGGAAGAATTCTTAGACACAATTTACATCAGTTAGGTACTTAGTATAGCATTACAAACCTACCAACTCTATATACAGGCTGATGTCGTTGGTGCCTAAAACAAACAAGCGAAATAAATTGACCAGTATTCTCCAGTCGCTATTAGAAAGAGAGTACTGTCTGAAAAACTGTAAATTTCAAAATATTCTTTAACCTTTTTTTACTGATTTTTATTGCAACAGAATTCATCAATGTTTGCTGGCACTATGCAGAGAAGTAGATATGGATTTCCAGCAATTGTGGATTGAATAATATGAAAAGTAGACTGTCTGTCTGTCTGCCTGCCTGGCGACTTAAAAATACACCAGTCATGTGAAATAGTAGTCGATAGAGTTGTTATACGGGCCTGCCTGCCTGCCTGCCTGCCTGCCTGCCTGCCTGACCGTCCGCCCGCCCGCCCGCCCGCCCGCCCGCCTTAAATTTTGTGAATTTGCTGCACTCTATACTAATTTTTCCTGTCATTAAATACAAACCCAAACAACTTGATCTTTTCTGAAATGACTATTAAAGTAACTGACTGCGTACTAGAAAATGGTTTGCACATGTAGATGAACGTTGCTGTTCAGGTTTTAGTCTTAAAGCAGTAATAAAGCAGTAATAAAAATTGAATGATTTTTTTTGTAAATAGCACTGGCCGGTTTTGGCCGTTGCGTTGGGTAAAGGGTTAACTTGTTTCTACTGATGTATTTCGTAGAGACATCACACGACATGTGGCACCTGTGTCTTGATCAGCTACCAATGGGAAGATCAGACCATTCAATGAGATAAGACCCATCATTATTCCTGCCAATCATTGTTACAACTTATTAAGCTTGCTACTGTTTGTATGAAATCGTGAATCAAACACAAATACAAACAGTTTTGATCAAATGGTGTTCCAAGTACCCATCGACAGGAACCGATGCTCAAACACTTCTACCGATGGTCAACCGATGGCTCAAATCAGCCGATTTAAGAAGCGATTGCCAAACATTGGTTAATCACGAATTAGAATCACAAAAACAAAAAACATGTGTACCGTTTGAAACTAAAACAGTTAATACAGTAAGTACTCTTCCTTTACATATACATTTCTTTATTTACTGTTGTTTCATATATGCAATAGGGCTGTCGCGACTATCATTTTTTGTAATCGACTAATCGTGACCAGTAATCGACGGTTAGTCGATTAATAGTCGCTTCCCATGATTTTTTAACAAATCATTCTTCTGTTCGTAAAACTCTGAAAATGACAATGGTACCAGTGTGTTCAGACGAAGTGGGGTTGTGGGAACAACAAATCGGTCCCGACTGAAGCTACATGTAGTCCAATCTTGGACCCACAGTCCGTAATATAATTTTTGGGGTTGGTACGTCCTGTAGGACGTACCAACCCCAAAAATAATATTACTGACTGCGGGTCCAAGTTTGAACTAGATTGAAGCCGATGAATTAAAATGAATTTCCCAAAGAACGTTCCTGCATATGTTTCCTTTCTGCGATAAGTTTCTCGAAATTTTGAAAATTGAGATCTATGCATTCCCTCGTCAGTTGTTAAAATTGGATCTTAGTCTGAAGTTCCGAACTTTGAGAAGTGATCTGACGTTCTGACTTTCGTCATAATTTTGTCACTTCCGCGCTTTGGGTTTTCCAATGGGTGCATTCGTGTGTACAAGACTGGAGAAATTCAGAAGAATCTATTATTCTCGAGTAACTGTGAGTGTCCTTTCTTACACAGTCAGTGACAGTCGTACAGTCTTCCGGATATGAATGCTAACTATGGTTAGATATTTAAAGTTATTCACCTTCATTGATCATTCACCTCACAAAACAATGCAATTTAGCCCCGATGTGTAGTAGACGTGTACCACCTTGAAAATGAACGACGATCGACTAAAAATAAAAAACGTCGACTACTTCAATAGTCGACGGTTAGTCGACTAATCGAATAATCGCGACAGCCCTAATATGCAAAGATACAATAAAGGATAAAAAATCAAGACGAGTTGACGAGGCGTAGACCATTATATAACCCAAATACAATACATACATGCAATAATTATAAAATACCCTCAGTTTGGTATTATTATGAAACCAATATTGATAAAATATAGGACTTCACCCAACAACACCTGTATCTTACGTGTATCTCACCCATACATGCCTAGAGGTAACCAATAATCAATGTTGATCTTATAATACACAGACATGTACATATATATGATGTATGTTATGTATCTTTATCATATGACGCGTCCGTTTTGTTCACTATAAAACATTTGATATTTTACTTTCATATTAATCAGTGATAAATAAAGCCTTCCGTCGATTTCATTGGTCAATTTCATAACTAGACAATTTGATTGGCTGAACAAAATACAACTGGGCCATATTTTCATAATTTGCATAATTGAGGTTGAAAGATTTCATTGGTCAATTTCAAATATGGACAGTTTGATTGGCGCAACAAAATACAACTGGGTCACATTTGCATAATTTGAGTAGGGAGAGTTTACGTTATCTGTCCTATTTAGGTTGGGTTATATTGCATTAACCCTTTACCTAACATAACGACCAAAACCGACCAGTGCTATATACGAAAAATTTTCATTTTTTGCTTCCAAAACATAGGTTGTGACTCCTCATTAGAACGAGCACGAGCGCATCGCGCTCATTCCAATGAGGCGTCATAACCTATGTTTTGGAAGCAAAAAATGAAAATGTTTAGTTATATGATGATGTGTTTTCTAAGTGTCGTCTGCAACACACGTTAGGTAAAGGGTTAAAAAGTCATACTAAGTCGTTAATTTGTGCATATGTGTGTCATATGATAAATAGACTATGAAATAAGTGTTTTTCGCATATGATATTTATGAAACTCGTCCGAAATTCCCGTTTGGGGCTCGCCAGATGCTCGAGCAAACGGAAAGTTCTTAGACTCGTTTCATAAATATCATATGTGAAAAACACTCATTTCGTATCTTGTATTTATTATCTGACTATTAAATGTCTTCCTGGAAATACTGTTATGTTATGTCGATCAAATCCGCGTTGTTGGAGATATCTATGGTTACTCCGAATGGTGGGACTATGCGGCGTAAACTAAATCTGTGATAAGTAATCAGTTACATATATTGTAAACAAGCAAGTATAATAGTAATGGTAAAGATATCAAAGATTCATCAAATTAAGCATTGATTGAAAACTGAGAGAATGCATGTTTATAGCGTCTATAAATTCAGAACGATAGAATATTTCAGTTGGTCGAAAAATCGAACCGTTCAACAATCCGTTCGATTGAATCTGAAACTATGTCATGGATAAAAATAAATATCAAGCTGTGTGTATAGTTTATACTGGTAATGTCTAGATCAAGTGCGAAAACGCGCATTTTCCGATTTTTTAGTGAAGTAAGGGTGTTTAGTTTGCCACTTTTCACTCATCTCTCTCCCGTTGACGTGGTCTGTGGTTTATACTACATAATGTTTTACTACAAGCAGAACTTGTGCATGAGCTTAATTATTTTCTGAAACATTTTTACCCACTTCGATCTTCAATGGGCACAGGGGTGGAACAGTGATATGTGTTGTTTGCCAATAAAACGTCCCATTGTTTTCCAGGAGGCGGAGCAAAATATTTGTAAGCTGTCTATTGAATGTTAGTTATGATTTTCCCAAGTGGATGAAAATAGTAATTACAGTTCTTCATATTCTTTATATTTCACCTGTATGTATGGACGTACATTACTTTCGCACGCAATGAGTAGGGAAAATAATAACTCGTGTACATGTATCTTGAAAGTAAAATGAAGGTAACATTTTGTCTTCGGATACGTTATAAAATAGCGAACATGTCTAAAAATATCTATTTATATCCGATTTTTTTTATTAGATACGATTTCATTCCATCATAAATTGAATTTTATCAAACATGGCTGTTATGGCTTCAAATTCGGCTTATCTGACGCCAATCTTAGCGATATAAACCAAACTGAAGTTATCTCCCTTGATCCGTTACTTGGCGCAACCATTTTATTCACATCAAAACGTTCACAATTTTTCGTGGAATGCAGTCAGGAAAATTGGCATTATCAGGCATGGTGGGGTAGTTTGACATGAAAATTTGCATTATCAGGCATGGTAGAGTGGTTTGCCAGGAAAATTGGCATTATCAAGCATGGTAAAGTGGTTTGCCAGGAAAATCGGCATTATCAGGCATGGTGGAACGGTTTGCCAGCAAAATTGGCAATATCAGGTATGGTGGAGTGGTTTGACGAGAAAAGTAGCATTATTAGGCATGGTGGAGTGGTTTGATAGGGAAATTGGCAATATCAGGGATTGTGGAGTGGTCTGACGGGAAAAATGGCATTATCAGGCATGGTGGAGTGGTTTGCCATGGAAATGGCATTATCAGGCATGGCGGAGTAGTGTGATGGAAACATTGGCATAATCACTCATGGTGGAGTGGTTTGACAAGAAATTGGCGTTAATAGGGAAGATGAAGTGGTTTGACGGGTAATTGGCGTTATCAGACATGATGGAGTGATTTGACAGGAAAATTGGCATTATCAGGACTGGTGGAGTGGTGTGCCATGAAAATTGGCATTATCCGGCATGGCGGAGTGGTTTGATGGAAATATATATTGGCGTTATCGAGCATGATAATGTGGTTTGACAGAAACATTGGCGTTATCAGGCTTGGTTTGACAGGAAGTTGGCGTTATCAGGCATGGTGGAGTGATTTGACAGGAAAATTGGCATTATCCGGTATGGCGGAGTGGTTTGATGGAAAAATTGCATAATCACTCATGGTGGAGTGGTTTGACAAGAAATTTGCGTTAACAGGGAAGATCGAGTGGTTTGACAGGAAAGTTGGCATTATCAGGCATGGTGAAGTGGTTTGATTAAAATATTGTCGTTATCGGACAGGATAGAGTGGTTTGACAGAAGCATTGGCGTTATCAGGCTTGATAGGGTGATTTGACAGGCAAATTGGCCTTATCAGGCATGGTGAAGTGGTTTGGCAGGAAAACTGACATCATCAGGTATGGTGAAGTGGTGTGACATGAAAATTGGCGTTATCGGGCATGGTGGAGTAGTTTGATGGAAAAATTGGCGTTACCAGGCATGTTGGAGTGGTTTGACAGGAAAATTGACATTATCAGGCACGGGGGAGTGGTTTGATGGGGAAATAGGCGTTATCAGGCATGGTGGAGTGGTTTGGTGGGACAATTGGCGTTATCAGGCATGGTGGGGTGGTTCAACAGGACAATGTCATTATCAGGTATGATGAAGTGGTTTAACAGGAAAATTGACATTATTTGGCATGGTGGTGTGGTTTGACAGGAAAACTGACGTTATCATGCACGATGGAGTGGTTTGACCTGAAAATTGACATTATCATGCATGGTGGAGTGGTTTGACGGGTAAATTGGTATTATCAAGCATGGTGGAGCGGTTTGACGTGAACATTGGTGTTATCAGGAATGGTGGAGTGGATCGACAGAAAAATTGGCGTTATCAGGCATGGCGGAGTAGTTTGACAGAAAAAAAAAAATGGCGTTACTAGGCATGGTGGAGTGGTTTGACAGGAAACTTGGCATTACCAGGCGTGGTGGAGTCGTTTGACAGTACAATTGGCGTTACCAGGCATGGTGGAGTGGTTTGACAGGAAAAGTGGCATTACCAGGCGTGGTGGTGTGGTTTGACAGGAAAAGTGGCATTACCAGGCGTGGTGGAGTGGTTTGGCAGTTAAAGTGGCATTACCAAGCATGGTGGAGTGGTTTGACAGGAAAAGTGGCATTACCAGGCGTGGTGGTGTGGTTTGACAGGAAAAGTGGCATTACCAGGCGTGGTGGAGTGGTTTGGCAGTTAAAGTGGCATTACCAGGCGCGGTGGAGTGGTTTGACAGGAAAAGTGGCATTACCAGGCGTGGTGGAGTGGTTTGACAGGAAAAGTGGCACTACCAGGCGTGGTGGTGTGGTTTGACAGGAAAAGTGGCATTACCGGGCTTGGTGGTGTGGTTTGACAGGGAAAGTGGCATTACCAGGCGTGGTGGAGTGGTTTGACAGGAAAAGTGACATTACCAGACGTGGTGGATTGGTTTGACAGCAAAAGTGGCATTACCAGGCGTGGTGGTGTGATTTGACAGGAAAAGTGGCATTACTAGGTGCGGTGGTGTGGTTTGACAGGAAAAGTGGCATTACCAGGCGTGGTGGAGTGGTTTGACAGGAAAAGTGGCATTACCAGGCGTGGTGGTGCGGGGTGGTTTGACAGGAAAAGTGGCATTACCAGGCGTGGTGGTGTGGTTTGACAGGAAAAGTGGCATTACCAGGCGTGGTGGTGTGGTTTGACAGGAAAGGTGGCATTACCAGGCGTGGTGGAGTGGTTTGACAGGACATCACCAGGGGTGGTGGTGTGGTTTGACAGGAAAAGTGGCATTACCAGGCGTGGTGGAGTGGTTTGACAGGAAAAGTGACATTACCAGACGTGGTGGAGTGGTTTGACAGCAAAAGTGGCATTACCAGGCGTGGTGGTGTGATTTGACAGGAAAAGTGGCATTACTAGGTGCGGTGGTGTGGTTTGACAGGAAAAGTGGCATTACCAGGCGTGGTGGTGTGGTTTGACTGGAAAAGTGGCATTACCAGGCATGGTGGAGTGGTTTGACATGAAAAGTGGCATTACCAGGCGTGGTTGAGTGGTTTGACAGGAAAAGTGGCATTACCAGACATGGTGGAGTGGTTTGACAGGAAAAGTGGCATTAACAGGCATGGTGGGGTGGTTTGAAGCAGAGTTTTGTATGATGATGAATTAATAAGGTCAATAAGTAATGATTGAGTGCATGAGTAGACGAAAAAAAGAGAGATGTACAGAAAATTCCTCTCATTTAAGATTCAGAGTAATATTTATTTATTTATTTATTTATTTATTTATTTATTTATTTATTAGGGTTTAACGATACATTAACAGCCAAGGTCACATCGTATCGGTGACAGTTTTACGGGTGCATGAAGTCGGAGTACCGGAGAGAGCCACCGAGCAACGACGAGCAGCTTCCAGCTCCCCGACATCATAACTCCGCACTGCAGAGCGGGCAGGGTTAGATTGGTTGAAGACATACGCACCATCGACGTGCAGTACGCCTTAGTACACGGCATCATCGTGCCCCCATGCAGACAATCGGGGTGAAGCGCATTTCCCAAGGATACAACGCGGGAGTCCGAATCGATCGCTCAGACGGCCACCCATCCAAGGACTAGCCGGATTCAACGTTGCTTAACTTCGGTGATCTGACGAGAAACGGTTACCGCACCACCACCGCGTACGGATTCAGAGACATAATCGGAGATTCCCAAAGTTGGAGAAGACGTAGTTCAGATATCCGAACGTCGCGGCTCCTCCATTGGCGAATCCGAGGAGTTCGGATATCTTCACTAGAGGAGGGAGTTTGTGATAAAATGAGAGACAGAAATACTGTCAGAAAACTGAAACTTACCTGAGAACATTTTGTAATTATTTGTTTTGGCATAATAAATAAAGATATTATTACTTGGGTGGTGTCATGTCAGCCAAGTTATCAGTCATCGGTTACTTCACATCAGCATGAGATGTGAAGTTACCTCGGGCTGATATCTTGGCCGATGTTAACCTAACCATGTAGCAACCTCTAAATATATCCCCAGAAGTAACACGCTCCACACAATGTGAATGTATCGATATGGCGGCACATTGTCGGCGTTTTGGTGTTTAAATTGCAACTTAAACACCCCAATACATAAAATAATAACACATGTCTTTGCTTTTGAGTTGGTACCAGAGTTATGCATTCGTAACTGCACGGTAATCTTGATTTTCAATTGCAGTGTTCGTGAAATGCAGGAACTAATATTTACTTGCGTTTAGTCAATGAAATAATTCAGGAAACCAGTCATAAAATACTAAATGTCGTGTACATATTCAGAACAGTCAAAGAAAATAATTTATGTTCTGAGTTTTATAACTCACCATACGATTAAACTGCAAGAAATACTCAAAATGCGAGAGATGTTGAAATCGCCCTCGTCATTAAACGAACAGCTAACTATGCAAATATGATAGCTTGATGCAACAAATTCTCAAAGCTTTCAACAGATTCAATACGTCCAATACATATGTTCAACGATCGTGTGCAGTCGGTCATCGCGTTCTGTAATACCTTGAAATTCACCAATGCGGTTCGAATCTCGCTTTTCATACTGCACAGGAAAATAGCCGTATCTGTTCTGCTATAAAAAAAGGAAAATTGAATAAAAAATAAATGATGTTGGTATTCCCATTACAAAAGTATTTTGTATTTTCGATTTAAATCGAATATTTACCATGCATGCGACTTGTGCTATTTTCAGTTTAACTCCCTGCACACTGATATCAAAATATATAAAGTTCAGGGTGCAAATATTTCCCATAATGCAACTAGAAATTTAACCAATTCAATCTTGTTTGACAGAGCTCAATGAGCTCTGTCAAACAAGATTGAATTAGTTAAATTCCCAGTGGCATTATGGGAAAATGGCTACTTCAAATCGGGATATTTTGACATCAGTGTGCAGGGGGTTAATTGTGATCTTAAGTTTTCAAGGATGAAACGAATCGAAACATTGAAGAAAGAATGCCTGTAATATAAGTATTTATCGAAATTCTATTTTACAAGTGTTGCAGGAATCGGAGACATGAGTGTGCGTTAGGTTACGGAGTTCAGACTTGCTCGATGAGACGCAGTTGTTTCGTACTAACACTGATGTAATCAATCCTTCTAACATTAACCAAAAAATGTTCTAACTGCAGTGTTCATAGGAGGATTAGTGGGTACAAATTCTACATTTATCTACATTTCTAGGAGAGCTAGGGGTAACGTGACGCCAACAAAAGTATCGCACTGAATGCAAAACTGACCACGGCAAAGCAAGCTTTGTTTTAACACCATTTCATTACTCCATGTGTCAATGGTTGTCAAGAGACGCTGACTTCCACACTTTTCACCCCTGATTCAATGTAATTGAAAACACGTAATTGTCCACAGAGTTCAAATTAAACTGGAGTGAGTTGCACTAATTTGTTTTTCAATTGTGGCCCCAAAAACATAGGTTATGACACGTGGTTAGGCAAAACTATGTTTTGAGGCAAAATAATGGAAATATTTAGTTGTTGCGGATTTTTTTTAGGTGGGTATTGTCTCCCGTTCGTGATAGGTAAAGGGTTAAATAGCAATATTTAATAGTTTTTGATAAACCTTCCAGGGGCCGGTATCATAACATTTTTACAATTGTATTTTCTAAATTTTATTTTGTACCTGTTAATATAACAGACTAAAATGAATCATTGGCATTTTAAAAGATATGGCAATTTGCCAATTGGCAAATTGCCACAATTTTGAAGATGCTAATGGTTCATTTCAGCCCATTTAGAGACATAACTAGAAAGTACAGTTATAGAAAACACAATTGTAAAAGTTTTATAGTATTGGCTTCGGAAGGTAATGCTATATAATTGTGTATTCATTAAAAGTGGGGATGCGGAAGTGGTAGTCCAAATATATGAAGTGCAAATGTGACGGGGCCGTGTCCGTCTGTCTGTAACACCCGTCGCCGGTTCTATTGCCATTACCTAGCCTACAACAACGTTTCGTTTTAAACTTATTTTTAAATTTGTGGAGCTAGTTTGTTTTATACACTTCCATTTTGTTTTTATAATCAGGGAAGTTTTTAACATCTCTACTTTTTTTCCAAAGGTTTTTTTTTTCTTGATGTTTCAGCCCATTAGTCGTCTAACACATAGTACTAATAGCCGGAGGTAAAAAATCGACTGGGACGAACATTGGGAACGTCCCCCCCCCCCTTCACAAGTCGGAAAAACCCACAGCTTCCAGAATGGTATCGCTCCCCTACCCATCTTTCATGGCAATTTAACGGTAGGCGCGCTGTAAAATAACCAACTTAGGCGTGACATGACTATGCCCGGTGGCTAAATTGAGGTTGTGGGTTATTCACCTCTTACACCCCCCTCCCCACCCCTACCCCCCCCCCCCCAAAAAAAAAAGGAAAAACATTAAAAAAAAACTTTGTCCCCTAGAGCAATAGTCTAGAAACGTAATGACATTCAGTAGTTAGCACATTCAAGGACCCCGGTGTCGGTAAAACACTGTTACAGGCGATTGGTGATATGTGAGTCAGCCCAGGTCTACAAATTACCCACTGCAAAAGATTTGACATCTTGACAAGGCTTTTACCACCACGTTGCTGATTGTCGTGAATTAATTATGTTATTTCTGACACTTTGTGTGAATAGGTCGCTGATAATCACAAGCAGAGCTAGCACAGGGGCGCCAGGGAGTAGTAGCAGCGGCAAAGGCATAAGTAATTGAACTACTGGGAAACAGTTTGAAGGATAGCTGAAATTGGCATTGGTCAAGGTCTTGGAGCTATAAAATTATCGACTAACTAAAAAGGAAGGAATCATGAAAACCATACATGTCGTCGCATGAGTGCTAGAATGTTGTATGTCCCCTATGGCCAGGGAACATATGGGCCACAGAACATTCTAGCACTAATGCGACGATGTCTAGGAGAAGGAAATTGTATAGAAGCTAGGCTTTGTGTACTGAATAGGAGTGGAGAAGTCGTTCGAATATTCACTCTTTCATGCAATTGCACTCGTCGTTCTTTAGCTTACTCCTACGATCTATGAAAGTCAGCGCATTGGAGTCCACACGAATTAGGAACCGTACATAAGATATGAGTCAATACCTCACAGGCCTGGAAATAAGCAGCCTGACATTTTCAGAATGAGGTCCCCAGAGGGTGAGTTTGATGATGCTATCCCATACAGTGGGCCAATTCATCCTCTGGGTATCTCTTTCTGTTTAGTTTTGAGACCCTGATTCATATTGATGTTCACAGAGGGTACATTTAGTGATGCTACCCTTCTGTGCAGAATAGCATCACTAAATTCACCCTCTGGGGATCTCATTTTGCAGATGACGGTCTGCTTATTTTCTGGTTTGATACCTCACAGCAGTGAGCAATGTAGGAGATACAATGTAGGAGTCACAAGAGCCATGATCTAGTAGTTCGGATCCATTTGTGAGTTAGGGTTTTGAGGCCAAGATGTGGGAGCAATGGGCTGTATGGGAGCCAGAAACCATAGTGGCTTTGGTCTGAAAGCCTGGAGCCTGCAAATCCGCGAGGTGAATTTAAGAAGCCAAGATTTCATAGTCTGAAAGCCAATATGTTTCGAATTGAGTTGTATGGGAGCTAGCTGTCCAGGCGTCATATTATACAGTAACCATTAGCGTTAGATTGGGATTTAGCGAACTCTTGTGATACCACTGCAGAGTGTACCAGTTGAAGTGATAACGAAAGCCTGGAACGGAGCATGCTTGAATATAAAACTATTCTAAATGGAAAGCCTCTTCACTCTACCGAAGTGTACTCCATAAACATCAATTTATCCAAAACCAGAAGAAACCAGATCCCGATTCAGGTCCACCTCTGTTAAACGAGACCCCCTCTCCCCCTCCCTCCTGTCCGACATGCCTTTGCCCTCCTTCTCCAGTTACGGAAGTAGGTCCAGAAAATCGGTGTTGTTCATGTTTGACATATTGTGTACCCAATTCAACACACCCAGCACTTTTTCGGCACTCCTTTTTCAGGATCCCGTTTAAGAGACCCTGAAATAGAGCATTGAAACCGCATGATATACTAATTTATACAATTGCCATATCGAATGACATCCAAAGCACATCAGGTTCTCCTGGTTACTCATAGCAAACACATTCAATGTTTCTGCCAATGGACCTCCGGGATACCCGGAGGTCCATTGGCTGAAACAATGCTTGTGCACAGGCCATATGTACAGAATTTGATAGCTTTACGGGGGCTATAACACGTACATTAACGCGCATATCAACGTGCTATTTGTGCGCATTTCATGACAGGACTTCTAGTTTTAACTGTAGCTGCATCATGATGAGGATGAAATATGAAATCTTAACTGAATATTGTCCTCTCAATGCGAATGTCTGGTTCTCGCAAACCGTCCGGGGAAATCATATACGTTCGGTTTTATCACAGGGGAGAACTTTGCAGATGTGTTCTATAGAAAAAGGTTCGAATCCGACAAAAGTAGCTGAATGGTCATAACCGCTTGGTCCATCGGCCTGTTGAGGAATCTCCTGATCTCCTGGTGCGCCATTTCGCCTCTGTCCTTCAATGTATTTTATATTATGACGTTGTAATCCGTATTGCACATCCGCATGAAAACGATCTTGTGTTTAAATTCGCCATTCAGTACACGTAGAATGTGTTAATGGGTGGTTTCCACTGTCAGTCTACCATTCAAAAACCTTGTGAGACATGCTCTTATTTCAAAAATATTGAAAATTGACGTTCAACCCCCAAACTGAAAAAAATACCGAAGTTCCTAATATTACTAGTGCAATGAAATTCAAACAAGTCAGAAACATTTCGCTCACTTTAATTTTTGAAATGTTGACATCGGATGCCGCCACTACACGGTTCGACGTTAACCTTCGGTAAACTGCAAGCTTCGGCGAAACATCTTTAGAAATGGTTTTGATTGGAGAGTACAATTCCAAAATTTATAGAAAGGGCACGCAATAGGTCAAATGGTATGACGAAAACAACACCTAAATATGAAGTTGTTTTGGATAGCACGTTGAAGCAATTTGTGAAGGGTGTATCAAATTTCAAGAATTTCAAAGAAAGAGAGAAAGCAAGGTCAATAATCACATGAAGTCAATAATCACATTTTTTGTGGCTTGGAAAAAAATGATTTGTATGTGGAGATATGAGATCACTTTTTAAGGATCTATATGTATTTTATTTTCAAGTGATGAGTCATGTGACATATATAATTGTAAGAAATCGATATTAGAAATAATGAGACATGAAAGATTAAAACCAACCCATTGTTTAGATTTTTTTATATTTCCTTCAGACTTTCCCTGCACATGGCGCACAAATATGTTGGCAGTTCATAATTGTCAAAAAGTATTGCAAATGATGCCCACGAATGCACCCTATAATAATAATAGACTCACAAAATAATATAAGTCAGGAGATGTTTAGTTTGCGGACACAGTGTCACATGAGGTGAAGTGAGAACAATATTAGGAGCGGATAATTCATATATTTACATAATCAAACGGGCAGTGATGCAATATAAATTGAGTAATTCAGCATCCTATTGATCGCTAAAAAATGATTGATTTATTTCCGTTGACATTTTTTGTGGGCATTTACAATTCTGCCTGCTTCCGACGGTTTGATTTGAAAACAAACTATCTATACAGTCTATAAGCCGATTTAAGTCAGTAATATTTCTGATAAAAACAAACTGGCGAACTGCAACACGACTGTTCTGTCAGTTTGGGGAAATTGGATTAATATGGGTTCATCGTTGACCATTATTGTCTGTGTGTTCCTCAGTTCTCGTTCACTAGTTATGACCGTACAATATTATATTTATATATCCAGATGGCGTAATAAATACGTATTATCGTTACCGTGAAGTGATCCTGGTCGTCGTATCACGTCGAGTTGAGGAGGTCCGATCGTCGGATCAAACGAGCTGCCGCTGTTCCGTTCCACCATCCGGATGTTAACACGTACAGTTAAAACTAGAAGCCCTGTCATGAAATGCGCACACATTGTACGTCCATCTGCACGTTAATCTACCCGTTAGGACCATAGTAAGGCTATCAAATTCTGTACAAATGGCCTGTGCACAAGCAATGTTTCAGCCAATGGACCTCCGGGTAACCCGGAGGTCCATTGGCTGAAACATTGGTTGTGTTTGCTATGAGTAACCAAGAGAGCCTGCCGTGCTTTGGATGCCATTTGATATTGCAACTGCGCGCAATTCCTACGCGCAATTAAGCCTAGATAAGCGCACAGTTCATGACAGGACTTCTAGTTTTAACTGTTTGGCTGATAATAGAAACACAGCGCAGAATTCTTGTTGTTATGCACAATTCTTAGTCATCTTCAGTTCTCGGTTCTCGGGGTATGACCCCAGTACCCTACTACTAGTGCGCAAACTCAGTCCAAGAAAACAAAAGATTATTCGCTCTCGCTTAGAGTCTCTTGGATGCATAAGCAAATAAAGTTATTCGGGTCGCAAGGAATTTCAAACCCAACATTTGTCCCTGTGTGCTTTCGGCGCGCTGAAACATTCCGCGGACGTAGCCAGAACACGCAAAAAAACCTAAAAATAATAAGGCACGTCTGCCCTACTGCAGTATATTCTGGGACAATAACGTGTGACAGGGTAGACAAATGTTATAACATAGGTAGGAATGCCGGGAGAATGAGGAACAAAATGGCTCGGCTTAGACAGTAAAACAAGGATTCTGAAAGAATTCAAACACCAAAAGACACTCCCGTCGAATCGAACACACCGTCTGTGGGCTTTACAACGATATGTGCTTGTTTCTGCACAATATGAGACCCGTTCTTGTAATTATCATCAAATGTGTTAGGTGTTGTTTTTTTCAACAACTGTACTCGATGTCGGGTTATTTATTGTTAATCGACATTCTATCAACGAATCAAGCACATCCTCAGAACGTACCTCCGCCCTGTTGTAAGTCATTGGGTGTCGTACCAACCACGTGTCATCATATAAACTTGGATGGCGGCCTCCAGTAATCAACCTGAACAACAGAAACACATATTACCGTTGGAGGACGAACTGAACATGAGCAATGTTACTACGTATCACCACGGCAATGATATGACACGACAGCTACAGAGAACCAAGATATGACGTCATGTCGGTGGAAAATAGCAGTATCAATAAGACCTGGTCGGCCGCTGCGCGCTATACAATTGCTCTTCGAGTCGTATACATTACACATATTTAAAACCATAAAATCCAGTAACTGTCACAACCTCAGTTATGCAATGGTGGTTCGTATGTTTGTGCAGGTTAATATAATAAACAGCTGCGCCATGAGCACATGAGACGCTCGTTATTAATTACAAGAGGGAAGCACACAATATGAGTATACATGTGTACTTGTCAGGTTTTTTATATTCTTGTACAATAATCATAACCAACAACATACTGTGTTCAATAATTTGGAAATAAAATTATTTGAATTTCATGTATATATCTTTATAGAGATCATAACTTCAAGAATATACACCACCTTCCCAAAAATCACGAAAATCTCTCAAAGCGTTCTCGAGTTATCGTACGACATGTAAAAATCAACAATTTTCTAAGTAATAAAGTCCCATAACTCTGGAATGACTAATCGAATGGCGACACTAAACGAAAGGGAGCTTTCCTCCATCGATATACACCACGTACCCAAAAATCACGAAAATCTCTCAAAGCATTCTTTAGTTATCGTACGACGTGTGACCGGACGGACAGACAGACGGACGTTCCAACTATTTGGGTTTAAGGGCTGCGAAAAGAACATTTTATATGTCCATCACCTTATTTTAGCCCGAACCCCACCCCCTCCACCCTAGAACTTATATTTAACCCTAACCCCACCCCATCCACTCAAAACCACACCCTAACCCTAACCCTACCCTACCCTGACCCTAAACCCTAAAACCCCACCCCACCCCACCCCACCCCTGACCCTAACCCCACCCCCTTGGGACCTAACCCTCCCCAACCTTAAGATCTACTCTGGGGCTAACCCTAACTCATCCCCACTCCTCACCCTAACCCCACCCTAGCCTGACCAAAAAGACTAAGGCTATTTTTTGGTTTAGGGGCTATAAAAACTAAAACTCCACCCCTGACCCCAACCCCCACCCCACTGGGTTCTAATCCCCTCCAACCTTTAGCCCTGCCCTGGGTCTAACCCTAACCCTAACCCCACCCCTCTCTTAGCCCTAATACTACCCTAATTTCGACTAACCTCCTAAAACAGGTTTAGTTGGCCCGGACAGACGGACAGCGGTATACCATAATACGACCCGTTTTTTTTAAAACGGGCGTATAAAAATCGGAATCTTCCAGTGCGAAATAAAAGTAGTTTCTGCAGAGTATCCTCCTTGTACTCTTCTTTGATCACCGAATCTCCTGTAAAGGACACCCGAAAATAGAAGATGGGTTCGAGAGGACATTTGGGATTTTGAAAATTTCTCAATCATTCCATATCAAGGCGTCTCGAATCGAATAGACGGAATAATTTCTAAGCGAATCGAACTGCGAAGCTTCGCAGAGCTCTCTAATTCAATGTTCGTCAAGAACCAGCTCAGCTGCAGCCTTTTCATTAGCATTATTCTGAATCCATTGAACACGGCAGTACCCCCGACACGACTTGAGTGAAAATTACATGAGGGCTATTCCTGCAGTGTCTATCGAGACAAAGAACGCACGTGTAGGAATAATTGCCAAAAGCTCCATTGGAATTCAGAAAATTAAATTAAACAAAATTACAGTTTCAAGAGAGCACCTGACTTTGGGGAAACGATATTCTAATGGCAGCAATAAAAGTAGCAGACTTTGCGATAATTTGGACGGTAATTACACCATTAAAACGCCAGCAAAGTATAGTAAAATAAGCACTGATACTGATGAACTATCATAGCTGCGATAACGTATAAGAAACAACAAGCAATGTGTTAACTCATGGACATTTGGGTTTACGCCAATGTGCATGCTAAATGCTTACTTAGGCTTCTTCATTTTTACTCTTTTACAGATTATAAATCAGCAACTGATGCGAATCCCCACTCTTGAGGTGTTTGTTGTTGTTTTCCATCATCAGAGTACTGTACAATATTTTATTGCACGCCTGTTCTATGAAATTCCCATCTAAATCAACACTAAACCATGCGGACAATGAAAATCTGTTCCGCTCACTTGTGTCGAACAGAATCGTTTACGGACTATTTTTCAATAGAAACGAAATTTCACTGGAATGTTCTACAAATGGTGCACCACAATTACAATTTGAATCACCAGCGATAGCTGAAAATAGTAACACAGTTTCCCTCGCAAACTTGGCTGTCGATAACATGTGTTCTTTTTGTTTGATAGATCGCTCCCTGTGTTCCAATGTATTCTACAGCACGTGGAGAGTGGATTATGACTAAACCACCCGCGGGGTGGAGTTATCACCCAAGCTATAACTTTAAAATTTTGTACATATCGACAAAAAACACAAGCAATGTTTCAGCCAATGGACCTCCGGGTTTAACCCGGAGGTCCATTGGCTGAAACTTTGCTGGTGCTAGTTATGCTTTGAAACAAATTTGCAACTATTGCTCGGGTGGAACCTCCACTCTGCGGGTGATTTAGTGATAATACACTCTATACGTACTGCATGTGCCAACTGGCACACAGAACACATTGAACTCAGGGGACGAAATAGTAACACGGGTTTCACTCGCAAATCTGGTTGGCGACAAAACGTGTCCTTTTTGTTGATAGTTGTCAAATATATTGCTGTGTGTCCTAATAATTGCCTTTATAAATTCGAGGGCGTGTAATCATTATTCATACAGAACGACATACGAGGAAGCTGCATTAGGCACCTGACGTACGTAAATTATATAAACATTATGATCGAATACTGTGGTTTTATCAGTAGAAAAATAAATGGAATGTTATTTAAGAAATAACTCTTGTCTCAGTTGGGTTTATGGAGTTATTATAGTCATAAAGTTTGAAGACAAATTATCTGTAACGCGCTGTTATAATCGTAAAGTTACGCGTGTTATAGATGATTTGTGTTCAAACTTTACGATTTTAACTACATCAACCCAGTCGAGAAACGTTTTATTAATTTAATTTTTCACCTAACCCGGGGGGGGGGGGGGGGCACTTTTAATACAATACATATCAACAACAACGAAGGAAACTATGTTTATTCAACATCGAACACAAGCAAGTTTTGAGTCTCCGTAGCCCCTCCCATAATGCCGGTCACTCTATTTTGTTTGATAATAGAGGAACAATTGATTTGCAGACGATAAATGTTGTTTGTTTACGTGCAGAATGTTGATTTATCTTATACCTGTTGAAGATATAGCCCATGTGTTATAGATTATCTATAACACATACCCCTATGTCATATAGATTGGAGAACGGACTATAGTCTTTTTCTATATTATAATATAATGATGACATTCGCAAAATTGTTTTTAAATCGTGTCAAATATGGTGAAATTGATTATCAAACATATTTTTATCATAAATCATAAGAATTGAGGCTTTAAGTATATTTTCTGTAATTGTTTTCCCAGTTACAGGGCCACTTTCTAAGGGGAACTATACTCTATCATTCACTTGAATTTGTATCCTTGTTACGCACCAACAGCTTTTCAGGGCACATCACATGTATTCATGCCCAACAAGAGAAAGCATCCGACTCCACTCCAGATGAGTCGACATTTTGACACGAAATCATCCCCAAAACCCTTTTAAAAATGCAGAAAAGAACAAAAATGGTCGGTATAAGATAAATACAACAATACCATAGTGTGTTTTGATATGTTTGATATCTCAACTCGTTGAAAGTGAGTTTTTTTTCGCTCGGCAAGCCTCGCGAAAAAAACTCACTTTCAACGAGTTGAGATATCAAACATATCAAAACACACTATGGTATTATCGTATATATAATATTTCTAATATAAACTTATTTGACTGTTTTTTTTTCTGGCAAAATAATTAAGTTTAGGCACATACATTTTGGTTATCTGCTCCTTTCATATGTGTGCAGATGCTATGCTGAATATCTGTCGATCAAGGAGATGGACTGGCAGATATTTGATATTTCGTTTGTGGGTCACTTAGTGGGAGTAGCTATGGCTGATAACTTGTTTTGAAAGTCAGCGCCAATTTAAGTGCAGGTGACCAACTTGGTAGCTGTCAATCATTCAGATTCACTCGGGAAAAATAGGTTTATGGAGAGTTAACTATGGTTTGTCTACGCACATCAACCAGTGGCATTGCTTTATGTAACTTCTGATTAAATTATATGTTCTTATGTTGCTTTTTACCAATTTAACTACTTGGATGAATTACCCCGATATACAGTTAAAACTAGAAGTCCTGACATGAAATGCGCACAAATAGCACGTTGATATGCGCTTTAATGTACGCGTTATGGCCCAAGTAAAGCTATCAAATTATGTACATATGGCCCGTACACAAGCAATGTTTCAGCCAATGGACCTCCGGGTAACCCGGAGGTCCATTGGCAGAAACATTGCATGTGTTTGCTATGAGTAACCAAGAAAACCTGCCGTGCTTTGGATGCCATTCGATATGGCAATTGCGCGCAATTCCAACGCGCAATTAAGCCTAGATAAGCGCACTATTCGTGACAGGACTTCTAGTTTTAACTGTATGAGCGCTGCCACCTCTTGCGGAATAGCTCATGTTAACATCCGGATGTTGGATCCGACTACGCAATACTGGTTTGTGCCTGTGTGTCGTGTACTCATTGTTGCTAGCACGCAAGCAGATGGGGAAAATGGAGCAGCGAAGGATAGCCATACATGTAAGGTGGACATGAAGACACCTGGTGATTTAAAATAGGTCCGCCCTTTTCGCAATTTTGCGTACCGCAATTATCGTTCACCTAGTCTGAGCTTTGGTAACCTACAGTTTGTTCCCCTGTACTTGATTCAGGTAACGCATTAGTTAACCTAAATATATATGAATTGCAACCATGCAGTATATGAACTGTTGTATCACAGTCAAGTTCTTGCTCGCGTGAGCAATATCCTGATGGATAGAGATGAATCCTTAACAGTAATGAGGCTGTTTTGCTGCAAATCAGATACAAATTACTTGCAATTATAGTGTAATCGTGGCATGGGCTGGGATGTTGCAGAACAGTGTGGCATCCATCATCACTATTTGTGGCAGAGATATGAATTATTGCCATTTCCTGATTTTGCACCTTCATGTATGGTACATTGTTAGATGATCAACAGTTTACAATGGTGCTGAGCATCAACCAGTTGCACTGGTGTTTACATCTGCCTAAAGTATAGCTGCCCTGTTGGCCAATAATTGCAACTGATGATTGGGTGATGCTCAACGTCATCCCACCTTTCTGTCGTACTAGATCATTCAACATGGCAAATATTTCGTGTGACCCGGTGACAGTTTAGCGCAACCCATTTTTTGTTTGCGTGTTTTTATTTTAGGTAACATCTAGGCGACCCAAACGGCCTTCGCCTCAAATCGACAGGCCTGTTAAAGTTCGCATGTACCCATGTGCTGCACGACTGCTGCACGACTGTGATTGGTCGCTCATTGTTCACTAGCACAAAACTACATATCGGCACACCCAACCTGTGGTCGTGTGCGTCATGCGAGGTGTACTTGCACAAAGACTCTGCTAGAGTAATAGGAGCATCATAGGACAGGTATAAGTATGGGAACGAAGTTCTGCTGATGAGAAATGCGGCATGTACATTTTAGCTCATGTGTTGTGCGCGCATTGTGCACTAGCACGAAAGTACATCTCGACACACCCAAACTGTTCTCACATGTTATAAGGGATGCGTTGACGTTTACACTTGGTGTACTACCACGCAAGTACATGTGGAAAAAAACGAGGTAACTAAGGTCAGGCATAGGCAGAGGAACCAAAATCTCGAGGGAAGGTCAGGTTGCTACTTATCGCACACATACATCTCGGTATACCCATCGCTACGCAGTGTGCCGCATGCAGTGCGTACATATTGTATACTACTGCACTAGGGAATTCGCGGTATTATGGTTCTGACCTAAGTATGGAAACGAAGGCGGCGATAAAGGTGCCACGTGCCCATGAACTGCACATTTCTGCATATCCAGCAATTGATGGGTACACATTGCTACACATTTTATAGTAGCACGCTTGCACATCTGGGAAAATGGGGTGTCACGGGTCAGACATAGAATGAGTACCAAGAACCCTAGGGGTTATAGAGGTCGTATCTAATCATGTGTCTCATGTTTTGTTCACACATTGTTGACTTGCACACAAACACATCACAGAACACCCAGCGTACACCCATGTGTTGTATGTGGTGTACGCACTGGCACACGCAACTCAGAGATGGCTGGACTCCCACTCGGTAAGAGGGAGCACGAGTCTCACTGGTTCGAGCATTGGATTTCAAACTTCAAACTGAAATATCGACGGTTCGATGCTGACGCGCGCTATCTGTGCTTTGTCCCTTGGCAAAACACTTAATCCCGATTGCCTTTGGGTTGGCAAGGCTGCTGTATATACTAAACGTACTGCACATCGGTGTCGCAACCATCTCCAACCGCTTCTAACTCTTTTTGTGTCGAGTAGGTAAACTGCAGAGTCTGTTAGCGGATCGCTCGTTGTTCGGTTGTTCATTAAGGGTAAACTGCCCATTGCGTTATACATTACCATAACGCGTTGGGAAGGACCGGGTACTTGGTGTAAATAACCTGAACCAGAGCCAGGTGACGATATGCACTAGTCTTGCCTCTGCTACCAGTGTGGGCTGCAAACAACGGAAAAATCTTCACTTGCACGTGGCCAAGACGGCAACTGTTAGATGTTTTTTTATTTTGTTTTTATTCATATACACTTGTGGAAAATATATTCAATACAATTGGACATTCGTAGAGATAGGTTTCTCATGTAAAATTATACACATATGGCTTCATACAACCGTTGTTCCCTAGCTAAAAACAGTGAGAATGAGAAAAAAGACATTAACAAAGTAGGAGTTAGATACTACCAAAATATCAATAAACGGGTGTTGCAGAAGCATGTATGAACTCTCAAAGAACAATGGTTGAGTATAAACTATCGCGCCTCATGCAGTTAAAATCTCATTCCTGACGGCAGCTGACTTTTTTCACCGCTTATTTCATATAAGCCCCCACCCCCCATATGGAAAAAAAAATTATTCCCCAAATAATGTGTCTGTGTTGTAGTATACAACACGGTTAAAACCAGAAGTCTTGTCACGAGTCGTGCGCTTATCTAGGCTTAATTGCGCGTTGGAATTGCGCGCAATTGCCATATCGAATGGCATCCAAAGCACGGCAGGTTCTCTTGGTTATTCATAGCAAACACATGCAATGTTCTGCCAATGGACATCCGGGTTACCCGGAGGTCCATTGGCTGAAACATTGCTTGTGCACAGGCCATATGCACAGAATTTGATAGCTTTACTTGGGCCATAACGCGTACATTAACGCGCATATCAACGTGCTATTTGTGCGCATTTCATGACAGGACTTCTAGTTTTAACTGTATGTACGCATTGCATGCAGCACAAGACGTAGTGATGAGTATGCCGAGATGTACGTGCGCGATAAGTAGCAATGTACGTAGAGCACATGGGTTCTTGCAACCTGACCTTCCCCGAGATTTTGGTTCCTCTACCGATGCCTGACTTTAGTTACCCCGTTTTTTTCCAGATGTACTTGTGTGCTAGTACACCAAGAGAACATTTTGGATGTATCGAGATGTATATTCGTGCTAGTTAGACTCTCATTCTTGACGACAGTGGACTTTTTTCACCACTTATTTTATATAATCGTCCCCCTCCCCCCACACGGAAAATGTCTTCAACCAATCTAACCCTGCCTGCGCCGCGGTGCAGAGTTCAGAGTTACGATGTTGGAGAGCTGTCAGCTGCTCGGTGGTTCTGACCGGGCACACGGCTTCCTCCACCCGTAAAACTGTCACGGTCACGATTAGCCATTGTGCTTAAGTATGTGACCTTAAACACGATTAAAAATAAAAAAAAATAAAAAAAATGTGAACGATATTTTCCGTAATGAGATATTTGATGTTGAGTATGTAGTAAATACACAGAACGACACGCGTGAGTGAATGGGTTAATCGATATGTCACGAGTGCCAGCGCGGAAGGATAGAAATTCGCGATGGGGCAAGTGCCGTATCAATTAACCTATTCACACACGCGTGTCGTTCTGTGTTTATTACATGCCTTTCCGTCTATCAAAAAAAAAACAACGCATTATTAGAAGGACACACAGCAATTCATTTGACAACAAAAAAAAACCCACATTTTATCGACAACCAAATTTGCGAGGGGAACCCGACTTACTTTTTCGTCCCCCTACCGGCACATAGAACACATTGGAACTCGTGGGACGATTTTTAGCTATCGCTAGCGATTCAATTTTTAAATGCGGTGCACGATTTGTGGACACTTCCAGTGAAATTTCGATTCTTTATAAAAAATAGTCCGTCAACGTTTTCCGTTCCAAACATATGTGCGGAACAGATTTTCATTTTCCGTATGGTTTAGTGTTGCTGTAGATGTTGATATCATAGAACGGGCGTGTAATAAAATGCATTCTAAAATGTCATTATGGGACCAATCGACTTCAGAAAACTGCACAGTTGGAATATTATTTATGAGAGATCTTGACACTGGTTTGAATTTCCTAGAGTTTCAAAGTCATCTTCGATCAAAATGATTCTATTCGGGAAAACCAACAGAAAGGGTTAACTTATATTTTTCGTATGAAGTGATCGAGTAAATTATACATGAAAGCATTCCATTGATTATTTGACATATTTGCTGATCAGGAAGGAGCTTGTAACTTTAACCTTGTACGTATACGCGCAAATCTGTGATACGTCATTTTTTCTCACTTCGTTAAACGAAACCCTTGCGGATTCTGTTTAAGACTGATGTAAAGCATACGCCCTTGGAAACATTGAGCTAACTGCCTCAGCGTAATCTGCACGTGATAACGCTTGATAAATCCAGATTAGACGGATGAAACTAAAATCAAATGTAGAAATGGGTAGACACAAAAACAAATCAGTAGAGAAGTAGCAAATACAGTGGTGAAACCAGGTAAACATTTTCAACATATTCACACCTGTTCCTGCTGGAAATCTCTTAATACTGTTCATGTAGAATGCCGGTATATGCTGTATACTCTCCTGATTACCCATGTGTACATTGACTGTCAGTGTGTGTGAGAATGTTTTAATATATTCATAAACTTGCCAAGAAATGGGATCAAATTACAGTTGCAAACTCTGAAGAATTTTGTTTTTATCTCCATTGACTGGTTGTGGGTAGAATTGGTACTGGAACAATACAAGCCATTTTCCAGCAAAAGTACCTGTTGAAATTGCCAACCAAAGCAGTTTATGTGCGATTTACTCTAAATTTGTGGGGTGGGTACTAAATTTGAAAATGGAAAAAAAGTATCCTTGAAAAAGGGGTGGGTACCCTTGAGTCGGAAAAACACGTCTTGCTTTTCTGAACACTCCCCCCCCCCCCCGACATAATGTGATGAAAAATCTCAAATTCGTCATGATTTGACATAAATCGTGACTTGTTGGATATCCTGTCTTTACATTCTATTTATAATATATATCCCGATGAGACAATTCATCAGTGTGAATACTATTATTTATCCTTGTGTTTTCCAGGGTGTATGGGAATTTACACCGGTTTGGGAACTCATATACCCTTCGCCTCAGGGTGTATGAGTTCCCAAACCGGTGTAAATTCCCATACACCATGGAAAACACAAGGATAACGGATTTATTTCCAAGAATTTTGGTGTACTTAATACTTTAACCTACATTGTGGGCAAAAACTGACAGAACATTTGTACTTTGCACGTTTCTTATTCTTAAATAAAACCAGACAAATATGGATGTCTAATGACATCCATATCTGTAATATTTTATTGCAAATAAATATTAAATTTCCCGTATATTCATTTTTGTTCTAACATAACCGAGCAGAAAGTATGAATTAATAATTAATAATTAAAATGGGTACTTTTTTAGCCGTAGAGCTTGGTCTTGTATATTCTTGTTTTTACACCGTGGTTAAACAGGGTGTAAAAAAGCCACTGTGGATTGCAAGTTACACCGTACCTCTCAGCCAATCAAAATGCAGTATTTGTTTCATTTGGAAATAAGACAATTTATCACTGTGAATAAAGTTTTCGTTCCAGTATTTGTTTTTTATTCAGATAAATATAACATTATTACATATGATGTTTACAATAATAACAGGTTTTGATTTTATTAGTTGGAGAAATTGAACGGCGCAAATAAAGGGTATGATTTATTTATTAATGTTGCAAAGATGTGAGTATGCGTGAACACTTTAGCTCCTGTGGTGTTCAAAGATAAGGCCTTTTTGTTAGTGCGCATTCATTGTTTTAGGACACAGGCGCTATACGGATAGAGTAGCAATTTTGCTTCTTTGTCTAATTGGAAATTTGCTGTCAACGGTAGGCCTACAAAAGAAATTAGAAATCTCCATATTGGTTCTGTTGAGCATTTATAACTCTATCGTAGCCGCAACATTACTATAAAGTCGAATATCGCCAATCGTTTATACATGTGATGCCCACTTTATATCAGCGCAAGAATTTATCATCAAAGTAGGACCATGCGAATAAGGATTTTTTGCGTCTCCACTTTCGACTGGAAGTTGCCAAAAATTATTCGAGTCGACCGACCACCGAATTCGAACCAAGTTAGCCGAAACCACGTGTGCACGTGCAGTTTCGTACGCGATATTTCCAGTTTAAAAAGGCCACACCAGGATTGTTTTGGCATTTTACTGGTGATTTATCCACATATTCATACTAACATTCAACAGTTCATGCGCTAACAATGCAGCACACTTGAACGTAATGTTGAATAGCAGACAAAAAAATCTGTATGCACCTGTGATTGTTTCGCTCCCTTCTTGACTTTAAGCTTGGGCATCGTCCGATCTTGTCTTATCATGAAGCGATGGATTCTTCTTATTGAAGTCTACCAGATGTAGTCCCTGTCGCTTGGGTTTTTGTACCACGTTGTTGTCCTGGCTTTATCCACTGTAATATATGAGTGTATTACCGATGTCATTTGGAATCACGCTGCACGCGTGATTCCAAATGACATTGGTAATACACTGTAAGTTCCATGTTTGCGATGTGCGCTTGCATTTCGCGCTCAATTCCTCGCATTGTTTTGACAATTTAACCAGTATTAAATGTACGAATGTACTTATACCGAGACGTTTATTAATACGTTTCTTTTTCATATTCGATTTATGTTCGTGATTTTAAATTCGAATCGAATTCGACTGGAATTTGTTGATCGACTGTTCTTCGATTCGAGCAATCAAATATTCGCAAGGGCCTACATCGAAGCGTTCACTCGCTATAAAGAATGCTTAAAATGGAGTCGGGGTGCTAAGCGTGGATATGTTTGACAAAAACTGTTATTCTCCATTGTTGTTGGATCTAGATATACATTCAAATAAAAACAATATCTAAGAATATCCCATCACTTTGCTACTCCCTGTGCCTGATCCAGTGTGTACATTTACTTACACTTTGTTTCAGGGTTTTTGTAAGATTTTAGTTCTTCTAACAAAAGGGGTTTAAAAATGGTTGACGTTCTCTCGTCTTGCAGCGGAAATAAATCGTCAGTTGGGTGCATTGCAGATAGCACGTTGTGGCACTCACCTGACGAAATATACTTCTTGAAACTGAGTATAAACAGAGCCACTACCTCCTCTGTCGTATCTCGGGGAACGGGTTGCCCTAGCAGTATTAACTCGGTTGTGAGTTTGATTGATAAATTGCGTAGGTTTCTCAATTGTTGCTAAAAGTTTACAAAAATAGCCGTTATATGAGGGCACACCCAAAACAAATGGAACAATATCTCCCTTATAATGTCACAGAGAGCACAAAGCTGTTTATAAAAGTCCACATTTAAAAAGGCCGAATTTATGAATACAATATTCTGAAAGAGATTTTACTGATAATTTTTCAGATATGTGTGGTCTTTAACCCTTTACCCAACGTAACGGCCAAAACCGGCCAGCGCTATTCTCAAAAATTGCCAATTAATTTTCATTATTTTTTCATTTTTTGTCTCAAAAACATAGGTTATGACCCCTCGTTTGAAAGACCTCAACGAGCTCGTTCCTATGTTTTTGAGACAAAAAATGAAAAAAATTAGTTATTCAAGAATTTTTTTTGGCAAGTGTCGTCTGCTTTTCCTGTTAGGTAAAGGGTTAAAGAAGCCCAAACATTTGTATATCAACAACCAATCTTTTAAATGGCAAGTCGATATCCAATTTATGATTCCATTTTTGTTTGTTTGAAAATAGTCTTGCAGTTATCTGTAAAAATGTCACATAAAATGTATGGCACTTTTTCTGCACATGGGATATTAAGGGGTTCTGTAACTAAACGCGCATCCTAAAAAGGCGTTCCACGGAACGTTGGACTGATGACAAGTGGGGTGTGCTTGCGTGTTAGTGTACATACGTCACAATGTGTGCACACTGTATGTAGCGTATGGACACATCGTCGTCTGAGTGCTAGAATGTTCTATGTCCCTTATGGGACATAGAACATTCTAGCACTCAGGCGACGACATGTCAAATATGCCGATATGTGCTTATGTGAAAATGACAGGGCGGGTACCCCACTTTTGGCACTGTACTTCCGGCATCCCATTTTCAGCACCCTACCTTCGTGTAGGGTGTGCATGTGCATCTACAAGCAGGTACAACGCACAGAATAATTAACAATTATGTTGTGAATACAAACAGAATATAATCTCTTATGATGTTACGACAAAGATATTTAGTCATCTCTTCTTCATTGTTTACACATATTTTGCCCATGTGGAAGCAGGTAGGTCATGTTGAAGCTTTCGAAAACCTGCAAGAGAAAAGAAAAAAAAAAAAACTTACTACATGATAACATTTCACAAGAGAATATTGACGTAATATTTAGAAATTCACTTTTCGCCCCCAGGCGTGAAAATCCAAGAGAAAATACAAAAGACATACTTTCATAATTTATATTCTGCGTGGTTTGCTGTAACATGTAACAGTGCATGTAATTAGATAATGGGAAATGTCATTAAGATATATGCTAGATTAACTCACATGTTATCTAATGGTTTAACCCTTCCATCAATGGGGTCCTGAGTGGTGTCGTATTGGAGATTATAATAATAATAATTTAATTTATTACATGCATGTTCTATGTAAACCCCATCTACAGCAACACTAAACCATGCGGGAGATGAAAATCCATTCCACACATTTGTGCGGAACGGAAATCGTTGACGGAATATTTTTAAATAGAAGCGAAATTTCTCTGGAATTTTCTACAAATCGTCAACGCAATTACAATTTAAAACGCTATCGATAGCTAAAAATCATCCCCTGAGTTCCAGTGTGTTCTAAGTGCCAACAGTTACATAGAACATATTGGAACTCGGGGGACGAGATAGTAACACGGGTTCCCCTCCCAAATTTGGTTGGCGATAAAATGTGTTATTTTTGTTGATAGTTGTCACATGAATTGCTGCGTGTCCTTTTAATAATTGTTTTTGTAGACGTGAAGGGTGTAATAAACACAGAACGATACACACCTGCGGCCTCTTGTTTTATTCTTCTGCGCTGGCACTCCTGCCATATCGATTAGCCCATTCACACGCGTGTGACGGTCTGTGTATGTGTGAAGTGTGCGAATCTATTATGACGAGGTTCAGTACGGATGGCTACTGGTTAAACCTCTTACGAATCGGTCTCATTCACCCACGTAATGTTTTAAAATTAACCAGTTGAATGAGGAACAATATTAACCCTTTACCTACCATGAAATGCAGACGACACTTGCAAAAAACAAAAATCTTGAATAGCTAATTTCTTTTATTTTTTGTCTCAAAAACATAGGTTATGACCCCTCGTTGGAACGAGCTGGACGAGCCGTTCCAAAGAGGGGTCATATCCTATGTTTTTGAGACAAAAAATGAAAATAATAATGAAAATTAATTGGCGATTGTTGAGAATAGCGATGGCCGGTTTTGGCCGTTACCTTTGGTAAAGGGTTATACAAATTATTTTCTTATCAAACCATATAATGTAACCCCCTCGTTGGAATGTGTTCGTAACGACATCGTTCCTTTAAGCGATCATATGGTATGGTTTTGGTGCCATTTTGTGAAACAAATGAAAGAAATGCCAAATTTTGAAAGTTTTGAAATTATGCTTGTTGGGTAAAGAGTTAAACCTTTCAACGCTAAGCTTTGAATTAGTGTAGTGCTAAAGATTATAATTCGGAACAAAGTGGGCGAATCAGTTTTATATGTAGGGATGTTGGATTAAATTATTGAAGATTCTCCTTAACGATCTGTGTCATCCAGCTATTTCATGTTACTGTTTTTTAATGCATTCAGTAATGCACAATGGGTTGAATTAGGACCCTGCGAATATGGATTTTTTAGACTCGACGTTCGACTCGAACTTGCGAAAAAAAATGTTCGAGTCGACCGAACATCCAATTCGAACCAAGTTAGCCGAAACCAGGTGTCCAAGTGCGGCTTCGAACGCGATATTTCCAGTTTAAAATAGTCACATTAGGACTGTTTTGGAATTGTAATGATGATTTATACACATGTTCATGCTAACATTCAACAGTACGCACGTTAACAACGAAGCACACTTAAACGCATGATTGAATAGGAGGCAACAAATCTGTATGTACCTATGATTGCTTTGCTCCCTTCTTGACCTTTAGCTTGGCATCATCCGATCTTGCCTTATCATGAAGCGATGTATGCTTCTTATTGAAGTGTACCAGAGGGGAGATGTACGAAATCTGGGGTTTTGTACGAAATCTTGCATGTATTACACGTGCATGTAGCCCTGGTGTTATCCATTGTAAAGTATGAGTGTATTACCGATGTCATCTGGAATCACGGGACACGCGTGATTCCAAATGACACTGGTAATACACCTTAAGTTTCAAGTTGACGATGTGTGCTTGCGGTTCGCGCTCAATTCCTCACATTGTTTTGATAATTTGGCCAGTATTAAATGTACAGTACGTGGAGAGTGGATTACAACTAAATCACCCGCGGAGTGGAGTTATCACCCAAGCTATAACTTTCACATTTTGTACCTATCGACAAAAAACACAAGCGATGTTTAACCCAGAGGTCCATTGGCTGAAACTTTGCTTGTGTTGGTTATTCTTTGCAACAACTTTGCAATTATTGCTTGGGTGGAATCTCCACTCTGTGGGTGATTTAGTGATAATACACTCTCCACGTACTGTACGAATGTCCGTATACCGAGTCATTTATTAATAAGTTACTTTTCGTATTCGATTTTTATATTCGTGATTTTATTTTCAATTCGAATTCGACTCGAAGTTATTGATCGTGTTGACTTCGACTCGACAATCGAATATTCGCAGGGGTCTAGGTTGAATGGGCACAATTTGACCTGTGCATTTTCGCAGAATTGGTGATCGGCAGTCTTCACGCTGCATATTTGGTGCCAAACGAAATTTTTTAGTGAAACTGGAACCATTGGCACCCGACAACGTGAACACAGCCATATGGGCTAGACTGAGCGTTTGACCTCTTGACCTTACTTACTTGACGAGTTTTCGGAAATTCTACCATAAACTTGGGATGAGTTGGATATCCTCTATAACCATCGCATCATTTTTTATGTTATGAACTGCCTTAATCCCCTGAACCCTCGTTTATTGTAATGGTATCGCCTTTGTGTACACATGCAGTGAGATGGGTCAGTCCAATATCAATATACAGGGGGTGGGGGTAAAGTAATACCTGCTGTCTACAGCCGTCTGGCTGCAGGCTGCACTTATTATTTTATCATCAATGCCCCGTGTAGGGAGCCTATAGACCTCTTATAATAAGACAAAAATGGGACAAAATTATGCCCTGGACCGAAAAATTTGACGCCAAAATTATACCATTTCATACCAAATTGTCGCACAAAAATATACAACAAAATCTATGACTCAATCTTCACATGATACATACGCAGTCCTCATCATATCAATTTCGGGTGTGGTAATAAGCATTCTTTCTGGAATTTTTTCTGATTATCTCAAGAGCAAATTCACGCAAACCTACTTCCTGTTGTTATTTTTATGTATTGTTTATTATTGCGGGCATTTTCAATTTTGCGTGGGCATATCGGCTGGTGATTTTCATGATGTCCACTGGTTTCTGTGGCTTTGTAATGGGAATAATTTGGTCTATACGTCCCACATACCTCTGTGAAGACTATCATACGGATAATTTTGGCAGAAATTGGGGGATTTGTCTACTTATATCAAGAGATTGGTTGCTGGACTATTCACTGGCTACATATTGAAAATTGTCTCAACTGGCAACTAAAATACCCAAACAAATCAGGTAATACAAAATAAAAGTATCATGTTATGAGTACAACGAGGAGCATCTGCAATGCCTTAACATTTCAGATGCGTCTTGTTGCACTCTAAGGATGATACATGGTTAACCCTTTACCCAACACAGACGATTTCAAAATTTATTATTTTAAATATCATTTTTTAAATTTTCTCAAAAATGTTCAACAAAACCATATCATGTGACCCCTCTTTGGAACGAGCTCGTCGAGCTCGTTCCAAAGAGGGGTTACATGATATGGTTTTGTTGACATTTCTCGAAAAATATATTTTTTCAGCTGCTGAATTTGCATATTACGCGGGCGGATGCGGGCGATTCGTTGGGTAAAGGGTTAAACCGTTCTGTTTTACAATCAGATTCCATTTCAACTAACATGTTTCATTTGGCATCAAATAAATCATTTGGAACCGAACAAAAATTCCACTTGGCACCAAAATATATCGGGCCTCCTTGAAAACTGATAATGGGGGTGATGCGTCCACAACGTGTGCGTTTTGGATGTAGACCATTCTACACGTAATTAGGGCCCGGCGACGGCATATTTCTCTCGAATCGAATCAAGCAAATGGTTCGAACACGAATCTAATTTCGAATCGAATCCCCTTTACAATTGTTACGATTCTACGGCCTACTGATGATGTCCATCCTCGTCGTCAACCCAGTATCAATAGACATACTACCATTGTTACGATTCTACGGTCTACTGATGATGTCCATCCTCGTCGTCATCCTAATATCAATAGACAGACTACACTATTTGAAAACTGACAGGTATCACAAAGGTGGTCTACAAAAAACATATATCAGACTATGAGTGCAACGAGGCGCCATCTGCAAAGCCAAAGCATTGTAAATGGTGCCTTGGTGCACTTAACGGGCTTATATATTGTGCAAACGAGTCGTGACGCAATCTCCACTATCTCTTCAAATGCCATTTTTTTATGAATTGTCCGACTGAATTTGTGCTCTCTAGTTAGACTGGGCACGTTCAATCTTATTCATAAACAAAACTACAGGGTTCATTGTCATCTTCAGAAAGTCGACAATAACAGATTTTATCACACCCCTGCTCTACGAAATCCCTGTCTATAGCAACACTGAAGTAGGCGGAAAATGAAAATCCGTTCCACACATAATTGCCTTGAGGAAATCGTTGACGGGCCATTTGTAAATAGATGCACAATTTCACTGGAATTTTCTACAAATAGTGCACCGCAATTAAAATTTGAATCGCTTGCAATAGTTAAACGTAGTAACACGGGTTCGCCTCGCAAATTTGGTTGCCGATAAAATGCGTTCCTTTTGTTGACAGTTCATACCCTGAGCTCCAGGGTGTGCCTACTGGCACATAGAACACATTGGAAATCAGGGGACGAGTTGTCAAACGAATTGATGAGTGTCCTTTTTTTAATTTCTTTCACTGACGTGAAGACGTGTAATGAACACAGAACGACACACGGATGTGAATGGGTTAATCGATATGGCACTTGTGCCATCGCGGAAGGATAAAACTCGAGGCCTGTGGCCTCTAGTTTTATCCTTCCGCGCTGGCACTCGTTCCAATGAGGGGTCATAACCTATGTTTTTGAGACAAAAAAAAAAATAAAAATAGTTATTCAAGAATTTTGTTTGCAAGTGTCGTCTGCTTCTCATGCTAGGTAAAGGTTTAAAGTAATTAAAGTATTATACCTGATTATTGTTAATTGTCTTCAGCTGCTCGTTGTCTTCGGAAACCACCTCTCCATTGTTCTCATTCAATTTGTTTTTCTGCACTGGGATTTCGTCCATTTCCTAAAATGGCAAAATAATGAAGAGGACTGGAACATTTTAGAAATTCCATGATATAAATTTCGTAAACTGCTACTCTGACAAATATATTAATCATTTTACCTGGTACAGTTTCAAATGAAATAGCTATCAAGTTCCTGTATTTTTAAGAATATCATTTTTTCCATCGAGCAACTGTCTATGGTCCATCACTCTCCTCACGATATACTGTAGGACCGACGGACTGGAACATTCGACTCATATGGTCAACATGACACGAAGATTTCGGTGCAGGACAAAAGAAAAAAATGCGTTCAGCCATCGGGCTTGACTAGTGAAATATTACATTCGGTTATTCGGTCTGTCGAGGGAAAATTACATTTGGTCACCCGGTCTGACGTGAAAAATATTACATTAGTCATCCGGCCTGCCAGGTGAAAAATTATATCAAGTCATAAAGCCTGGCGAGTGAAAAGAAATACATTACAAATGCTTGTGAGTTTCCATTTTTGTCGTGGAATAAATTCTTCAAACCAAAGCCGTTTGTTGTTTTCTTATTTTGGCAACACAAAGAAACTAGCATATTAGTCCCCTGCCAAAATCATCTGTGTGGATGTGTTTATTTTCTTATTTACGAGACAAAATATGTTACCCTGCTTCAAATAACAATCTGAAGTAAATGTATTGTTTTCTTCTTCTACAAGCTCTGAAACAACCAATGAGACTACTGATAGTCGAGATAGATGTTAATCAAGGAACTAGTTTACCTCTTACATATTCCATCACCTATTTTTAGATACATTTGGGTGGAATATTTCAGTTGGTCCGATCACGAAGTTCCACTTATTATGTTAATGACTTGATTTTGATGTTTTCAAGTGCATTAGACATAATTATCTTGGTAGGAATATCTAAAAATGGAGCACGAAAAATAGATTCTCTGCAAACCTTTTATGGATAATGGATATCACAATACATCATCCGAAGTCAACGCACAGACTCCACAAACAGTTGGCAGGGGGGAGGGGGGCAGACCGCCCATAACTGCATTAACTTCCTTCTATGATCTGACTGCTGACCTGGGAACTTTATTTGTCGAATTATGTTTTTGTTAACCCTTTGAACTCTGGTGGTATCTTCCATGTCAGTTCAACTGCAGCAGTTGGGAGAGTCCATATTCATTATTAGGAGTAGACTAATCAATATTTTCAACGTGCAGCCTTGGGGCTGCACGTTAAAAATATTGGTTGGTGTACCCCACACATTCACTTAGCGGTCATCCTAGTAGGAAATTATGACGCATCATGTCCCTGCGGACTCTAGAGTTCAAAGGGGTACTGATTAGTACATAACAATGGACAAAATCTTGAATCGTTTTCAAAACAAGTGATCGGAAAATATAAAAAAAAAATCAATATTGAGTTCATAGCTTCGCTAGCCGCTATGCTACTAACACAATATTGATTTTTCCGTAAATGTATATTTTGTAGAACAAGCCAGCTACCCTGTGGGACGAATACATTTTAGAATCAGGTGTCCGGCATAGTAAGATTTTGAAAGGAGGCCATTCCTCCTGGAGATACCACAGGTAGGTCAACTACTTGACATTGGGTCCATAAATGGGGCATCTAAGTGGTCGATAGGTACCTGCTGACACTTGCCACCATCAAAGAACGAGCAGCAATATCATACACTGGTGGTGTGACTTTTCCAGTGTCAGTTGGTGTGGTAAAAATATTCAGAGTGGTTTACAAAGTCATAGACAAGTTTTATGCCCTCCGACTTAAGTCGGGTGGCATATAGTGATTGAAGTGTGCGTGTGTCCGTGTGTCCGTATGTGTGTGTGTCCGAGCCAATAACCCGAAAACGGTTGGGGCCACAATCATCAAACTTCACACAATTATAAAGGACCATGGGAGGATGTGTCACACATCATAGCCGAGTTCGTACCTTCAAGGTCAAGGTCACAGTTCAAGGTCACACTAAAAATCGGTCAATATTCGTGTCTCAGCCATAACTCAGAAAGGAATCATCATACAATTGTTAAACTTTTTACAAATGTTAAGGACAGTCAGAAGGTGTGTCTCGTATAATCATTTCCGCCGCATCTGCAAGTTGAAGGTCACAATTGACCTTCATATGTTCAGGGTCACAAATCGTGTCTCAAGCATAACTCCAAAACTATTAGGGTTACAATCATCTAACTTCGCTCAATTATAACAGACAACGGGTGTATGCGTCACACATCACAGTCAGGTCCGTAAGCTCAAGGTCACATTTCAAGGTCACACTGAAAATCATCAATATTCGTGTCTCAGCCATAACTCAGAAACGAATCATATTACAATTGTTAAAACTTTTTACAAATGCTAAGGACAGTCAGAAGGTGTGTCGCGTATAATAGTTTCCGCAGCATCTGCAAGGCGAAGGTCACAAGGGGGGGGATGTGTTACCTTACTAACATTTTTCTTGTATGTTCATCAAATTGTCAGGCTCGGCCTGAAGATGGCTAACGCCGTAATATAACGAAGTCGGGGGTCACTGAAAGGTGAATGCTGGTATAAGACCAATGAAAGTCTGATTTACCAGAAAGGTTGTCATGTAGATCCAATCAGGTTGCCAGTTATAGGGAGAGGGACATGTTACTATTAATGACACACTCAACGGATTGACCAAATCATGCCTGACAGCTGGACACCCGAAGATAGCTATCGAGCAATGGCGAACAACTGTCAGATTCTCCAGCTTGCCAACTCCGCTGAGTTAGACTGAACACAGGTTGACAACCTGTGTAAAATCACGGGCTGTTGGATTAGGACAAAGTAACATCACATGGACAACGGTGACAAAGCAGGGACCTACGATTTACATATTTCGATCTGAATCGAATCTAGAATCGAATCTGGTCTTTCATTCCAAATCGATTCGAATCAGGAGCGTCGTGAGGATGAACGATAAGATGAATAGGGTGCAATAAACCTGATTTTTTCGACTGCGATGGCTCAAGTCCCGACTGATAAAATTCTCCAACTACATCGTCATGGCATGGCTTTGTAGAAGGCATGCCTTGATGATGTAGTTGGAATATTACACAGTGAGGATTATAATTCACAAACAAAAACAGATTCGTGAATTACCGTTACTAGACACTGTACAAGACTACCTTTTAGCAACCGCTCTTCGCCGACAGCACTCGAAATTTTAAATTTGCTTTCAACAGTGGTAGTGAGTGACAGTCAATAATCATGGAGGCGAGAGGTGGGCGTATGGGCAGACGTTATTTTAATTATTATGTTATTTAATATAGCAGAAGGGGGCGCGGTGGCCTTGAAGTAACCGGTTTTAGTCAGATCACCGAAGTAAAGCAAAGTCGAGCCCGGTTAGTCCTCGGATGGGTGACCGTCTGAGCGATCGATTCGGATTCCCGCGTTGTGTCCTTGGGCAAGGCACTTCACCCGGATTGTGCACATGGGGGCGCGATGACGCCGTGTAGTAAGGCGTATTGCACGTCGATGGTGCGCATGTCGTCAACCAATCTAACCACGCTTGCACTGCAGTGCGGAGTTACGATGTTGGGGAGCTGGCAGCTGCTCGTCAGCTGCTCGTCGTTACTCGGTGGTTCTCTTTTGGTACTCCTCCACCCGTAAAACTGTAACGGTCATGATTAGCCATTGTGCATAAGTATGTGACCTTAAACCCCAATAAATAAATAAATAAATTAATTACAGTCATGATTTATGATCTATTACCCTCTCACAGGATTTCCTGACCGATGTATATGGTCCCTACACACTTTATATTACTTTTTTCTTTCTCACTTATCTTTCTCCACATCTCTGTAATATCTCTTTTCTCGCAACTGAAAATATACCCGGCTTGCAACGTACAGTTTATGAGTTCTAAAACATGGATTATACTTATGTTCTTGCACATTCTAGAGATCTCTTCAATTACTACTACCCATGGCTAACAAACTCACACTAAATGAGATCCAGAGACAAAATAGGTATAACTTCCCAAAGCTTCTCAATGAACATACCGCGAGTGACCCCGAATATGAGTCTGATTCACCCTTCAACATAACTGCCCACAATTGTAATTATTACACATCACAAGACTTTAAGGCGATCGCTACATTAAAGCATAAAACCTTCTCACTCTTTAATTTAAACTGTCGCAGTTTAAATGCACATTGGGAACCTCTAAAGGATCTCTTGTGCAACCTACAAAGTGACTCCAATCAGTTTGACATAATAAGCCTGACAGAAACTTTTACCTTTAATGAAAACATCTCATTCAAATTAGAGGGATACCACCCATTAGTTGCACGAACACGACCTGGTAATAACGACGGGAGGGGCGGTGTAGGCTTATTCATAAAGGAAACATTACCGTTCAACATTCGCAGTGACCTATCAATTTTTATCCCACATGTCTTCGAATCCGTTTTTATTGAACTCCAATTAAATAAAAAAATCTTGGTTGGTGTAATTTATCGGCCGAACACAGCCCCGAAAGCAGATATAGATTCCTTTTTGAATAACTTGTCCGATTTACTTGGTAAGATTAACAACGAACATAAATCAACTTACCTGATGGGTGACTTTAACCTTGATTTATTAAACTTCCATAACCACCCCAAAACTAACCAGTACGTTAATAGTGTATTCAGTGCAGGATTTCTCCCGGTAATCACAAAGCCGACGAGAGTAACAGACCATTCGGCCACGCTAATAGATCACATTTTATGCAATACTACTGGAAAAGTATTACAATCGGGGATTATAATCACAGATATAAGCGATCACTTTGCTACTTTTCTGATCGATGAAAATAGGATGTTACCCAGTTCCACATTGCCCCACCATCCAACAAGGTCCTTCAAAACTGTAAATGTTAATCACTTTAAAAGATTGCTTTCAGACTCCGATTTTTCTAGCGTGGTAAATGAAACATCGCCCATTGTTGCATATTCGAATCTTCAGACCATTTATCAAAGAGCGTTTGAAGAAGCGTTCCCCCTCATAATCATTAACACTAGCAAGAAAAAAATTAGGAGGGAACCCTGGATGACAACAGGACTTCTGAATTCATCACTCCAGAAACACAAATTATATATGAAGAAACTCCGGTCTCCGACAGACGACAATGTCAGAATATATAAATCCTACTGTCGAGAGTTTAATAAGCTAAAAAGAACATGTAAAGTCAATTACTATAATACAGCTTTAACACAGAATATATATGACATAAAAAAAACATGGGAGATTATAAAGTGTGCTATTAACAATCCAAAACGTGTACCTTGTGCACCATCATCTTTCATTGACGGCGATAACCATTTAACCGATAACAAATCAATTGCAAATAAATTTAATTCATTCTTCTCCAACATCGGTAAAGTCACTAGTGAACTGATACCTCCCTCAACCAAACACTTTATGGACTTCTTGAAGGATAATAACACTAACAACGCCAACCTAACTAACAACAACAACAATATCCGTTGTGACAATAATTCTCACGGCGACAATAACAACGACAATAATAATAATAATAACAATAACAATGATAATAATATTAATAATAATAATTATAATGATAATAATAATAATTATAATAATAATAATAATAATTATAATTCGTCGTCCTTTTTCGCCTATCCAACAGATCTACAGGAAGTTATCTCAACAGTAAAGAATTTCCGTACTAAAACAAGTAAAGATTGCACTAATATATCCACAAAGTTACTTAAAGAAACTATATCAGAGATAGCTGGACCTCTAACACACATAATAAATCTTACATTTTCATCTGGTGTAATACCCGACGGACTGAAAATAGCGAAGGTGATTCCTATCCACAAAGGGGGAGATTCCAGTATTTTTAACAACTACAGGCCAGTCAGCATACTTCCAGCATTCTCAAAAGTTATGGAAAAGATAATGTATAATCGCCTGTTAAATTTTTTATCAGCTCATGATAGTTTATATCAGTTTCAGTTTGGATTCAGAAAAAAACATTCTACAATACATGCTATATTACAACTCATCCACAACGTTGCCCTGAACAATGACAAGCCTACAAAGGACCGAACTTTATCAGTTTTCCTTGACTTTTCTAAAGCTTTTGATACTATAGACCATTCTATACTCTTACATAAACTCGAATACTATGGAATAAGGGGGATACCTAATTCATGGTTTAGAAGTTATTTGTCAGGTCGAAAACAGTATGTACAGTATAAAGAGTGTTCATCGACTTTTGAAAATATATCATGTGGAGTTCCCCAGGGCTCAATCCTGGGGCCACTTCTCTTTCTGATATATGTCAATGACATCAGTAAATCAACACTTCTAAACCTTTTGTCTTTTGCCGACGACACCACGATATCAACGGCCGACAACAACCTTGACATATTGACAGAAACAACAAATAAGGAACTTGACAAAATTGCAGACTGGTGCTCCGCGAATAAACTGTCACTCAATGCCACCAAAACAAGATGCATGCTACTACATCCCCCACATGACACATGGGACTTAGTTGCCACTCCCATAACTATAAACAATAAACATGCAATACAAGTAGGGAAAAAAAACGAAGTCCAAACAGTAAAATTCCTCGGTGTTGATTTAGACGAAAACTTAAATTTCAAGCACCACATCTCTCATCTGAGCTCAAAGATAGCCAAATCCATCTGGGCTATTAATAGAGTAAAAAAGTTTTTACCATTCGATACCCTGAAAATTCTGTATTTTACGCTAGTGCAAAGTCATTTGATGTATGCGATACACATCTGGGGACATGTGCCGGCTATAAAGAAATTAAGTATCCTTCAAAAACGTGCCATTCGAATAATAAACAATAAAAAGTACAACTCACATACTGAGCCCCTATTCAAGAAAAATAAAATCCTGAAACTGGACGATCTATATAAGCTAAATATCCTATTATTTATGCATGATTGGATCCACAACAACTTACCACTATCGTTATATAATCTATATAATCTTAACAAGATCGAAACCGACAGGATTACCAGACACAGAGGTGAGATTAAACAACTCAAGCCCCGAACACAGTTCACGGCAAATCTCCCCTTACACACATTTCCAAAAAAGTGGAATGACATTGACCCACTGGTTCGAAATTTACCACGAGCACAGTTTAAAAAAAAGATGACCAACACGTTTCTAGGTTCGTATGAAGCCTCTGTCAAATGTAGTAACAGATCATGCCACGAATGTCGGGAAGTACCGACTCCCGCGACACTACATACTCACTGAATAAGTCCGAAAAGTCCTTATTAATTAGGGTTGGTTCCTGAAAACTCCAGAACACAAACTGCCAACGAGGAACTCAAATCTCTCAGCTGGCTCTGGGCAAAATATCACATTCCCATGTATGCCCCCCTTCTCAGTGCAAGAATGAAACCAAATTCCACTTATCACCAGGATTGCAGAGTTCATTCCCTACATATATATATTTTACTTCATTTTTTCTACTGCACATGTTATTTTCAGTTGCAGCCGATTCTCCTCTCTCTCTCTCTCTCTCTCTCTCTCTCTCTCTCTCTTCATTTTTTTCCCTCATTCGTTGCTTTTTTATCTCCCACTTTTTTGTCTTCTCATACTCTACATTTTCCCTTTCCCTGAGGTGGGTGACAGTAATACAGCCAGCTGGCTATGTCACCTCCCTGCAGAAGACAAATATGTAGCTTCATAAATCCTAGATGTGATATATTATTATTACTATTTGTTGTGTCTTGGGCAATTATGTTATAAACATGTATTATAATGTCTTTTGCAAATAAAGTTATTACATTACATTACAATAAATAAATAAATAAATAAATAAATAAATAAAGCAGAAATCATACTCGCTCTTTTTTCAGCATTATTTATGTACAATTTCTATCTGAACTGCACATATTGGGAGAGGGCAAAGGTGGGTGATACCAAGCTGTATTCTAAGGAAAAGATTCGAGGGGAAACGAATCAGAAAGCCCATCCGAGTCGAATCGAATACAAACTTAAGATTAGAAATCGAAACAAATCTGGAAGTTTCGCGGGACCCTATCATAAAGTGCATTCCCCAAAGACACAACAGAGACAACGCAAGTTTGGTGATAGGGGAGGTGATGAAGAGTGGGGGTTGCACCTGATATTCTAATGTAAAGAGATAGCCACCATGTTCTGAACGTTTAGAATATGCGGGTATGGGGTGAGTCCAAGTTCGCCTATTATGAGAAGCTGAGATGATGATGTATCCAACCAAAAAGTAGCGACGTGAAGCACCACAGCAAGCCATGTAGTTTGTGTCGGAATTTCAATTGTTTCGCCAATAGTGGGAAGGAAACTCGACAGAAATGCATTCTCGTATTCCCGTGAACAACTTTAACTACACTTCCAACAGTAATTACCATAATTACCATAATTATCATATCGAACATTTGTACGGTGGGGAATCCCAAGTACGTGGAAAGAATCTCAGCAACAAACCCCGCATTAGCAAGTGTATTATTAAAGTTTTACCGGTACACACAATACTCAGGATCATAATTATCACGATGAATAGCACGGTTGGGGAAGCCTGAGCACGGGGAGAGAATATCTCCGCATAAAATTCCTTCCATGATTTGACTGCTGACCTGAAAGCTTTATTTGTCGAATTATGTTTTTGTTAATCCTTTGAACTATGGTGGTATCAACCATGTCAGTTCAAAGGCAGCAGTTGGAAGAGTCCATATTCATTATTTGGGGGTAGACCAAAAATAAAAAAAATATTGATTGGACTACCTCACACATTCACTTAGTAGCCATCCTAGAAGGAAATCATAACGCATCATGTTCCTGCAGCCTTTCGTGTTCAACGTGTTAAAGATTAAGCCTGATCCAGTTTCAGATGGCGTTGTAAAAATGTTCACGATGGCTTACAACGTAATAGACAAATTTATGCTCATCAAAGTATCAGTCTCCGCCTGAAGATGGCAAAATTATGCCTTAATAGAACGAAGAGCGGGTAATTGTCGACGTCCGTCAAGTACCCAAACGCCACATTGGGTGAGCATTGGTTGAAAGCAATTGCACTATCAAAGCGCTGTACCCCCAAGCACATCATGTCACTGCTCTTATTCTGCCAGGTGTGATCAGGTGCTTTTCCAGGAACATATAGTTAAAACTAGAAGTCCTGTCATGAAATGCGCACAAATAGCACGTTAATCTGCGCGTTAATCTACGCGTTATGACTATAGTAAGGCTATCAAATTATGTACATATCGCCTGTGCACAAGCAATGTTTCAGCCAATGGACCTCCGGGTAACCCGGAGGTCCATTGGCCGAAACATTGCATGTGTTTGCTATGAGAAACCAGGAGAACCTGTCATGCTTTGGATGCCATTTGATATGGCAATTGCGCGCAATTCCTACGCGCAATTAAGCCTAGACAAGCGCGCATTTCGTGACAGGACTTCTAGTTTGAACTGTATATGTAACGTCGATGACGCGATTCAGGAGTGAACCTACGATCACTCATTCAGAAGTACAATTCCCCAAATTATGACTTGTGATGCTCCCTTACACATAGGATCGAAATCAGTATAACAGTATTGAGAATGGGGCAGTTTAGCGCATTGATGTATAAAAGTTCTTCTCAAGTATTATTATTTGAGTGAATTCGGTGCATTAACAATATATTTAAATGAGTTGGATACACCAAATAATGCATGAATGATGGGAATGAACAAATACAGAAAATAACTTGGGGCTGACCATGGCGAAATTTATTAAACACTATTGAACAAAACGTCTGAATGGCCATTGCTTGACTTTGTACAAAAAAAAAAAAATAGATAAACGATCTAAATAAATCACCAGGAATAAACGCTCTTTTAAATACTGAATCACTCAACAGACATGCTTACTTATAATGGAGTAATGTGATTAAATATTAATTTTGTTGTACATGTAAGGACGAGTCAATAATTGAGAACATGCGACAATGAGAACACGATGTATCCATCCCTATGCCAAATAGACTTAAAGGGGGTAGGCTCCACTTATTCACAGAACGACACGCGTGTGTGAATGGGTTAATCGATATGGCACGAGCTCCAGTGATGAAGGATAGAACGAGAGGCCGCGGTTTTATCCTTCCCTGATGTCACAAGTGCCACGTCAATTAACCCATTCACACTAGCTCATCGTTCTGTGTTTATTACACGCCTTCCCGTCTATAAAACAATTATTAGAAGTACACTCAGCAATTCAGTTGACAACTATCAACAAGAAGAACACATTTTATCGCCAAACAAATTTGCGAGGAGAACCCGTGTTACTATTTCGTCCCCCGAGTTCCAATGTGTTCTATGTGCCTACTGGCACATAGAACACATTGGAACTCAGGGTACAATTTTTAGCTATCGCTAGCGATTCAAATTGTAATTGCGGTGCAAGCTTTGTTGAAACTTCCAGTGAAATTTTGATTCTATTTAAAAAAAAGTTCGCTAACGATTTCCTGATTTCCTTTTTCCACATGGTTAAGTGTGGCTGTAGATGGGGATTTCATAGAACAGGCGTGTACTACTTGGTACCACTTGTCCTATGCCCTCACATTAAGGTACTTTGTTCGTTTGGTGTTGTAGTTTGTTCAGTTTATAAACATGCAGTGTAAAGGCGTTTGCATAGATATTGTGGGGTATTGAGGTTCGGTTTTCTGGTTTGCCGCAAAACAAACGAACCGGAAACCCCCACCCCCCCCCCCCCTCCAAAAAAAAAAAAATATATAAAAAAAATGCTCAGCTTTATTCAATTATCATACGTGATCATCGCCAATTAAGTACATCTCATATATTTGGTTCGCAAATATTCCACTCTCCTCACTCAATTTGACTTCCAGATCAGGAATCTTGCCGACTGCCTAAAATTAGGAAACAATGGTGAAAGTTAGAAATGTCTTGATATAGATTTCATTAAACTATACGCTGATTCATGTTCCTTAAACAGTTTCAAAACGAAATACTGCACAGACTCATTGGACTCGAACGAATGTTTTCTATAAGACTACAATTCTCCATCTAGAGACCGCACTTAGTTGTTTTATGTTTACGTCCCCAATGGCATATATTATTGTCTTGCCCCACTGGCATATATTGTCTTTTGGAGTCACCACTCAAAATATAGAAATGAGGCTGCAATTATTCCATCAACCGATCGACTTACAGATCGCTGCTGCATTTGTGTATAGTGTCCACACGTGCAGCAAACGATGTTTCAAATTAAGTTTTGTTTAAATTACAAATCACTTTACGACTTGAAGTGAGGACTGACTTCCCTCTTTATCTGATGTAATGATTACTTGTACAGTGACATTGTGGGGTACATGGGAGGTATATTTACTAAACTTGTTATCGTTAAAAAATACTGCCTTGTTCATTTTACGAAGTGGGTTTTGTGCTATGGACACGGTCCTATTGAAATATATACGTTATTGTGATGAATTGGCGGTAACATGGTCTGGGGTTTGAGGCTCGGATCGTCTCGGTTGAACATAAGCTCCATGCCGCAATCTTCAGACCATGTTACCGTCAAATCATCACAATAACGTATAGTGCCACGCTACTTGAGAGGTGATGTTACATTACACTAGAGATTATGTTAGGAGTGAGAGGATTAATCATCTCACAGGAGATGATGTTAGGAGTGAGACCACCGATCATCACACTGGGGAAGATATTAGGAGTGAGAGCACTAATCGTCACAATTGAAATGATGTTAGGAATGAGATCATTAACCATCACGCTGGAGATGATGGTAAGAATAAGGGTAATAATCATCACACTGGAAAAGGATGTTGGATGTGAGAGAAATAATCACCATGACGGAAGTGATGTCAACAAACATCATACTGGAGATGAAGTTGCGAGTGGAAGCACTAGCCATCACACTGAGAGATGGTGCTAGGAATAAGAGCACTAATAATCACACCGGAGAGGATGTTGGGTGTGAGAGAAATAATCATCAGGCCGGAAATGATGTCTGCAAACATCACAATGGAGATGAAGTTGCCAGTGGAAGCACTGATCATCACACTGAGAGATGGTGCTAGGGATAAGAGCAAAAATCATCACACTGGAGAGGATGTTAGGTGTGAGAGCACTAATTATCTCACAGGAGATGATGTTTGGAGTGAGAGCACTATTCGCCACATTGCATGTGTTTTTAGGAATGAGATCAATAATCATCACACTGCAGACGGTGCTAGGAGAAAGAGCACTATTCAGCACATTGGAGATGATTATAGGAGTGAGAGCACTAATCACCTCATTGCAGACGGTGCTAGGAGTGAGAACACTATTCATCAAATTGGAGATGATTCTAGGAATGAGAGCACTATTCATCACATTGCATGCGGTGCTAGGAGTGAAGGCACTAGAGTCATCACATTGGAAATGGTTCTTCTAAGAGTGAGAGCAATAATTATCACACTGCAGACGGTGTTAGGGGTGAGAGCACTATTCATCACACTGGAGATGATTCTAGGAGTGAGAGCGCTAATCATCACACTGCATGCGATGCTAGAGTGAGAGAACTATTCATCACATTGGAGATGATTCCAGGAGTGAGAGCACTAATCATCACACTGCAGACGGTGCTAGTAGTGAGAGCACTATTTATCACATTGGATATAATTCTAGGAGTGAGAACACTAATCACAACACTACAAACGATGCTAGTAGTTGGAGCACTAACCGTCACATTGGAGATGATTCTGGGAGTGAGCGCAAGAATCATCACACAGCAGACATTGCAAGGAGTGAGCGCACTATTCATCACACTGCAGACGATGCTAGGAGTGAGCGCACTATTCATCATATTGGAGATGATTCTTGGAGTGAGAGCACTAATCATCACACTACAGACGGCGCTAGGAGTGAGAGCACTAATCATCACACTACAGACGGCGCTAGGAGTGAGAGCACTATCCATCACACTACAGACGATGCCAGGCGTGAGAGAACTATTCAGCACACTGCAGACGATGCTAATAGTTGGAGCACTAACCGTCACATTGGAGATGATTCTAGGAGTGAGAGCGCTAATCATCACACTGCATGCGATGCTAGGAGGGAGCGGACTATTTATCATATTGGAGATGATTTGAGTGAGCGCAAGAATCATCACACAGCAGACATTGCAAGGAGTGAGCGCACTATTCATCACACTGCAGACGATGCTAGGAGTGAGCGCACTATTCATCATATTGGAGATGATTCTTGGAGTGAGAGCACTAACCATCACACTACAGACGATGCTAGGAGTGAGAGCACTATTCATCACACTACAGACGATGCTAGGAGTGAGCGCACTATTCATAATATTGGAGATGATTCTGGGAGTGAGAGCATGAATCATCACACTACAGATGATACTAGGAGTGAGAGCACTATTCATCACATTGGAGATGATTCTAGGAGGGAGAGCAATAATCATTACATTGCAGACGATACTAGGAGTGAGAACACTATTCATCACACTGCATACGATACTAGGAGTGAGAGCGCTATTCATCACACTGGAGATGATTCTAGGAGAGCAATAATCATCACACTGCTGACGATACTAGAGTGAGAACACTATTCATCATATTGGAGATGGTTCTAGGAGTGTGATCAATAATCATCACACCGCTGACGATTCTAGGAGTGAGAACACTATTCATCACACTGGAGATGATTCTAGGAGTGAGATTAATAATCATCACACATCAGCAGGCGATGCTAGGAGTGAGAGGACTATTTATCACATAGGAGATGATTCTTGGAGTGAGAACACGAATCATCACACTACAGATGATGGATGCATTGGGCTCACTAATTAGCACTAATTAGAATTAGAATTGCTAACACCTGTAATATCTGTGTGGTTATGGTGATAATGTTCTCCTCTTTTTGATACATTTTTTGGAGGGGGAGGGGGTAAAGAAGAAGACTGTTTCTTTCTGTGGTATTGAGTACTAGCTTGTTACCCGAACACGTATGCTTCCAGTAGAAAGTACATTGCTTATTCTTGCAAAGTATCTACATTATTATCAGGGGCGAAGGCCGTATAGTCATCTGCACACGACAATACACTGAGAGATGTCGATTGGATTGTGTCATTTATATATAGTATAGGGTAAATAGTATGGGGCATATAACTGATCCCGAAGTACGTTTGTGGTTGATATGTGTAAATATCGAGTGCTGGTGTTCGCGAACGCATATGTGTTGATTTCGACCATCCAGATATCTTTCAAATCAGCAATTTGTATGCAATAATGCTCTATTCTTTATAAAAAGAATTTGGTGGTTTGTAGTAACAAATGTTTTAGAAAATGCTTCCAGGGTATGTCTTTTGTTGATTTGTCAATCGTTAATGCAACGTTATTTGAAAGATGTAGCGACAGTGAAGTGGGCTATTTTTAAATCCGATTAGTTATTGATATAATATATTTTCTACCATGCTCAACTACGTCTCTACCTGTTAAAAGCCTGCATGTTAAATTTCAGCTTTTAATCCCACTAGGGTTAAAAGCGTCTACTGTGCTTAAAACGTTTTCAATGGGATTTCCCAAACAAAGATTTTAACCTATAGTAGGAACTAAAGTGAACTTGACCTTTGACATGATCGAATTTCCCGACTTCAATACATTCACACTTCACGATGTTTTCGACAATCAGCGTCGGATCAGATGTCGTTTACGGCACTGGTGCGATATTAAATTGCTATTTAAGTATAAAGTTGATTACAATTACACATTTAGAGTATAATTTGAGGGCCGATAATATTAATTTGACTGAAAATACAAGTTCAGTTCAATAAGCATTGACGATGTGCGTAGCTGTCAATCAAACATCACGTGCTGACGGAAGTACTGCCCACAGACGCAAAGATAAACAAAACTCATGTGTTTCTGCGTCTGCTTGTGCTACGATCTAAAATTAGTTTTAAGAAAGACGAAATTTACTAAATATGGACGATGTGTACGGTGATTTTAATATCGCCAGTGATCTGGAGGACATTTTCAATGACCAGCAATTTATGAGTTGTTTTGCAGAGGATTTAGCGACGAAATTGACGAAAATGATATTTCAAGTTCAACTTAAACTTCAAATTCAATTATGAATAGGCCTACTCAGAAACAGACAAGGGAGGTGATTGACATGAAAGGCCACATTATTGCCATACCTCTTGGAAAAATTCCTTCGAAAGTTGCTGATTCCAATGAATTAACCACTCCAAAAGACTCGTATCAGCAACATGCTATTAATGACATTGCAAATCAATCAGATACTGCATCATGTGAGCCCCAGTTGCCAATTGAGAATGCTCAAGAGCATTCAAATAAATTTGTAACTTTGAATTTTGATGAAACTGATGAGTTTATAAAAGCCCAGGAGAGCAAAGGGACCTTAAAGAAATCCCTATCTGATATAAACACATTTAGGACATTTCTTCGAAACAAAAATGAAACCAGGGAAATAAATGAAATTCCGGTTGCCGAATTGGACATTTTAGTTGCAAATAATATAATAAGCGTGCGAAGAAATGATGGCAGCGATTATGAGCCAAGCACCTTAAGAGGGCAGATTTCTAGTATTGACCGATTCCTGAAAAGGCATAAATATGGCACATCAATCATGAATAGGGCAGATGACGGATTTGATACGGCCCGAAGAGCTTTGACTGCAAAACAAAAATAGCTAAAACGTCTCGGGAAAGGAAATAAACCAAACCGCGCCCAACCAATTAGAGATCATGAAATCGATAAACTTTACAGTAATGGTTTGCTCGGTGGCTCAACACCGAATTCAATTTTGAACACATTATGGTTCAATAATACAATCCAGTTCGGACTTCGTGGAATAAAAGAACACTATAATTTGAGATGGGGTGATGTTACCCTACATGAAAGTGAAGGCAAGGAATATCTGCTTCTTAATGAACGCCAGACAAAGACACGGACAGGGGAAGACGTTCGGAATTTTCGGGAAATTTCTCCACGAATGTATAGTACTGGAAATGACGATAAGAGAAATCCTGTGTACATTTACAAACTATATGCCAAAAGGCGACCAATCGGATTTAGTGAAAATGACGATCCCTTCTATATAGCGACAAGGACAACGCCTGTAAATAATGCATGGGACTGGTGGTTTAAACGGCAGAAAGTTGGTGAAACAAAGTTATCAACAATTATGTCTAAAATGGCCAAAAGTGCAAATTTGAGCTCAAGATTGACAAATACCAGTGCCAGGAAGCATCTTATACAGAAGTTGAGAGAAAATAAAGTGGAGCCAATTGACATTGCTACTATTAGTGGACATAAAAATTTGTCGAGTATAAATAACTATTCTGTAACAGGTGAATCAGAACAGGAAAGATGCTCCAGGCTGTTGAGTACTACATCAAAATCAAATGTCAGTGCACTCACCTCCACAATAAGTCGTAGTCCGGATTCCAATGTTACTCCTGAATTGATTCCAACAACACACGACATTACGGAAGTTCCTAAAAACAATGTCGTTTCCCAATCACAGGAAAGTTCCAACACACTAAATGTTAACATGTTTGGCGATTTCAGAATGCCAACAAATCCAAATAACTTGTTGAATACACTCTTCCATGGAAATCACATACAAATAACAGACTTTAACATTAACTACAAAACAAAAAACTAAGTAACTTCCTGATGACCGTGCTTTTTGAATTTCGAACGAAAGTCGGGAGGCGGACCAGAATGTTGTTTTGACAAAAAATAGTGCCCAATGAGATGAACAAAAATGCTGTTGTTTATTTCTGAATAAATATTTATTTCTGATTTTCTTATGGAATGATCTGAATTCCCATGCTGGTGGAAATATTCGGTTATATGAATTCACCTCGGGTAAGGCACTGGTGTATCACTCTCACCAGTCGATATGTATTCATATGCACGTTAAAGTTTTTCATTGAACCGTCAACAGAAGGGGCGTTTTCGAAATGTTTGTTGGTTTTAAGTGACGAAGTGGAGAAATGATAACGAGCATGGTAGAAATAAAACAAATAGGTACTAGGGACAGGAAACAGATTTAAACCACGAGTAGGATGAGGGTTTTAACCACGAGGCTTGCCGAGTGGTTAAAACCCTCATTCTACGAGTGGTTTAAATCTATTTCCTGTCCCTAGTACCTATTTATTCTATATGTTTTCGATTAAACACTTTGAGTTTCTGATGTACATTAGTGTGTCTAACACTTTGGAGACAAGCTGGTAAAAATGCCACGGTCATGATTAGCTATTGTGCATAAGTGTGTGACCTTAAACACAAATAAATAAATGATAAATATTAGTCAGTTCAATGTTACGCTCAACAGAACGGCTACCGTGAATGGTCACTCTCCTCGGGTAGGTAATATTTCCACGGGCGCTATATTATTCGATTCCAACCACCGATTACAGGAATAAGCATCAAAATTTTAATAAAGGAAGCACCGGGTTTTACCCGGTGCTTCAATAATTAAAATTTGGCTGCTGATGATTTTTATTTCCTGGTAAACGCATGCGTGGACATCACTGCCAAGGCGTGGATTACGACCAGTCCATGGCGACTATACTGTATAAAGCTAGTTGGCAGGGGTGATTTGGAGCTCGAGTTATTGTACCTTTAAAAAAATTAACATGATTCTTCAATATTATATTTGTCTCCTGCCAGGCGTGTATGATTGACTGTGATCGTATCAAGACGCCTGAAGAGGATGGGGCGCTCGGTAGAACAAATGAGGAGTTTTAATATTGTTCAAATGAAAGAGTACGGACTCTTATATGTCCAGCCAAAGAATTCCTTATATTTGAATTTTTCTCATCTTCATCAAGACCGAAGACACCGCGGCAAAGGCACAAATAGGTAAGGTGTGACATCGAAAGCTTATAAATGAATGGAAAATTGTACCTGATTATCGATAATTCTCTTCAATTCTTCATTGCATTTTTGCAATTTTTCGACTTGCTGTTGCAATTTGATATTCTGCTCCAGAAGACAGTTTATCTGAAAGAAATTTAAATTATTCTAGTTTTGTGTATTGTGAACAAATGGAAAACAGATGGGATTTCACAAATAGGACAACGAACGATATACAAGCGCTGGTCGATTGGTTCTTGGAATCCTCGTAGTATCCTTGCACCACTCGCCCTCGGCCAGTAATCGTTAACCCATTCAAAGATAAGTGTGGCTCTGTATATTTACAGCACTGAGCTTTCAAAAGCGGTTTTGTTGCGACACATTTATATCAGTAATCGAAGACTCCATAAATAAAACATTGCGAAATCAAGAGCTGAAATCTATTAATCAATGATCAACATCTTGATTGATCAAAAAAAGTAATTGGTCGATTGATGTTACTTGTGAATAATTGTATTATATGGGTTAACTTTCTCCAAAACAGGCACACATCGTCACACTGACTCACATCAATTATATGAGACAGAGTAAAGCGTGCAATTTAACCGCTGACATTACTGTTCACTTGCATGATTATTATACTGTATCAGGAAATAGTCATCATTAACCCTTTTGACAGTGCGGGTAGCAGACGATATTTCCAAAATAAATTATTGAATTACTAAAAGTTTTCAATTTTTTTGTCCCCCAAAACATAGCTTATGCACCCTTAATGGAACGAGCTCAACGACGGCAGTTATTCAGCCTCCAATTTGGGCAAGTGATTAATCGGTTAACCAATGTTAATCTATACGATTAACAGATCAAGAAAACCCTTTAACCGATTCAGCTCTAGCGAAATCAAGAGTGAACCAGCAACATAAATTTTTCTGGTTTGATCGGTAATATCGGCAGAAATGCGTACAGTGAAGATCCGGTCCAAGCTAAAACACCACCAGTCTAATTTTGTTCGGAATTCAAAGACGTTATAGGCTGTTTATTTATCCACTTTTCGTGAAACTTGCCGCAGAAGATCGTTGGTACAATGTAATGCCACTTCACATACAAAGGTATACAGATGTAATTCGGGATCCACTTATAGATGTTCTAACCAATAAGTATTTAATTCATCCTGAAAATATTAAGATACTAACTTAGAACTACGCAACGCATTCACAAAACTACAGCCTTGGTGAGTCTTCATTGATAAGTACTTACTTTGCAAACATATCTAACAATATTGTATTGATATATTGATATATATTTATTCACCAGTATACTATAGATTACAATAAGATTGATAATTCCACATATATTTACAGTATTCATATGGTACATAACAACTATTATACATATAGGATACACAAGTATACTGGCAGGGGAAAGCATAGCCAGATTGGCTGTCTTCCTGCATTCCCCTATAAAGAGAGAGAAAGAAAAAGAAGGATTAAAAGGAAAGGTCGGAGAAAAAGAAAGCATACACGTGCAACATTGAGGAGTCTTGTAACTGGCTCTACTGAGATTCCACTCTAGTGAGTGTATACTTGATACATCCACCAAGGCATATATATATACACATCGGTGGTATGGCAGCTGGTATCCCAAGCTTGCTGGCTCTCTTGAAGCGACCTCAACCATTCAAACGATTTACTTTGCGAATTGAGATAGTTGTTCTAAATCCTTGGGTCTTTACAGCTATACAATTTAAGACAAGAGGCCAAAATTAACCCTTTGCACCCTGGTGGAATCTTCCATGTCAGTTCAATTGCAGCAGTTGGAAGAGTCCACATTCATTATTTGGGGGTAGGCCAATTAATATTTTCAACGTGCAGCCTCCTGGCTGCACGTTGAAAATATTAATTGATCTACTCCACACATTCACTCAACAGCCATCCTACTTCATGAACTTATGACGTATCAGGCAACTGGGCCGGAAAAGGGCCGTTGGAGTTTAAAGTGTTAAATATTAGGTCAAAACAAAGAAATGAATGTTTATGGTACTTTAAAATGAAATCGTCTGAAATATTTCAGTTGGCCGGAAAAAAATGATTGAATCTAAAACGTAGGCGGTGGACTATTTAAGGGCTAGGCTGATGCCAGGCCTTAACAGTGTCGATGATTTTCTTACATAATTTGAACGCTGGCGTGTGAGCTTTGATACTATCGAAATAATCTGTCCGTTGCTTATGCCTATCGGAATTTGAATGACTGCATGCCCCAGATGACAGGATTGGGCAGTTAGCTGCCTAGTCTATTAGGTGTCGTGGTGGGGCAATTTGCTGCCCTGGGGTATTTAAGGAATGGGTAGCGATTTGCCCAGTAGAGGTGTGCCAGAATGGGGTAAGAAGTGCACAGTACAGTAGTTACCAGGATGTAGTGTTAGCTGCTAATGTCTGGTGTGTGTCGGGAAGGGGGTGATATCTGCACATTTTAATCTGTGTTGCGATGTGATAGTCAGCTGTACAATTTAGTGTGGTGTAGAATGTTTTTGAATGGGGAAATTAGCGTCACATCTAATGCATGTCAAGATGGAGATAGTGTTGTCAGCTACACAGCCTATGGTTTATCAGGGCGTGTAATTATTTGCCGTTTTTAAGGATGTGTCTGGTTAGAGTGGTAAATTCCTAGTCTGGTGTGAGCCAACACGGGGTTGTTAGCTGCTCAGTGTTGCGTATGTAGGGACGGCCCATTTATCTGCCAAATCGAGCGTGTTGAGGCTCAAATTGTTATTACTGACCTCCTCCTACATATACAGGTGTATCGAGGTTCTTTTGCTTCAGAAGGACATCTATTAGTTCTCTAAGGAATACACTAAACTGGTTCAAAACTGAAATCGGTTGAGCAAAATTTTTGGGAAAATAACATCTTAAAAAACACATTTCACTTGAACCAATCAGTCCTTACACTCATCTCTCGATTCGTTGCAGAGAAATTAGACATGGACGTGAAGACCGAAATATGTCTTAACTTGGATAACCACCTTACATACGTCAACCCCTCGATGCTCCTATCTCTGAACATAGCCCGTAGTATTAAACCTAGTTTTAGGTTTTCGAAAAGCCTAACATACCCATTATGTATGAATATTATCCATCAGCTCCTGGTGTCGAAGTAATACCTGTGGGGTTTTGCTATATAATTCACCATTTTCTTGTACATGTTCCTATAGTCCTCGAAAATCAAGATAAGTTTTTCCTCATGTTCGGACCATCGGTTGCTTTCTTTGTCCCCTCAATCAATTATGGCTAATACAATTTTTCTTGATGAGATCCAAAATAATGCCAACTTTGATTTCATGACAAAACTGAATGATATTATTTCTAGCGAGGAAGAAGACCTCACCCTCCCATTTAATTCTCTTGACTCCGGTTGCCACTACTTTACGCCCGAACACTTTAAAGATGAAATTTCAAGCAAAATGAAAACTCTCTCCCTACTCAACATCAATTGTCGTAGTTTGAATGCAAACTTTGAAAATATGCACAAATTGTTGGCTGACCTGCAGACAAATTATAACTTTTTCGATGTAATTGGAATGACAGAAATATTTAACTTGAAATCTGGCATTGAGTACCGGCTTGAGGGTTATCACCCGCCAGTGTTCCGTACACGTCCTGACAACGATGATGGGAGGGGAGGTGTAGGAATGTTCATAAATGATAGTATACCCTACAAAATACGAAATGATCTGGCAGTCTTCATACCACATGTCTTTGAATCACTCATTATAGAAATATCTCTGAAGAAAAAATGTATTATAGGGACTATCTACTTGCCAAACACAACACCTAAAGCAGACCTGGACTTGTTCCTCGTCAAACTAAATGAATTGCTAGACTCCTTAAGCAGGGATAATATTGTAGTCTACCTCATGGTTGACTTTAACATAGGTTTTGCGTAGTGTAAATACCCACAGTAAAACGAATACTTTTATTGACTCGTTATTTACTGCTGTTTTTTTTGCCAGCCATTACAAAGCCTGCCAGAGTTACGGAGTTTTCCGCTACCATAATTGATCATATATTCATCAATAATATTACAAAGTTCACGTCCCGAATTGTAATTACTGACGTCAGAGGTCATTTTGCCACGTTCTATGTAGATGAACTGGATAAACGTCCCCCAGTTGCAACGCCTATTTATAGACGATCAATGAAAACTGAGAATGTCATCTGTTTTAAAAGACTTTTCACGGCTTGTGATTTCTCTGATGTTATCAATGACGTTTGTCCTGACTCGGCATACAATCGGTTCCTGGATAAATGTCACATATTATTTGAACAAGCATTTCCCCTAAAAGCAAGCCCCTGTCGAAAGAAACATACAAGACGAGAACCATGGATGACTTATGGCTTATTGCAATCGTCCCAAACTAAAAGTAAATTGTATGTTAAAAACCTAAAATTTCCTACCACCCAAAACACATCGGATTACAAAACATTCCGCCAGGAATATAATCGCTTGAAGCGAAAGTGCAAAGCAGATTATTATAATCAAATACTACTTGAAAACAAACATAGTATTAAAAACAAACGTGGGACACCTTGCGAAAGGCAATATACAAATCAAATAACAACCGACAACTTCCGCCTTCCTTCATGGACGGGAATATTGAATTATCCGACCCTAGAATAATTGCGGACAGATTTAACACATTTTTTGCTAACATTGGTATGAATATAAGTGCCCAAGTGCCCCCGACACAACGTCACTTCTCAGAATTTATCTGCAATCGTAATAATGGGGATTCATTTTTTATAACACCTACTAACGCACAAGAAATAGTCTCCCGTGTTAACAAATTAAAGGCAAACCAAGTACCGATAGTATTGATTTGGCCACCAAACAGCTGAAAAAGGTTATATGCGAGATAGCAGACCCTTTGTCTCATATTATCAATCTATCTTTCGCAGTAGGTAGAGTACCAGACAGAATGAAGTTAGCCAAAATCATTCCTGTCTTTAAATCTGAAGATCCTCAACTTTTCACCAATTATCGCCCTATCAGTATCCTTCCAACATTCTCAAAAATACTAAAACAATTAATGTACTCACGATTATACACTTTCATTGACGAGCAGAACGCTATATATAAGTATCAGTTATGTTTAGGAAGGGTCATTCGACTGTGCATCCCATTTTACATTTATTAAACAGTGTTTCAGAAGCAAATGATAAAACTTCAAAGGATTGTACACTATCAATTTTTCTAGATTTTTCAAAAACATTTGATACCATAAATCACTCGATTCTTTTGAAGAAGCTTGAAAGCTACGGTCTAAGTTGTTTAGCTAACTCCTGATTCGAAGATTATCTAACAAGCCGGTGTCAGTTTGTATCTTTCAGGAACAGCACATCCGAAGTAACTGATGTTTCCATTGGTGTACAACAAGGTTCAGTTTTACCCCCCCCCCTTCTCTTTTTATTATACATTAACGACATCAGCCAATCCACCCTACTTAAGGTGCTATCTTTTGCAGACGACACCACAGCTCATGTGTCGAGTGGGAACATAGATACTCTGTTCGATGAGACCAATACTGAACTCGATAAAATCAGTGAATGGTGCTCTGCAAATGGACGATGTCTTAATGCTAGTAAAACCAAATGTATGTTGTTACACCCGCAGCACGACTCGTATAATGCCGTCAATAAAATATCTTTGAACGACATTGATACTCCATTTGTTACCAACAGACTTGAGGAAAACTCTATCAAATGTTAGGGGTCAACCTCGACGGAAATTTAAAGTTCAAACAACACACGTCTGCAGTTTGCCTAAAGATGGCAAGGGCAATATTTGCCCTTAATAGGGCAAAAATAATCCTTCATTTGAAAGCCCTGAAGATATTGTAGCAGTCATTGATACATAGCCATATGTTGTATGGTATACTTGCCTGGGACCATGTTCCCTCAACCTGAGAATTTCAACACTCCAAAAAAGGCTATCCGTATCATAACAAATCGAAAATATACCTCGTACACCGAACCCTTATTTAAAAACTGCGGAGTACTGAAGTTTGAAGATTTGTATAAGCTACATGTGCATCTTTTTATGCACGACTGGTACCACAATAAACTTCCCATGTCATTTGACAATACTGTCGAAATATACACTAACCCTCCTGGAGTGGAAACATGACAAACAGGGAATGTGCGCTCCCTCAAATCAGGAACTCGCTTTTCTGCTAATAATTAATTCATTCTTGAATGGATATTCTTCTGACATTACTTGCATCAATCCATTCTGTCCTGATTGTGGCCCAGCATAAAGTGATCTCATCCTATCAACTATCGCTATTTCTACAATTAATCCTAAATCTAAGATGTTTCACATCACCACTTGTTTTTTCTGATTACCTCCGAACATGGGGAAAGCTTCATGAAAAATCTCTCTCTAAGGGTTCACTTATTGTGAATCGTGGTGGACAAAGAACTAAACTAGTCTGATGTCAGGACAAAATAAACCATGTCTGGGAATGGCAGGAAGACAGCCTTCCTGGCTATGCCATTTCCATGCAATGTACACTTTTTATTGTTATTTTGTATTTGTGTGAACTGTACATGAGTATGCTGCAAGATAAAGTTTCATTTCATTTCATTAGTTTTACCAATACATAATTAAAGGCGTTCCGTTAATCAAAAGGTGCCAAATTTCGTCGTTTGTCTGTGTTTACTGTGAACAGCAGTATCGAAAACAAATTATTCCTATAGTAACACGTTGGCGCTGTTTTTTTTGTGGTGGATGAATTATTCTAGCACACTGTTGCAAATGGACAATGTTAATGGTTACACCACTGGACATCAAACCGAAAGGCCAAAATTCTATCCCCGACAGGTGTAACTGAGTTGTGTCATTGGGCACGTCGATAGTACACTTGTCTTCAACCCTGATTGTGCTGAATGAGTATGTTGCTGAGTCTGACAGTTGCTCGTCGCTAATCGGTGGTTCTCCCCGGGTGCTTCGACTTCATTCATTCGTAAAACTGTCCGATAGGGGTGACCCTGGCTGTCAAAGGTGTCATTAAACCCAAATTAAAAGAAAACGCCTTTCAACATCGAAAACGGGAATAAAATTGTCGCATACAATAGACAGCTATTGTGGCTGTCTGAATCGACTTGTGTATGTAAGGGGGTTCAGTAAGACTTCACCCCAAAAGTCCCTTGGCTTTAGAGTAAGGTTGTTGAATGGTCCACATCAACTGATCTGAACGGTTATATGTTTATATAGGAAGAATAGCTAATCGAAGTGGAGTTGTAGCTATGATTAAGCTTACTTCATCATGTGGTTTTTCAGTAGTTTCGAGTCGTGTGTCTCGAGATTGTTCTTCAGACTTGAAGGTAAGCTCTGTTACTAGGGATCGGTGACGTGCTTGTCTCTGAAAATACAGGAGATAGACGTTGTTAAAATAAACATACTTGGATAGATTTCGATTGTGCTGTTTATATAAAACTATGATATATATCTGAATGTGAATGTTTGGTAACGCTATACAATGACTGTACTGCAGAGGCAAATAGCATTGTCTCTGGAAATTCTTTTCGTATACAAAACTTACTAAAGCAAAGCTAACTGTGCTGCTCGAGTTGTACTGGATACAGTTGGTAGTGGCGAAAATGACTGTGCCGAAAATGTCAGCGAAACAAATGAAACAAATAGCAGAGACGAAATTCACGAAATGGCATCTAGACCAAACGAGGAGGAACAACAAAACTATAAAATGTCTGTGTCAAAAAAGAAATCGAAGAATAATTGAACGAATAAAAAAATGAATGAAGAATGGGTAAACTATTTTCTTGAAAATAGAAAGTAGATTTAATGTTAGATGAACATTTTAATTTTGCTGTTTGTTTTTGTTTTTTCTACACGTGCTAACAACTACTTTAGGGCGGTACAAGGTATTTGCTCGGTTAAAGAGGTTTGGTTTTGTTTTTCATCATCGCTATCTTGATATCTCAGATTAAATGTCTTCTGACTTTTGGATCCGGTACCTAATTATGGTTTTACACTTTACATATTGAACATGCGTGGAGTTGTTTTTTTTTAAATTAGGTTAAGGTTAACATTCTGGATTCTACGGCATTCCACAATGGCGCTACCCTTTGTGAAAAGGAGTGTTTTCTTATGTTATTGTTGTATTGGCTTATTTCTATCTTATAGTAGTACTCTCAGGTTCGGTCTTCCTTTGTCTGTTTGAAAAAAATGCTCTGAGCCAATGTTGTACAAGCTAAGTGTCAATTTTATTTGTTTCTATTTGATCTCTTCCATATTTTAAGTGTCTTTATATATGTTAGATGTTTAATGTTGTAAATGAGCAGGATACAATGTAACTCGTCTCTGTATACACCCTATTGCTTCGAAGAACTATAAATTGTATGGACACCATTGATATGTTCAATAATTTCTCACTTGCAGTCATAGATATTAGGTATATTAGGGGTTTACCTGGCGCGTTTGTCATATTGTACATATAGTACTAATTTCTAGGATTGTTTTTTTTATACCGAAGTGGATCACATGCATTTTAGTTGAGACACAGGGTAGTTTAGGTACCCTCTATAAGCTTCATCAATATTTGACTGAATATTGGAAGGTACTTGCTTGCCTAATATTATTTAATCGTCCACAAATATTTACAGTTGCAGTTGAGAGCGTTTGGTATGACCTCAAAGATAAAAATAAAAGAGTGCTGGTCGTCATTACGTTATCATGGAATACCGCACTGCTTAACTGCTTCTATTTAGAGATCGTTGTTCTCTGTTAAGAAACATTTTGCCCATTTCAGAATGTTTGCGATTATGCCGTATGTTTTGCTGTGATCTACAGTATCAAAAGTATTTCTTAAAGTTTCTTAAAGTCAAGATAGACATCATCTAACGATTCGTCGTTGTCAACGGCGGCAGTGACGTTTTGAGAGTATTCTAAAAGTTGGGTTTTGCATAATTTACCTGCCCTGCATCCGCGTTGACATGAGAAAAACACTTTTGTCTTCCATAACGTTTCATGACGGCGTTTTTTACAAATGATCCAAGTGCTTTGAACATGATGCAAGCTAGGCGAACTGGTTGTAAGTATCCGGTTCCCTTGTAGTTGCATTTTAAACCCACTAGTCAGATTTACAGTTCACATACTTTATGAATGTCACCCGATTCAAAGAACATGTTGAAGAGATAGCAGAGCGGTAAACTTATATCATGTGCAGTTTCGTGTACTACCTGTGTCGGTATTGTACTGTACAGTCCGCGTGGACTGGTCGTAATCCACGCTTGGGTAGTGGTGTCCACGCATGCGTTTTCCAGGTATTTAAAATTATTATCAGCAAAATGCAATTTAATGAAGCACCGTGTTGAACTCGGTGCTTCAGTATTTAACTTTTTGCTGATTATTCCTATAATTGGTGTTTGGAATCTTGTAATATTGAGTCCGTGGAAATGTGGCACTCCTGTGGAAATTGATCAGTCTTGGCGACTCTACTGAACCTGGAGCGTGATTTCTTTGGAGAGGACGAGTTAGATTGTTATGCTTGTCTTCAATGATTGAGGGTGTAATCACAATATATGTTAAGAACTTCCCGCTAATTTGGAAATTCATCGTGGGAATGCTGCTCAGATCTTCGTTGTTAATTACCTACTGTGCGTCAGACCCTAGTCATAGCTCGTCGCATTGTATTCCTACCATGCAACTAAGTCACGTGGGACGCCAGTGGTGAACAACAATGTCTGGAAACTCTTCTATGCTCATGCCCAGCCCACCATCCAGCTTTCAAAATGCTTCCCATTCTCCTACCAATGGAATGATAGTAATAAATGAGATTATTATTATCCCTGACGGGTGAGGATGTAAGATGGGGAAATCTCACCCGGGGCAAGATATTTGGTCCAGACACGAGGCTTGCCGAGTGTCTGGACCAAATATCTTGTCCCGAGGGTGAGATTTCCCCATCTCACACCCACCCCCGTCAGAGATAACTTTTCTCCTCCACCAAAACAGCTTGAAATGCAGCGAAATGAACATTGACACATTTCGATGACGTCATATTATGAACTCGGCAATGAATTCGCATAACCTTTCGAGGGGAATTTCGAGCAACTCTCTACACTCATAATGGCGTTCAAACAAAAATTCATATAAAAGTGTCAAGTGTCCTTTGGTTTAGCGGTCTGTGTTTTTATTTCTATTTTCTTCGACAAACCTTCATCTGCTAATATTTCCAATACATGACAGAATGTTGTTTGTTTACAGAAGAACGTGCGATGATTGAACAGTTCGGCGCCCATTAAATATGCTAATAATTCTGCCACGTGGATCATATGAGATAGATATATCTCTCGCATGGTCTTCTCACATGAGACACGCATATCGTGCATAGGCAGTGTGGTGGGGGTGGGGGATCTGATTGTACGTTTTATCCTCAGTGGTTACCTTGATAAGATTATGGTATTACACCTGCGGCTGATCACTTTTATACATCAGTACAATGTTCAGTATATTCATTGTACAAAGGCCTAAAGAAGTTTAAAATCTGTTTCTCATACCCTCCCGTAGGTTCTTTTGGCTGCCGCATGCTCTCTTTTTATAACCAATGCAAAATTAAAAAATAAAAATTAAATGGCTGATGTCTGATATTTACCAAAATTAATAAAATTGATAAATTGTTCCATGAGGACAACAAGGCTTTTGGATTGCTTTAGCACTACAAAGCCTTCTTGCTCTCAAGGGACGAAATACACCCCCCTCATGCTATTATGTAGATTATAAGGCCTAAAACATAACACAAACGAAGAATACCAGCTTTTGATGGCATAGAAAAAAATTACAAAAAATAAAATGAGTGGCACTTTCTAACCACCAGTCTATTTAAGCCCTGTCAATCAAGGCTAAAATTGTTAAATTCATCGCAGTCTTACTGGAAATATGTGCAGCTTGAAACTGTGATACCAGAGTGCATACTATTAAAATCCTTTGAGCCCAAGAGGCCGCCTTTCCGGCCCAGTAACGTGATACTTCATAATTTAAGTAGGTTGACTTTTGAGTGGATGTGGTGTAGACCAATCAATATTTTGAACGTGCAGCCCCAAGGCTGCACGTTGAAAATATTAACTGGTCTACTCCCAAATAAAGAATATGGATTCTTCCCGTTGCTGACATTGAACTGATATGGTAGATACCACTAGGGATCAAAGGGTTAATTTGCCATGGACACTATCAGATATATGTAGAACATACCATAGTAGCTTGGTGTAATAAATGTTCCCTATGAGTGGCAGAGTGGGGTTAACCGCGATCCCTTACTTTGGATATATATTATTTATACCATTATCGTCTAATCAATGCCAGTACACGCGTGCAAATCTGTTTTTGTTTACATGGGCACTGGTGGGCTGTACTTCCGCTGTCACTTTTATCGCAGAAACGAAATGGAAAAAGAAACTCGTAAATCACGGGGCCTTTTTTCATTTTAATAACATAATAACATACTATTTCGAGTTATGGATGCTTTATTAACATGGGACAACGCATTATTATTATTTTTTATTTTTTTTTTTGGTGGGGGGGGGGGGGGGGGGTATCTTATAAGGTAAACTCATTCAAAAACATAACAAATAAATGCCGCATTCATTTCACTCTTCGCGAGGCGACGATGAATTTAGACAAGTTTGCATTCAGGTCGAAGTCACCAAAGGTCAACTTTGATGTAGTTCCACTGTGGGTAAAAATTGTAAATACTGAAGTCCCATTGCTGGCGTGTTCACCACAGACACACGTGTTCACCACGGTTGGTCTGTAAAACTAAAATTTATGTCATAGGCTTGTTATATATAGTAAAATAGGTAATCATGGTAGAAATGTATTTTTATGATAATTTTGCGTAATGCCTAGAAGCTGCACTCCGTGTGGATTTTAGAGGTATTTAGCTGTTTTGGTACTATAGCTCATTCTTTTAATTGTGTGTTGAATATACGCGTACATTATCTCAGTTCATGTTTTTCAACAGTATGCTGCTCCATAACATAATTTATAGCACCTTCCTATTTTCAAAATTAAAGTCACATTTTAGTTTGATAAAAATGAAAAACAAAAGCCTAAAAATACTTTAATTACACAATCTGTGTTCAAAATAGTCGGGCAAAACAAATATTATTAAGCACTTGTTACTCGAATATTTATTTCGCGTATATTTCTTGGGTGTGCCGATCCTCTCTCGGTCACGGTTTGAAAAGTGTTCTTCCATCTTGTGTCAGACGTTTTTGGTTTTCTTCTTTTCCTTCCCTTTTGACGAACGTTTCCGTTCTTTCGTATTTCTTCTAATAGCACTGAATCTGGAAATATTGTATAGTTCTTCCATTTACTTTGCTATGCTTTACCATATTGTTTCAGACGTGATAAAGTTATATTTTGAAACCGTCCACGAAGAAAAATTGTTGGTCTTTTGTTTTTGGAAAATAGGAGTTGTTTCATTATATTTTCGGAACCCGTCACCTACTGACGTTGTCGCATCTGAACTGTAGAAAACCAATATACAGTACAGTCGCCACGGAATGGTCGTAATCCATAGCGAGGTCCACGCATGCGTTTACCAGGTAATAAAAATCATCATCAGCAAATTTTACCAAATGAAGCACCGGGTTGTACCCGGTGCTTCATTTCGTAAATTTTTTATGACTATTCTTTTCATTGGCGTTTGGAATCTAATATTATTGCATCCGTGGAAATATTGCCCACTTGTGGAAAGTTAGCAGTCCGCAGCGGCCGTAGGATGCATATTTTTCGCGATGTGTTTTTTTAACATTATTAAAAATTCGGAAAATGTGACTAATTTTTCAGCCAGATCAAAATTGTTAAATCCTATGATGAAAGGTAGAGTAGTTCCATTTTGATATAAAACTGTGAATGATACCTTCATGAACGTGGTCAGTGATTTGCAAACATCTCCCGTTTTGTTTCCAAAATCTGTTTCACGAACTATGGAATTCTTATTAGGATTTATCACCAGAAATTCCTAATCAGGCTTGCCGTTTTATTGTCTCCTGATTGTCTATATTAATTTGTCTAACACCCATTGCACGCGTTTGTTGAATTTAATGAATGCAATTTTTGGATGAAAAAATCTTCCAAATATGTGCCATGTATTCTGGAATAAACGAACATGTAATACAGTTAGTCAATGAGCTGTATTTTGTTAAAGTCTGTCAGCGATGAAATGCGCTCCCAATTATTAATTTACAATTTGTATGTTTAATTCGTTAAGTTTTGACTTTCTCACAGGCAGGTCAAAAGAGAAAATAAAATCTGAAGAATCGGCCTCAAAAGGCACAAATTTTCTTTTAATTTTCATCTTCCCTGAAACTACAATATTTATTTATTATTTATTGGTGTTTAAGGTCATATATTTCTCCACAATGGCAAACCATGACCGTAACAGTTTTACGGGTAGAGGAAGCCGAAGTACCCGGAGAGAACCACCGAGCAACGGCGAGCAACTGTCAACTCCTCAACATACCAACTCCACACAAGCAGGTTTAGCATTGGTTGAAGACAGGTGCACCATCGGCGTGCAGTGCGCCTTAACTACAATATTTACAGCATTTGACAGTAAATGGCGCGTTTAATGTGGGTTTCAAACTACATACACTATTTGTAGAAGAAGTGTACCATTGCACTAACAAACACTATCTGAATATCTTATAAAACAATATTACATACCTTTCTCTGGTTATAAGCCTTCAGCGTATACAACAACGGGTTCAGAGCAGAGTTTACAGGTAGTATAAATATTGTTGTCCAGGCATACATCTCCCCGGGTATTGGGTATCCACAAAGTGATGCTAAGCCTCAAAAGGGAAAATAGAATCATGAACAATTGTAGTGTAATCAGCTGTTTCTGTTTTAATTTAGACTTAACCCTTTACCCAACATGAAAAGCAGACGACACTGCGAAAAAAGTTCTTGAATAAGTACTTTTTTAATTTTTTGTCTCAAAAACATAGGTTATGACCCCTCATTGGAACGAGCTCGACGAGCTCGTTCCAATGAGGGGTCATAACCTATGTTTTAAGACAAAAAATGAAAAGATAATAAAAATTAATTGGTGATTTTTTAGAATAGCACTGACTGGTTTTGGTCATTACGTTAGGTAAAGGGTTAATACAATAATGTACACTGATTACAAATTACATGGTGATTCAGCAGGTGTTAGGTTTGTCAATACCGGTATCGTTCTAAATGCACTGAAGATTGTGCCAGATGAAAAATGTTTTATTTTTACAATGTCGATAATTGTATTTGACAACTGAGAGCAAAATATATTTATAATTCTAATACAATTACTATAAATCTCAAAATTTGATTGGTTAATCAATCAAATTTGCGACAGTAAAATCGGCGCAACCTGTCGGAAATTTTGTATTTTCAGAAACTATTTCAGGAAAGTCAAGATGTATTCATGGGCGTTCTATTTTCGTTCCATTTAGAGTCATTGACTGCCGCATCAAGGTAAACAGTGAACGCGTTGACTTTTTATATAAAAAAATCGTTTTCTATATTTCTTGTAATTAACTGTAATTAATATGGTTGAAGTTGGAAAGTTTAATATTAATGTGGAAGAGGTTTGGCAGAGACTGCTGAGTAATGAAATGAGAGTTGAAAAAAAACTGATTCCGATAGGCATAACGGTAACCGTGTGGAACTAGTCAGTGATATTCTAATATAATTTATAATTTGAGAAGTGAACTATTCGTTCTGCAACAATTGTGTCAATACCAGTAGCCTAATTCCACAAGCCATCACTTCCCAAAAACAGTTTGAAATGAACAACTGTTCTGTAACCACAAGTAATTATTACGGTTAAACAAGGGCTTCCAATCAAAGATCTCAAATTTTTTAACTTTAATGGTAAATCCTAGAGTGCTTTCCAACTCAGGCTGAAACATCGCAAGGAACTCTAAACTTTGACACGGAAAGCAACATACGTATTTTGTTTTCAGATTGTCACAAACATTTAAACAAGATAAAAGTTGTCAGTATAAATATAAATATATTTTGTTATTGGTGATAAAATGACTAAAACGTATGGAACTATTTGTATAGTGGCAGCGTAAAATATATTTCGTGATTTGGTTCGGAACTCCCAAAATGACGTCACGAAGACTGTATTTTTAGATTTAAATTGTTGCCTTCATAAAGGCGTTGTTTTATAGTTGGGAGATCAAATACTATCTCCGTTTTCAAACGAATTATTGTTGTATTTGATTGTTTTGGGCCGTAAACGATGATTTGACTGTTGCAAATATCCGTTCTACCGCCTCCGCTAACGCGTCGCCGGCAAAACTCAATTTGCGAGAGTAAAACCATCGTTTACGGCCCCAAACAATCAAATACAACATAGTTATCCCTTAATTTACTGACACACACAACAAAGCTCACACAGAGAGATAACTTTATCTCCATGGATAGACTTATTAAAAATGCAAAATGTATAGAGAATGACCTAATACACACGCTTTCAGCTCTTCCACTCTTCAGCACACAATATACCTAGCACCATAAAATAGACAAGAGGACCAGATCAATTCAATTCACAAGCACAGAACATTGGAATTACGATAAATAAACATTGGAATTATTCTCTCTAAAATAGGAACTTACTTCAAGTTACTTTACTCCTAATCAGAAATACATAGAGGGTGCGTATAATATTTGAACAGATACAACAATTATCTCATGAGTGATTGCAAGCATGTGAGGCTTCGTGAGCAACTAAAATCTTGGATCTAATTTCATTCATGACTGAAACAACTTCAGTATCTTCCAGTAACCTTGAAATATTATTATTAGAGCTAAAACGGTTAACCAATTGATTAACCAATGATCAACGTCTTGACCGATCAAAAAGGTAATTAATCGATTAACCATTACATTTGAACTACTGTATTATAAAGTAAAACGTGCAAGTTGCGTGCTGATATACTTGTTCACATGCTTGATCATATTACTATATCAGTAGCTGGAAATGGTCATTCTTAACCCTTTACTCAATGAGGTATCAGCGGTACTTGCAAAATAAAATTCTTCAATTACTATAAAGGTTCATTTTTTGTCTTTAAAACATAGCGCATGACTCCTCGTTGGAACGATCCCTTTGAGTTCGTTCCAATGAAGGGTCATAAGCTATGTTGCTGAGACAACAAATTAAAACATAATACAATTTGAATAGAGATTGTTGTATATACTGGATGACTACTGAGTAAACGCGTGGGGTAGATCAATCAATATTTTGAATGTACATACCTAAGGCTGCTCATTGAAAATATTAATTAGTCTACCCCCACTTAATGGATATGGACTTCTCTAACTGCTGCCATTGAACTGACATTGGAAATTACCATTGGGGTTTCAAAGGGTTAATTACACTTAAATTGCAATTTAAACACCTTAACGGCGAAAAGGCATAATGAGGTCGATCTGAACTAATTGCGTAAGAACGTCACCTCCGGAAAGATATTCCTCTTTTTATATATCACTAGCAGGGTTACCCGGTGTTGCTCGGGCTGAGGAGAGTATTCTCCCTTAATGGTGCCCCTCTACACCCCCACGCCACTCCGACAATTTTTTGAACCTCACCATTATATTCCTGGTAAAAAATACCCCTAGTGCTAGTGGACCCCTTTGAAGACTTATATCGGTGAGAAAAATTTTGGTCATAACTTTTGGTGCCCCTCTACACCCCCACCCCCACGCCCACCCCGATACTTTTTTAAGCTTCACCATTATATTTCTGATAAAAACGTACCCCTAGTAGACCCCTTTGAAGACATATATCGGTAAAACATTTTGGTCATAACTTTTGGTGCCCACCTACCCCCCCCCCCCCCCACACCCCGCACACTTTTTTAAACCTAACGATGACCTCCGCCATAAAAAGTACTCCTAGTAGATCCATTTTAGACACTCAGGGTGGCCCCATATTCATTTCTATAGCGGACAGACAATCAGACATACATACATACATACATACATACATACATACATACATACATACATACATACAGATATTCTAAAATATAGTATAGATAACACAGAATCGAAAACTGTTTGTCAGGCATTTAACTCTAGTTTTTAGTGTAGGATGTATTTGAAACTGATATTTCTGAAACATCCATAATCGTTTTTTCTCTAACATAATACTCTTAGGCCTGAAACGGAGCTGTAGTCATGGAGGCACTGAACCTAGTAGAAACTAGTAGAAAGCGATGATGGAATATAGGCAGATGGTGCTCCTCATTTTCTCAATTATACTGCACAATTCACATCAGAAATCCGAGCTTAGCGAAAGACAGGGAGGGTCTTTAATGAATCACTATACCGTATGAATAAAAATTTATATCGTTTGAACTGGGTGAATAATGACTTTACCATCATTTAAGGGTGTATAATGAGAGATGTTTTTTGAATAGCTATTTGTGTAAAAAAAAGTGTATGAAGTAAAGAACATCATTATTATCAGCAACATAAACGGCGTGGAGCACGTAACACAGCATGTATGTGTTTTCCTTGTTTATACTTAAATGTTTGTGATGTGATTCCGAGGGAAATTGCATCACCGAGTTCAGTAAGATCGATCTGAACCGAAGTTTATAGAGGCTCAGGTCAATTTTATTGAACGAAGTTCTGAAATTCCATATCAACACGTGATGAATTTGAAATCATTTTATGTCATAATGTGCGATTTAACCCTTTAACCCTTTACCCAACTCAGACGACATCAAAATTTAGTATTTTAAATATCATTTTCGAAAATTGTTCAAAAAACGTCAACAAAACCATATCAAGTGACCCCTTGTTGGAACGAGCTCAACGAGCTCGTTCCAAAGAGGGATCACATGATGCGGTTTTGTTGAAATTTGTGAAAAATAATATTTTTTCAGCTGCGAAATTTGCATATTACGCGGGTGGATGTGGCCGATTGGTTGGGTAAAGGGTTAACTAAGGTTTGCGGCTAAAATCCGCCAACTAAAGTTTGCTCTGAAAACATAGATTAAGGCCCCCATGGACGAGCTCCATGCGCTCGTTCCAATGAGGAGACACAGGCCATAAGCTATTTCTTTGTGGCAGAAAATGTTTTGGACATGTCGTATGTTATTCGTATTAGGTAAATAGTCATGGAAATATAAGAGAAGTTTAACCCTTTGAACACGTAAGACCGATTTTTCGGTCCAAGACATAATTTCGTCCCAACATTGTCTTGTTATAAAAGGGAAATACACGGGGTTGGTGATAAAATAATAACTGCTGTCTGCAGCCAGATGGCTGCAGACTGCAGTTATTATTTTATCCTACCAAAATATATTGATATTGGACTGACCCATTCTCACAAATTGTACACAAATGCGATACCATTCCAGGAAACGAGGGTTGAAAGGGTTAATGCTGTTTCCGAAACCAACTCTATCACGATATTATGGCGTCAGCGTTGATTTGTGGCGTCACGCGTTCGCTGGGCGTGTTGCGTATGATATTTCCGTGATGAGCTGTTTGTTGGCACATTTATGCTAAATGCGATGCGATCCTTACGGGCGAAACCACAAAATTACAAATATCGAATTTGAATCCCATTTGTCGGTTTCACCAATGTGTTATGTTTAAAGTATGGCTTTACACGGACCAAAACATACCTTACACCCGCTTATTTGAACGAGTTTCTTGAGCTCATTCCGATAAGACATCCCACGTTATGTTTAGAACGCACAGATATGAAACATTTTACAGTTAAAACTAGAAGTCCTGTCCTGAAATGCGCACAAATAGCACGTCGATTTGCGCGTTAATCTACGCGTTATGACGATGGTAAGGCTATCAAATTCTGCACATACGGCCTGTGCACAAGCAAAGTTTCAGCCAATGGACCTCCGCGTAACCCGGAGGGCCATTGGCAGGAACATTGCTTGTGTTTGCTATGGGTAACACTAACAAGGAGAACCAGCCATGCTTTGAGTGCCATTCGATATGGCAATTGCGCGCAATTCCTACGCGCAATTAAGCCTAGATAAGCGCACAGTTCATGACAGGCCTTCTAGTTTTAACTGTAGATTGTGCAAATGTTTGCTCTTTGCCGGATTAGATTTGTTCATTTCTTTGTCCGATCGATATCAGAGTGGCTGTTAAAATAATGAGGGCCAAATCTGGTACCTGTTTAGTATTTTCGTGCTAAATAGTCAAAGGTCAATGTCACATAATCTATAAAACTATTTTACAATTGTTTTGATGGGGTCTTCCATAACCTGTTTGCTGCGACCGCGTTGCAGCAGTTGTAAGTTTCTGGCTATCAAATGATGCTGTACCACTCACAAATTTCTAAAACATATAATCATGCATCTGATCGGAAATGACACAAATCGTATAATGGAAAATATAATGAGTAACCCTCTGCACTCTGATGTCAAAGCACTAAAATTTCATGCTGCAAATGTTTCCTATAATGCAACAAGGCGATCAACCAATTCAATCTTGTTTGACAGAGCTCAATGAGCTCTGTCAAACAAGATTGAATTTGTCAAATTCCTAGTTAAATTATGGGAAAAAATTGTAGGTTGAAATTTTGCAATTTAGGCATTAGTGTGCAGAGGGTTAATGAGAAAGAAGCACACAAAACAATATAAAAACACTTACCCATAATTGCGATTGGAAACCAGCACAGGAAATCAGTGAAAACAATTAAAAACAAATTTCTTGCTATCACAATGTTCTGATCCTGTCCACCTGACTTCCGCATTGATGTTAACACCGTTGAACGAATTTCCATGTAAATCATAACCTGGCCTATGACAATGATGGTGAAAGATACAAAATTGTAACCCAAGAACAGAGCTACAGCATAGTGCCACCCATACGTACGGTCGCGTGTAAGAGGTAGAGCTAAGCATGTGCCACATTTTGAGTAAAATCTATTCTCAAAGTATGGTACACCTATCACTGGTATGACGGATATACATATGTTGAGTGCCCATATGAAGAGAAGAGACATCTTAGCTTTCGAAGCATTAAATTTAAAAGCACTAAATGGGTACTTGATAGCCAGAACTCTATCCACTGTGATTATGCACAACATTGTAGTTGAGACCTCACTTGAAAGCGTGGCAATAACACCAGCAACCTTACATCCGATACTATGCCGCCATAATGCCTCATAATAAATGTAGCGTCCCCTGTAATATTCGTCTGTGATTGCTATTATATAAAGGTACACGCCCATTAAAAAATCTGCTATACACAAGTTTAGGACAAATAGTCCATGAGGTTTTTTCAAAGACATCTTGTCAATGCTCAGTCTGTAGACAATGGAAAGGCCATTCCCAACCAAGGCTACAGAACCAATTGTCCATAGACAAATGCGCATAATCTCGTCTTTCATTAAATCTTTGCATGATGAAAATTCGTCTTCCGATGGATAGCAATTCTCCTTATCAACACTTTCTGGTTTGATGCAACAAAACCTGTACTCGTCGGTATACAGATATTGCAAATGTGGCATACCATCAAACATGCCACTGTAGAATGTTTCAATTGTATTACCGCGCATGTCTAGGGTACGCAGGCTTGGAACACTTTTAAATGTTCCGGTCGCAATATTCATAATGCTGTTTCTGGAAATATTCAAATATAGCAAGCTTTTAAGACCCTTAAGCACACGAGCATCAATTGATTCAATTAAATTATCCGACAAGTCCAAATAAAATAAGTTTTGCAATGACAGTAAGGTATTAGTCTCTAACACTTTGAGGTTCGTGTGAGTAATGGTTAAATGTGCAAGGTATGAAAAGTGAGCAAGTTGGAGTTGATTTCCTGTCACTTCCGTTCTACTGATAAGTAACTTCCGTAATTGATGTGACACACGCGGAAGATAAGGCAAACTAGAGCACGTAAATGCCAATCCATTGCAAGTACAGTCTTCAGGGCAGTCAACATCACACAGTAACTCGTCATCTCCATGCTTACATTGCTCAATCCCATCACAAGTCTCGGTAAATGGAATACAAACGAAGGAATCGCGGCACTTGAACAATTCGTAACAACTTATATTTCCTGGAAAAAAATATATATTTAATGGTGAATGTTGGAATACGTATGGCTTATCTTATCTCGTATGGGGTGGGATGATTACCACAAAAACACACAGATGGGATCGGGTGTCGGAAGAAATTTGATTGGTTGGTCCTCAGATGTGTCGGTTGTGGGTTAATACACAGTCGAATAAAAGGTTTTCAGGAGGCTGCTGATATTTTTGTTTATTATATGACTACCACAAATAGCCCCTCAATACCGCGATAGATTGCCCATCAAATTCAGCTCTTCGGAAAACAGGAGTATTAAGTTTTCCATATCGTTACCATGCATGTCTCAAACGAGGTGCACGTGAACGGACTATTTCTACCAGTGACCTATAAATAAATATAGAACATAAGCACAGAACATAAACACGAGTGTCTCCTCATTAAACTCTGTTGACGAACATTCCAGTGGAGGTCTATTTGAAAATGCGGTGCTGAACAATTGTAAAATAACAAATAACAACTCTTTTCAAGATGCGAATCCAACAAAAACGTTGGAGAATCTGTGTTACCGAACGCGATTCCGATTGAAAGTTTAGTCTTGCGTCCATTGTTTTGATCTTCAAGTTTCATGTTCGACACGAACGTTCGGTATTACTACGCGTTTGGTATTCCCTAATTCCATAAATTGGTAATGGTTATTTGGCTGGTACAATTCCCGTTGAATTTGATTTTTCAGATGTTGTGATCCGTTTAAAATACTAATTGTCATATAATAAACAATTTACTACAACAGTCAATTGATCTGTTTTGATGTATTCCATCTCGTTGACGAGATGAAATCGGCCAGATCAAACTCGATGCCTGCGTTTAAAGAGTATACATTTAAGATCGAACGCACGCAATGCGAAATTCCCTGATGTATTTGTGGAATTTACCGATTTATGTATAGGCCACTGATAGAAACGGTCCGTTCACGTGCGCCTCGTTTGAGACAGGCATACTAACGATCTGGAAAACTTGACACTCTTGTTTTCCGGTGAGCTGGATTTGATCGGCAAACTACAGTGGTATTGAGAGGCTATTTGTGGTTGTCATATAATAAAATGAGGTACCACACAAATGAAATGTGATTATGGTTCACATTTTATATCTACCTAACAGTAGAGACAATGCGATTAAACGGTTTTTCAAAACAAGTCTAGATTGAGCAACATTTCTTAAGTTGATTTAATGGAAATGAATATCCATGGTACTTTTAGATTCAGTCGACATTAATATTCCAGCCGATTGAATCTGGAAATACACTTTGGGCTATTTAAGGGCTAGACTGTTTCTAGGCAATAACAGCGTAGATTCGTTTCAAAATTGGAAACGTTGCTGAATCCCTTTACAGATTGTTGAAATGAATCACCGGCCTTTTAACTCTTTTGGCTCGACAGGTGACTAAAGTCGACAGACGGCAGACCGCGGAAAGGTACTGCAGTAGTCATTTTAGCCAACTGTGTGTGTCCATTTCCAAATGCTTTTAACCCTTTACTCAACGCGAATGATATCAAAAATATATCATTTTTTCAAATTTTTCAAAATATTTCAACAAAAGCATATCATGTGACCCCTCGTTGGAACGAGCTCGACAAGCTCGTTCCAACGAGGGGTCACATGATATGGTTTTGTTGAACTTTTTTGGATAATTGTATTTTTCAAGAGCTGAAGTGGCATATTACGGCGGATTCTTTGGGTAAAGGATTGAATAAACATACATATTCCTATGTTTCATGCACCATTTTTGTTCTATCCATGAACAACGATATCGTCCCTTGAAAGTATAAAATGTGCCATTTAAAATATATACAGAAAATCATTTGAAAAACTGTCAATGAGATCTTTAGATCATCTTTTAAAATAATAACGCTTTAATCTAACAACCTATACTTTTTGTAAAAGTCCTGATGAATATTAGGCGCTAATAATTCTGTTTCTCAGATTATTCCTTGCCAAAGGAGTTAAAAGACATGACGTTTGACCGGTAATATGAATGATTCACTCCAGCCATTTGAACACATAGATATAAAATACAGTTCTGGAAAATACAATTGGAAAAGCGATATAGAAGTTGCATGTCCCTCTGACAGTGATCACGCCATTTAAACGTAAGATGCTATGGCAGTGATGCGCGTTATGCTTTAATTTTGTAATTAACGAGTGTTCTTGGTCTTGCAGTGAAGCAGAGTAATGCCTGTAATCCGAGTCTTCATTTAGCCCTTTCCAGACATACCTAGCAGATTTGGCCGTCAAGACAAATTGTCTCTTCGGGAAACGCTTCCTCTCCACTTATGCCAATATATTTATAAACTTTGAAAACAAACATTTTTGCACACAGAATCTTTGGATGAATTTGATAGGAATTTCCATCCCACGTAAGATACACCCTCTTAGATGTAATGCTTAATTATTAAAGATGGTAACCCTTCCAATCGAGTTCTGGAATTGTTAAGCATATTAGTATCAACAACAAATGAGCAAATCTACAACCTTTTCTATGGAAGTTTCAGTAATAATTTAAGTGCACAACCCTATTGCCTCCTCACCATTTCGTGTTTGATTTGTCGTCTTATCATTCAAGAACAAATTTTCTTTTGCACAAAAGTCGATGCGTGTCGGGTTAAAAGGGCTAAAATAAACAAAGGCAAAGGCATAACATCGCTAATCGTTTATCTAACGTTACGGCCAATACCGACGAGCGATATTTCAGTGGGTTTGTATTTATTTTTTGTCTCATAAACATAGCTTATTCTTCTAATTGGACCGAGCCCGTTGAGCTAATTACAATGAAGGCGAGTGAGCTATGTTTTTTAACGCAACCAATTAAACAATACTCAAAAAAACTGTTTGCAAGTGTCGTTTCCCTTTAGTGTTTGGTAAAGAGATAACAAATTTTGCGCGAGAACTTTGTTGCGTCAGAACTAATATTAAGGTCTGAAACTGTAGAAATAGAGAAAGGATGTTATTATAATATACTACACAAAGTTTGCTAAACACCACATATTTGACACATCATTGTGGAATTTCCTTGTGACACATTTGCGATATTTTTGATGGATATGATTTAGGAATGTATTGAGATGGTTCCCAGTGTTTTCATTAGCTCTCGTGACAGGCAGACTTTTCGTGACAGTCACGAAAAGCACGTATCCCTTGATTTCCATAATGTTTTCGTGTACTGTCTACATGTACATGAGATGTGTAGGGTATTCAGTCTTCATTTCAACACAAACCCTAGTGATTTAATGATTGAGTATGGCGAATGCAGATGTAAGAAAACATTTGTCTGAAGCAGAAATGTGGTGGGCTGTATGGATGGTGGAGCAAGGGGCTACCCATCGTCAGGTTGGTGAAGCCCTTGGAGTGCACCAAACGGTGATCAACAGAGCCCGGGCAAGATTTCAGCAGTATGGCTCACCAGTCAGACGACATGGTGATGGCAGAGACAGGGCAACATCTGCAGCTGAAGACCGGTTTTTGATCATTCAGGCCCGTAGGAACCGCTTTAACACAGCAACCCAGCTTCGCAGTGACCTTCCGAATGCATCCGTGGTAATTATTTTGACGCAGACTATCCGGGCAAGGTTGCACGAAGGTGGTCTCCGATCGAGAAGACTATGTAATCGCATTCAGCTGTCCCAGAACCACCGCCAGACACGATATGAATGGATTTTGGATCACGTTGGATGGACCAGAGAAGATTGACGACCTGTACTTTTTACAGATGAGTCAAGGTACTGCCTAGACAACACAGATAGGCGTTCTATGGTATGTAGAAGACCAGGTGGGCGATTCCATGCAGCAAACATTGCTGAGCATGATCGCTTTGGTGGAGGGTCAATAATGGTTTGTGGTGGCATCAGCTGGAATGGACGGACAGAGCTCAGTGTCCTTGACCGTGGTACATTGACTGCACAGCGGTATGTTGATGAAGTCCTGGATGTCCACGACAGATTGTACGCAGGTGCAGTTGGTGATAGATTCATTCTTATGGACGATAATGCCCGTCCTCATGTTGCCCATGCTGTCCGGGAGTACCGACAGAGGGAGGGGATTGAGTGTATGGACTGGTCAGCAAGATCCCCTGGCCTCAATCCAATCGAACATGTCTGGAATGAGTTGCAACTTGCAATTTCAGTCCGTGCAGTCCAACCAAGAAGTGTCCAGGAGCTTGATGCCATGTTGTCCCAAGAATGGAATAACATCCACAAATGACCATCTGGAACCTAATTGGGAGCATGAGAAGGCGTTGTCAAGCTGTAATTAACAATAATGGGTCTCATACTCGATATTGAACCCATATCAGTTCGCTCCGTCAACTTTTTGGCAAATTTGAAAAATGTCCATTTACCAATAATATCCATTCTCCATGGCTATAGTATTCAAAGGCTAAAAAATAATGTCAAACACAAATAATATCTTAATTTATGTGCTTAAATCATTAAAGATATAATTAAATATAAAATATATACACTTTTCATAACAATATTTCAATTAAAACGTAAAACAGGTAGTTGGATATACTTGGTGCTTAGCAAACTTTGAGTTGTATATTATCCAATTCGTTCGGAATGCTCGCATCTCACTACTCCGAAACGCTGTCGATTCTTTTTTCGGTCCACCGCTCCCTTCATCCTCTTCATGTCCCTCGACGCATTCAGTGTAATGTTTTAATATAATTTACCACAGAACAAATTAGTAAGTTTGGGTTACTCGATTTCATCCACTCACCGCAATTGATTTCATCAGCTCCACCTGGACAGTGTTTCCTTCCATCACAGTATAAGGACATCGGGATGCAAAAACTATCTGGACACTTCACATATTCCTCGGGACACTCAAAGTCATCTGTATAAAAGTAAATGGTTTTATGCTTGTTATCCTAGAAGCGGTATATCAAATTCCACTACCTGAATTAGTTAGTGCGTACAGTTATGTAATCAGAAAAGCGATATATTTTTATGATCGGATAAAATCTAAGATACAAAATTTTCGAATTGTTGATAGATGGGACTCTAAAGTGTAGGCTGGAAAGCGGATACAGAGTTTTAATCTAGACAGTACTTGCATAATAAAATTGATTATATGGTCTCATTAACAACACTGTTCCATTCTCTCTTCACTGTCAGGGAAACTCCACCAACCACCTACTCACTTTGTAGGATATCTCTGTGTAAATATTTAAAAAATGTATTTTGTCGAACAAAAGAAAGACTTCAACCGGAAGTTTAATCAAACGAATGAATTACATTGAAGATGTGTTTGTAATTTATGTGCACAGCATACAAACGTGTGTAGTTATGGTAGCTGGGTCCAATTACTATAGACCAAGCTATTAACAAAGTTGACGGAACTGCACGGAGTAATCATAAAGGTACAACTGTGATGAGACGTTATTCTTAATTAATAAGCAAACAAACATGTCTATGAGTACTAGTAATGTCATTTAACGTAGAGTCACCATGGACTGGCCGTAATCCACGCATCAACAGTGATGTCCACGCATGCGTGTACCAGGTAATACAAATCATCATCAGCAAAACTTTGATTAATGAAGCACCGGATTGTACCCGGTGCTTCATTAACTAAATTTTTGATGATTATTCCTATAATTAGTAATTGGAATCTTATATTATTGCTTCCGTGGAAATATTCCCCACCGGTGGAAAATGACCATTCAACGGCGGCTATACTATAAGATTCGAACTAATCAAGTTTCGACTTGAAACATTTCTTGCGTTGATTTAAAGAAAATGAAAGTTTTTGGTATCATTTAGGTTCAACTGAGAAAATACCAGCCAATTAAATATAAAAATAGGTGATGAACTATTTCAGGTCGATTGGTTGCAGACCACAACAACGTAAGATTCGTTTCAGAATTTGACTAGTGGCGTTGGATCTTGGTTCCCACATTCTATTACCACCGTCTCTGAAGAGTGGAATCCGCAGTTCTTCCAGAAGAGGCTTAAAAGTTCAGGCCTCTTAAATAGTCTAGACCAGTTTTTTTATTTGTGGGAATTGTAATTTCCACAATTACAATTTTTTCTGGCAGAAATAGACGAAAATAGAGGATATGGAATGACTGTTTTGGTCAATTGATATTTATAAAACAAGTCTAAATGGATTTTCTGTTTTGAAGAGTCTCTCGCGAGGCAAAAACGGAAGGTTCGTAGACGAGTTTGATAAATATCGATGACCAAATCACGAATTGCATATTCTGTTAGCCATATGACCCCCACAGTTACTAAAGGAAATCTTTTAGCTCAACTCAACTAAAGGTGTTATGAAGCACTAACTGATATTTGTTGAAAATATGAAACTGTATTAAGCCGAGAAAACTGAGAAGTCATATGATAAAAAATGTTATTTCCAAATGAAACAAAATACTGCATTTTGATTGGCTGAGAGGTACGGTGTAACTTACAATCAACTGTAGCTTTTTTTAGACCATGGTTGACCACAGTGTAAAAACAAGAATACACAATAGCAGGCTTATATGTCTAAAGAAGCACCCATTTTTAAATGTTTAAATCATACCTTCTGCTCGGTTATGTTAGAACAACTATAAAAATACAGGAATTTTAATATTTATGTGCAATACAATATTAGAGATATGGTTGTCATTGGAACTGGCTCTTTTTTTTAATCTTATTTGTTTTTACAAGGATTGGCGAACAAGTTATGCAACTTATATTATTATATATTGTGCCAGCTCCAATGATATCCATATTTGTCTGGTTGTATTAAGAAACTTACAAAATACAAATTTTCTCTCAGTTTTTCCCACAATGTAGGTTAAAGTATTAAGTACACCAAAAATTCTTGGAAATAAATCCGTTATCCTCGTGTTTTCCAGGATGTATGGGAGTTTACACCGGACTGGAAACTCATACACCCTTCGGCTTCGCCTCAGGGTGTATGAGTTCCCAAACCAGTGTAAATTCCCATACACCCTGGAAAACACAAGGATAATTAATAATATAGCATGCTACGATTCTGGCGATAAAAACTAGGCATTTGGGAATTATAAACGATGAAAAATGAATAATATAACTGCTTGATTTCATTTTTCATCGACAGAAATAGATAGTATGATTTTAGTTACAGTATGCCCGAATATATCACATTACACACATATGATGTGCACTAAAACTCACTACATTCTTCTAGATGTGACATATCACGACATCCTTCTACTTCTCCGTTGTCATCTAGTTTCAAGATGCATCGATGCTTTCTATTCGTCACAATTCCATTTTTACAAAGCATTTGGTTTGTGGTTATATTCCGTATTTCTATAAGTAAAGAGTTATTAACACACATGATAGTCACATGACACAAACACTTGATTTTCGCTCATTCAGTTTTACTTCCATTAAATCGACCAAAACAAGTCCACTCTAATGTTACACACAAAGAGCGTGCTTTATGCCTTTTTCTTCCTAAACTACGGGACTTGGAGGGGCATTGGAGCATTTACCACAAAACGTTGAATTTTCGCCACCCCCCCCCCCCCCCTCCACCACACACACAACTATCCACGCACACATCTACACACCCTCACACACCCAACTACAAATCTGTTTATTTTAACAAACTCTACTCCAGAGGCTTGTTTATGCTGTACAGTGGAATATATAGCATTACAACCTGTCACTCCTAACAAAGGTACCTTGGTTCGCCATACTATATATAATAGGAAGACTAAATAGTTAGTGAAATATTTATAAAGCCGGGGCATTAGCCAGTTATCCAGAGTGCAATGCTATAAATTTATAAATTAACAAATTGAGAACAAATTCTATTGTAAGGGAATCTCACTCAGCCCACTGAGCCAAGTTGGATCCTTGCTGTGATTCGTACTTTCAGAGAAATCTTCCTGTACGGTTACGCGATTTTACTTGCGCTTCTTCATTTTCGACGCCACCCCCCTCCCCCACACACACACCAACACAGTGAAGATTTACCCCAACATTCAACAGAAGGATTCATTTCAACCAACCCTCCCCCCCCCCCCCGCCGCCCCGATAAAAAAAAAAAACTAAAAAAAATCCTCCTAGGATTGTTCATGTCAGATATATGTTGTAACCGAATGCAATGCAATGATGCCATGATTCTAAATAGACACTTGCGGACTTGTTCTCTTTCATGAGAAATCTGTCCACTACTTGACTACCAGAAACATTGTTTGGCACAACCACTACACATTCACCTGGAATCCTTTGACCTAATCATTGTTTATGCGTTCTGTGTAAACATGGTACATACATAAGGTTTATACCACAATTGTTTTGCGTTGTTGACGTTGCCCAATATAGTACAGACATTGGGGCTTGATAAACCACGCGTAGAAGGCGGCAAACGATTGGTCGTGACACATCTGATTGACGTTATGAGGTGATTGACTTCTTTCGACAGAAAACAGTGTCAAGCCATAAAGTAAACAGACCGCTGATGGTAATATTTGTCTTTAACCCTTTTACACAACGTAACGGCCGAAACCTGCCAGAGCTATTTACAAAAATCACCATGCAATTATTTTCTTGCTTTCAAAATAGAAATTTTGAATTATTCAAGAATTTTGTTTGCACGTGTCGTCTGTCTTTCGTGTTAGGTAACAGGTTAACAATCCGATCCCCTTTCACTTAATTAAATCGTGGGGTGAATGCGTTGGACAACTCAGATAGGGTAAGGGGGGGGGGGGGGGGGGGAGGCGGCGCTTGTCAAACACTTGAAGTACTCCAACTCGGGTCATTGCTGTCTGTCTCTGTTCTCCACTATCGTTGCGGTTTTACTATCGTAAGGGTGGAAGAAACTCTGTCACCCGGATAAATGCTATCATACAGTCGCCAAAAGCGGCACCATACGGTGTTTTTCCACTTATGATCTAGTTTATCAGCTATTTACACCCAGTGTGACCGTGCCACTATAGTGGGCTTTTACTGTCACACAGAGGCAATTATGCATTCACTGTGCTCAAACTCCTAGATAAAGCATACCCCCATTTATTATTATTATTAATTGGATATAGATACAGTTAAAACTTTAAGTCCTGTCACGAATAGTGCGCTTATCTAGGCTTAATTGTGCGTTGGAATTGCGCGCAATTGCCATATCGAATGGCATCCACAGCACGTCAGGTTCTCCTGGTTACTCATAGCAAACGCATGCAATGTTTCTGCCAATGGACCTCCGGGGTACCCGGAGGTCCATTGGCTGAAACATTGCTTGTGCACAGGCATTATGTACATAGTTGGATAGCTTTACTGGGGCCATAACGCGTACATTAACGCGCATATCAGCGTGCTATTTGTGCGCATTTCATGACAGGACTTCTAGTTTTAACTGTATTGTTTCTTCCAGGATCAGCGCAAGTGATTAAGGATGATCCATCGAGGATATTGCTCATGATGAACAGCAATACAGCAAGCATGTGTAGACGTTCAAGAATCTCGAATTGTGGAGAGACAAGAACGATAAAACAAGCCCAAACTACTGGCAGTCATTGCTATCTTTCCACAGCTCTCAATAGGTTGCTAGGTGAGCTTTGCGCGTGATACTATAAAATAAAATTAATATTTCATTTTTTTTCTCGCAATTTAGTCATCAGGCACAGTGCATTGTAGAGGCGAGGCCACGGGGACGATGCGTGAGGGGGAGAGGAGTTCGGGGCTGGGGGCTCATACATCCTCAAATCCGGCCAAAGTGTTCACTTTTTAAACCTCTGTCCACCAAACTTTAGTAACTTCGTAACCTGTGGTAGCAGATTTCGCTGCAGTTTATCTGTGTCTATGATTAGGACAGACATTTAATGATCTCTGAATAATATTTGATGGAATTATCCAACTGAATTCAATATGTCGTCCCTTGATAGTAACAAGACGCCATACCCAATGCTAAAGCATTGCAGATAGCTCCTTGTTGCACCTAAGAGTATATTTCTACTGCAGAGCGCAACGTCATATATTTCAAACACAAATGGAAAGGGTGCGTTTACATTTCTTATACTAAATGAAATAGAAATTGCCGATCCAATCGTCCGAAACACGTTTTAGTCATTCCTACCTTCGTCACAGATAATCGGGCTGACACGTATGCGTCCCAATCTTGCTCCAAATGAAATGCTCGAAACAGCTATTAGTGGTATCTCTCTACGTGATGTGTACATTATTGATGATAACCAGGTGTACGCCTTCCTTGTAACCAGATATCTGAAACCTGCCGCATCACATAATCTACTAACGAGAAAAAGAATATCAATTAAACCAGAAGGCATTCATCTGTTTCGTGTCGGAAACGGGAATTCCTCGCCTTTGCATAATGCATTAACTGACAATATTTCCAACTTAGGGATCTGCTAATCACAGATTTTTTCTAATCGAATCTCGAGCCGAATCGTTTCTCTGATATCGAAAATCGAAATCGAATCTTAATTTATCATATGACTCGTCCGTTTCGTTCACTTTAAAACATTTGATTGGTCAGTTTCAAAATTAGACAATTTGATTGGCTGAACAATATACAACTGGGCCATATTTTCAAAATTTGCATAATTAGAGTTGGGAGCTTTCATTGGTCAATTTCAAAACTGGACAATTTGATTGGCTAAACAAAAGGCAACTGGGTCACATTTGCATAATTTCAGTAGGGAGAATTTACGTTATCTGTCCTATTTAGTGTGGGTTATATTATATTATTTTTTTACCTACAAGAAAAACGCCATTCATTTTTTTATATTTTCACTTTTTGCTTCCAAAACATTGGTTATGACCCCTCATTGGAACGAGCTCGACGAGCCCGTTCCAATGAGGGGTCATAACCTATGTTTTGGAAGCAAAAAAATGAAAATTTTTAGTAAAACAAGGATGTTTTTTCCAAGTGACGTCAGCAATTCAAGTTAGGTGATGGGTTAAAAAGTCATACTAAGTGGCTAATTTGTGTGTGTATGTGTCATGTGATAAATAGAATATGAAATGAGTGTTTTTCTCATACAGTATTTATGAAACTCGTCCGAATTTTCCGATTAGGCTCGCCCTCTATATACAGGTTATTTCATATTGCACCAAACGGAAGTTTCGGAACACTGTGATGACCCTTACAAGACTAACTGACACCATAAACACCAATAAATAAATAGTCTCTGAAGCACCGTCGATGAAACAGCTAGACCTATTATGCATAGTTTCAGTTTTTGAAGGCTTAACTTGTTACTATTCACATTCTTAAGAGAGCTCGTTCCAATGAGTGGGTTATCAGCCATGTTTTTGTGATAAAAAATTAGTTACTTAAGTATTTTATTTCAAAATCATTATCCCGCACAGTTTGTGATTCAGACCTGACATTCTTTCAAGACAAACCCGACTCAAAGGTTACGCATTACATCCACATATTAACACACAGATATGCCAATTATATCTTAATATACTTTCCGCCAAACCAAATAGCACCAACAAAGGCGCGATCTCTCGTTAGTTGTTGGTATTTATTTTGGTTGAAACTTTGTTAAGATGTTAGCAGCATGCCTGGCGTAGTAAAGACAGAGAAGACGGAAAAGCACGACATACACAGAACGACACACGCGTGGGTTAACCCTTTACTCAACGCAGACGATATCAAAATTTATTAATTTAAATATCATGTTTTCAATTTTTTCAAAAAAATTCAACACAACCATATCATGTGACCCCCTCGTTGGAACGAGCTCGTTACAACGAGGGGTCACATGATATGGTTTTGCTGAAATGTTTTGAAAAATATTTTTTTCAACTGCTGAATTTGCATATTACAGATCCGGGTGATTCGTTGGGTAAAGGGTTAATCGATATAGTACGAGTGCTAGCACGGAAGGATAGAACAATAGGCCGCAGATGGCACAAGTACCATATCGATTAACCCATTCACACAATCGTTTCGTTCTGTGTTTATTACACGCCTTCTCATGTATAAAAAAAACAGTTATTATAAGGACACTTGGCAATTAATTTGACAACGCAAAAAAAACACATAGTGTCGCCAACAACATTTGCGAGGTGAACCCGTGTTACTGTTTCGTCCCCTGAGTTCCAATATGTTCTATGTGCATACTGGCCTACTTTTTAGCTATCGCTAGAGATTCAAATTGTAATTGCGGTACGCGATTTGTAGAAAGTTCCAGTGAAATTTCGCTTCTATATAAAAATAGCCCGTCAACGATTTCCGTTCCGCACATACGTGATTTTCATTTTCCGCATGGTTTAGTGTTGCCGTAGATGAGGATTTCATAGAACAGAATAACACTATTCCTGTGGATTACCATCATTTTAGCGAAACCTGTATGCTATTAATGTCCAGGTCTGGCATATCATGTCATTATTTACACTACTTATTATTATTAAGCAACACTGTTTTAATTATCGGCATTCACAGAAAGTATTTAAATTTAGTGCAGAAATCAATTAATTAAGTAGATGACAGAAACGCCAAATGTAAACAACGTTTGTATAATATTATGTAGTTAAAACAGGTAGAGTAACAATCCACATTCGTTTTGACCTATAATTCGCTATAGCCGATTTCGTAAAATGCGTTGAAATTTGAGCTTTATTACATGCCCATGCAGTCTCTCTTATGCAATACGGCTGTGCAATACGGAATTCCGTATTGCACACCAACCTGTTCCAACCGGGACTTTTTTTATGCAATGCGACTGCATAAAGTGCATGGCGTTTACCGCCGTTGATAGAAAAGAAAATTAGGTCAGTAGGTGCTTGGGTCATGTAATAAATACAAAACCACATGTATGTTTCAATGAGTCGTTTTGTATTCAATTCGTCAGATGTGCGTAGAAAGAAAACGTCTCGACCTTCGGTCTCGACGTTTTCTTCCTACGCACATCTGACTCATTGAATACAAAACGACTCATTGAAACATACATGTAGTTTTGTCTATTTACTGTATCACGCAAACGTATTGATGCTCATTCGGTCTGGCGAAACTATCAAATATATAAGCCGGTGTGATGAGATTATTATTATCCCAGGTGGGTGAGGGTGTGAGAAGGGGAAATCTCACTCGTGGGCAAGATATTTGGGCCAGACACGAGGCTTGCCGAGTGTCATGACCAAATATCTTGTCCAGAGGGTGAAATTTCCGATGCTTACATCCACCCCATCAGGGATATTTTTTCTCTCCCCACCCCACCAACACACTCTGACGTCATCAAAAGTAATCCAGGGGCACGCACAGCTATATCAAACAATTTTGTTGCCATTTCTAAAAAAAATGACTTGCTTATCGGAAAGAGTGCACAAAAGGAATGTATATACTACAGGTATATACCACGAAATTAAAATCAAATGTCGTCAAGGCAGAAGTTAAAGATTTGTAGCGAAATGAACATTTAAACATTCGGATGACGTCAGTTGGGCACGTGCATGTATCGATCCATGGACGTTGTCGTGATATGAATTAAGTAAAGAAATTGAACAAACACTATACACTGTACTGTTCTTTCTAACATCAAGTACAACAAACAAGAATACTTTGAACACCAACGAAACATAAGATACGGTCACGTGGGTCATGTGAGAAACAATCTATTTTACATTGTTTTCGCAAATGAGACACGCATATCTTGCAGAGGAAATGGGGGGGGGGGGGGGGGGCGGGGGGGGGGGCGAGGGGGGTATTCCTATCTGAAAGAGATAAGTACCACTGATCTCTGTACATATTCGTGACCTATAAAGTCATGAAAGTCAGCTTTCAATCAAGTTATCTCCCTTGCAATTATTAATTATTAGACGCGCGAGGATGTTCCAATTAAGAAGCAAGTAAATGTTGATAAAACGCCAATGTCCTAAATGTAGGGAATGAGTAGCAAATAATGGCAAGTTTCAGTTTGTTACCTTTACTAAACAAAAACAGCAAACAGCCCCCGGAGTTATCTGTTGTTTTTTTGTTTCAAAACCCTTTACCCAACGCAAACGATATCAAAATTTATTATTTTAAATATCATTTTTTTAATTTTTTTCAGAAAATGTCAACAAGACCATATCATGTGACCCCTCTTTGGAACGAGCTCGACGAGCTCGTTCCAAAGAGGGGTCACATGATATGATTTTGTTGACATTTTTCGAAAATTAATATTTTTTCTACTGCTGAATTTGCATATTACGCGGGCGGATACGGGCGATTGGTTGGGTAAAGGGTTAAATTAACAAATATCAGCTTGCTTTTTATGGCTATCTTTACTGAATAAAAAACAGCAGACAGCTCCCGGAGTTATCTGTTGTTTATTGTTTCTTAAAGGTAACAAATGCAAACTTGCTTTTCATGGAAAGCTAATTATAAGCAACTAGATCACAGGTAATCAGCCATTATATCTATCAGTATCACACCTTCAAAAACAAAGCGTTCACTTTGACTCTTTTTAGTGAATGCATTTTAATTTGTAAGTTTTTATTCTTCCCAGTAACAAAATAGCAAACACCACTTCCTGGACTATTATATTGATGACAGTGTCTGCATTATACGTCACACGAAGAGCACACTGTAGATATAATGCACAGAAAAAAGTTACAGAACATGAAATGATGGTGAGAACGCCGTTTTTTCAAACTAATCAGGAAAAAATTGTAAAAAGCCATGTTGCCGTCAATTCAACACAATAATTTATATTGGTGAGGGATGGGGATGGGTTTTGTTTTGTAAGGAGTTTTTTAGAGTTTGTGTGGAGGAGTCTTTTGTAGCTTGTGGAGATGTTAGTTACAGTTTGTGGAGATGTTAGTTACCGTTTGTGGAGAGTTTCCTAATTGCACTTTTTGCCTCATCTGATGATAAAAAAAATACTGCAAACAAGTCATTGACTACGATCCCCCTTACGGAATCTCTGTAGTCTGAGTATGTGCGTGGAATCTCCTACTATAGTCCGACTACGTAAGTAGAATCTCCTACTACAGTCTGGCTGCAAGAGTAGGATCTCCTACATGTACTACGTAAGTAGAATCTCCTACTATAGTCTGACTACTTAAGTAGAATCTCCTACTATAGTCTGACTACTTAAGTAGAATCTCCTACTATAGTCTGACTACTTAAGTAGAATCTCCTACTATAGTCTGACTACTTAAGTAGAATCTCCTACTATAGTCTGACTACTTAAGTAGAATCTCCTACTATAGTCTGACTACTTAAGTAGAATCTCCTACTATAGTCTGACTACTTAAGTAGAATCTCCTACTATAGTCTGACTACTTAAGTAGAATCTCCTACTATAGTCTGACTACTTAAGTAGAATCTCCTACTATAGTCTGACTACGTAAGTAGAATCTCCTACTACAGTCTGACTACGTAAATAGAATCTCCTACTATAGTCTTACTACGTAAGTAGAATCTCCTACTATAGTCTGACTACTTAAGTAGAATCTCCTACTATAGACTGACTACGTAAGTAAAATCCCCTACTATAGTCTGAATACTTAAGTGTCTGTGGTGAACATACCAGCAGTGGGATTTTAATAATCAAAATTTACATCTACAGTTGAATTACATCCATGTTGACCTTTGGTAGCCTCGACCTGAATGCAAACCTGTCTAAATTTATCGCTCGTCGCCTCGCGAAGAGGGAAATGAAAGCGACAATTATTTATTACGTTTTTAGATGATTTTACTCTCATTAGATACCAAACATTAACAAACATGCGTTGTTTCATGTTAATAAGGCATACATAACTCGAAATATTAAGTTATTATGTTATTAAAATGAAAAAGGCAGCGTGATTTTCGCGTTTCTTTTTCCGCTTCGTTCCGGAGATAAAAGTGACAGCGGGAGTAAACAAAAACAGATTCGCACATGTGCACGGGTAGAGTTTAGAATTTAATATTTAATATTGTATTATTTAACATTTAAACTCTTAAAAATCTGACAGTCGTGGTATAAATAAAATATACCCAAATTACCTTGGTGAATCAAATGTTCACCACTCGTGGTGAAGTGGTGTTCACCACTTCACCACTCGTGGTAAACATTTGGTACACCAAGCTACTATGGGTGTATTCTAAATACATATACACTTTTCTCGTTGGGGTGTGTCGAGTTACCAGTAGCAAACTTGGTCTTCTCATACTATACAAACAAGATACACTCTCCAATAATTCTCCATAATTCTCCATGCGATGTCGCCCATACGACTATTCCATCTACTCGTGATGTAATTAGCACTGCCATTACTATCACTGCTGCGAGCATATGTGGCCCTATCACGGCTGCTTCGTCCGTTATCAATTATGTCTTCTACTCCATATGTGCCCAATAAAGGTCCCCCCAGTTGCTGCCACCCAACAATCACTGGGTCATTTGTTGCAATTCTTCCGCAACTGCTACTATAGTCCCTCCATTCTTAAAAGCTACTGCCTCAACCACAGTCTCCCTTCCTTCTTTTCTAGCATCAATGCGACCAATGACTACCGCGGCCGTCTGGCCATCTAGACGCATCACTGGTTGTATCACTACACTTGCCTTCTATGCCTCGCCTAGCATCTTTTATCACTCTGTTCAATCACTGCACTGCTATCCTCAAACAATACAGAACTAATTGCTTTGGCTGCCTTCAACTCTGGAGTTGACTTTCACCACAACTGAATGCTTGGAAGGGGGAAAGAAATGTTTGAGTAATATTCGGTTACAATGACTACTCCTACGGTTCGGCTGGGCATATTTTGTTCCATTAATAACACGTGGGTTGTGGAACAACACGTTGTAGACCAGTGCGTTGTGAACGATATTGGAGGTAGTATTGTTAGTGGACAACAGTCTTAGAAACATTGACACTACAATTGTCTATCACTGCACCTTAATACATTTTACCACGACTAGGACCAGTCACTGCTGACACTACTACAGGTTACTGTTTCCAACTACACGATTGAGTCTAATTTTATTATGTGTTGGCTCTGTCACAGTTGGTAGACCACTGACTAATATTGCTAGCTTTACGGTGCTCTATACCATTCTCTTTTTTACGTACATGCTATTCTACTTACGCGACCTGTGTATGAGCCTGTGCGAAATATTTTGCCATTCGCCCTGTTTTGCAAAAGTTTCCGCTTCGAAATAATAGGCTAGAGAAAAATCAAATATAGTCCAATATCGGAAGCCTTGGCAGCTAATGGGTGAACAGCAGTCAGTAGTTTGCTTCGTTTTACTTTTACTTTTTAAGAAAGTCCACACATACAGTACGTGGAGAGTGGATTGTAACTAAATCACCCACGGAGTGGAGTCATCAGCCAAGCTATAACTTTCAAATTTTGTACATATCGACAAAAAACCCAAGCAATGTTTCAACCAATGGACCTCCGGGTTTAACCCGGAGGTCCATTGGCTGAAACTTTGCTGGTGCTCGTTATGCTTTGCAACAAATTTGCAATTATTGCTCGGGTGGAATCTCCACTCTGCGGGTGATTTAATGATAATACACTCTCCACGTACTGTACGCGTAAACCAACAAAAATCAAATGATGATTTTGGCTTCTCCGTTCAAAGGATAGCTAACTGTTTCTTCTCAATCACTAAACCACCACATATCGATTACCTCTGACGACTATAAGCATCCCTCTTCTATCACGTCATCTCATGTCCCTTTGTTCCGTCCACCAGCTTTGAGATTTCCACATTTCAGTTCTAGGCAGGGAAACGAATGCATCCAACCCAAATTTGCGCCAGACCTGCCACGTCGTCAATATCGGTGGGGTACTGCGGGCCTTCCTAACAACTCACAACTTTATTTCTTGTTTAGTATCTTTCGGGAGTTCACATGATATAAATACAAATATGTTCCAATAAGAATAATATCCTCACCCTCAGAATGGGTGGAGCTGGCGTAGTTTCATTATGTTTACGACTCCAGAAGCAAATGTTACCGTTTGACGCTAGCACGCGAAATATCTGAAATGACGTCGCCCGTTTCGTAATTGCTTCATCAACGGAGTGTCTAGGAAGCCGCTTCCTTTTTCTGGATTTTTCACACGTGCAGCAAACGGTGTTCCGGATGAAGTGTTGTTTAAATTACAAACCGATTTACGATTTGAACTGAGACGGGGTGAGTTTATTGATTATTTATCTTGTGACGTCGTGGGTACACGAAATGTTTATTTACTAAACCTGTGATCGTTAAAAGTTACCTTGAACAAGGCAACTGCTAACGGTCACAAGTTTAGTATATAAGTCTCTGGCGTTTCACGATGAAGGTTTTGGGCTATGGGTAGTGTCTTATTGGAACATATAGTTTATTTCGCGTCTCGGTTGAACATAAGCTCCGAGCCGCAAACCTCTGACCATATTACCGTCAATTCATCACAATAATTTATAATACTGATTTTAATTTACAGGTAATGCGCTATATTACTCACGTTTCTTCATTCGAATATTGCGTCTTCCACTCTGGGAGGTTCATCGATTCCGCGGTATTCCAAAAGAGTCGATAGCCAGAATGATGATCTAGTGAACACTTCAGATTTACATATTGTTCGCAAGTTGCTGCACTGGTCAGCCGACGTATTTGCTGGATAGTTGCATCGTATTTTATAGAGTTTTTCCCTAGAGGCATCTCTTGTTCGTGTTCCGAGTCGTGGTGTAGGACAACGATAATCTTGCCGCTTGTGTTCCGGGGAAATTGACATTCCACTTGAAAAAAATCTGAAATAGATGATGTGTCAAAAGAGCACAGGCCGCGGTTTGTTTTCAGATGAATAAATCATCCCTATTGTGTTTATGTACGACATGTTGTATCAGATTCGAGCTTTTGTTTCGATTGCCAAATTCCGGTGAGGTGAGACACACTACCTTACAAATAAATCGAAACTCGAATACAACATTTTGTACATACATTACGTGGAGAGTGGATTGTTACTAAATCACTCATGAGATGGTGTCTCCACCCGGATAATGAAAGTCGATTCCTGTGGAAATGCATGGACAGGGGCAATCACAGTTTTAGCCAAGGGACCTCCGGGTTCTACCCGGAGGTCCCTTGGCTGAAACTGTATTCGTCGTGTTAATGCTTTTACCCAGAGAAGGAATTTTGGTGGAGACATCACCCCACGAGTGATTTAGCAAGAATCCACTCCCCACGTACTCTATACATATTGGACTTATCTTGCACTTTTCAACTGTAGTGACAGTATCTTTATAAAGTAGCTTTTTAATCTAAGGTTACATTTTCCAACTTACAAAACGTTGCGCCTTTTGGCGAAACGACATGCGGTTTCCCTTAGCCTTTCCTATTCCCTGATACACTTATTGAATGTGTTGTTCAACGTTGCAAAACGACCGTGCGCTCTAACTGCACGTTTTGTCAAATTGATAGCATCCATTGATTCGGATATGAACACATTAAATGAATGTGGTTTCATAACTTGGTAATTATACTTTATCATCTTAAACATGTAGAAAGGGGAAACGCATAAGGTCCCTCGGTAAAGCCATTTGGAAAGCGGTAATGATCTATGATAGTAACGTAACCAATAGTCCAAACATGGCCTGAAAGTCCGTAATATAAGTTTTAGGTTTGGTACGTCCTTTCAGTCCAGCATACTTCCCATTCCTCCTATAGTAAAACTAAACAGCCGATAAGCCGATTGAATGGAAAACGTAACAGACAACTATCCTCCTATTTCGGCGGAACGATTCTTTACGTTCTTTTCCGCCGGTGCGTTTCGTCAACACTTTCCGCGAAACACATTCTCCCCAATAATATTCAAAGCGGAAGAAGAAAATGGCTGGCTGCGTAACGAATCTGTTACGCGCTTTTCAGAAAAAAATAAGATTTAATTATTTACATTCTTTTTTAATTTAATTTTACATTCTTTTCAGAAATGCTTATACTTTTATCACAAAACAAATTCGTTTTTCTAAAATTGATGATTTTGATCGGCTGTTTAGTCTTACTATATGAGGAATGGAAAGTATGTTAGACTGAAAGGACGTACCAAACCCAAAAATTATATTACGGACTTTCAGGCAATGTTTGGACTACGGAACCAAGTACTAAGTAAGCCAGCGCTGGTTTTCGGCAGTCGCAGAATAAAACATATGTATGTCAGAGTTCTCTCAAACACGATGTATTTTGATAATCTCGGGTTCAATACACACTAAGTCTTGGTGAATCAGAGAGCCCTGGAACACGAGATGTGCAGGTAAATACGAGTTCATTGCACGCATAATTAGGAGATAAACGTCTCTTGTTGTGTTAGACATTCGGGAATTTCACTATGAAAAAACATTTGCTAACGATCCCCGAATGGTTTTCAAAAGTCAAGTTTCCGAATGTCTAACTCCACAAGAGACGTTTTTCTCCATTGTAATTCCCGTCATCGTTAGAAGTGGAAAAACCTCGCCAAACCGTTTTATTTGAAGAAAAAAAAATCCAAAATATGTCAAATGTCATTTTCGATCTCGGTCTATTTGCCGAATTTACATAAAACAACTTCTGGCTGTGTTCGGTCTGTGATAAAAGCGGCTTAGGACTATTCCTCGAACGAAGCGTGGATACAGACATGTTCTAATTTACCCGCTTCCGGCAATTAGACCACGGTAAGAGTGAATACATCTGCGATTAAAGCACGCAGCCAACCGGCTGTCAACCAATCAAATTACGGGTTTAGAAAGAACAACGAGTTTAACTGCTGAATTCCAATAGTATACAACATATTGCATATTATATCCGTGCTATTGCACATTATTGAACTGAAGGCACGATTTGTTCCTAAACATCCAATGTTTAATCAGACTTGACGTTTTAAATGATTTATATATACTGTACTATTCAAAACCACATTACTAGTAGTCTACTTAAGCTAACGAACGAATCTCCAAATGTCATCCAGCGAAGCACGACTAACGACGATGTATTTTTTTTTACTTGAAGGAGAAGGTGTCATGGTCACGTGTTACTTAATTTGAACTTCGTACAGTGACATTTCATTTTTAAAATTTTTAAACGCTCGTTCGAGTTTTTCATGATAAATAGAGGATATGGAATGAGTGTTTTTCTCATTTAATATTTATGAAACGAGTGTAAGAATTTTCCGTTTTGGCGAACCCAAACGGAAAATTAGGACGAGTTTCATAAATATTATATGAGAAAAACACTCATTTCATATTATGTTTATCATATGACACGCACATGCACAAATTAGCCATTTAGTATGACTTTTGAACCCATCAGCCAACTTGAGTTGCAGACGACACTTGGAAAAAACATCCTCGTATAACTAAAAAAAATTCATTTTTTGCTTCCAAAACATACATTATGACCCCTCATTGGAACGAGCTCATTGAGCTCGTTCCAATGAGGGGTCATAACCTATGTTTTGGAAGCAAAAAGTGAAAATATAAAAAAAAAAATGAATGGCGTTTTTCTTGTATAAGATTAATACAATATAACCCACCCTAAATAGGACAGGTAACGTAAATTCTCCCTACTGAAATTATGCAAATGTAACCCAGTTGTATTTTGTTTGCCAATTAAATTGTCCTGTTTTGAAATTGACCAATGAAAGCTCCCAACTCTAATTATGCAAATTAGGAAAATGTGGCCCAGTTGTATTTTGTTCAGCCAATCAAATTGTCTAGTTTTGAAATTGACCAATGAAATTGACGGAAGGCTTTATTTATCACTGATTAATATGAAAACAAAATATCAAATGTTTTAAAGTGAACAAAACGGACGAGTCATATGATAATAATGAATATTTTATATTAGTATGAATATCAATACAATGTTGAATGTAAGATGTGAAAGATAAATCTCTAGTCATTTGAAATCATCAACAATGTCTTTATTTCTTTCACTTTCGATCCGCGATACAAGCGATGCGAGTTTTACGTTCTCTTCTTAATCGTTTGTTTTTATCCCCATTTTTGGCTCCTCATTCTGAATGTTTAAAATAAGCGTTTTTCGAAACTGCCTATTTTGGCTTTTAATCTACGCAAGGTCAATGGTGAGAGTGAGCGACCTTTGGTCATATTTTCAGTAGGATAATGTATTTGTATTTGTATTCCGATTTTCAAATTATTTTCAGCATTATATTTGGATCATGAGTACGAAAATATAATTTAAACTGGAAGTAAAATAGCACGTGATTCCAATTGTATCAAGTGAAATTCCGTTTTTGACATTTTGAGAACCAGATCGCTTTTAAAGTCAGAGTTACAGTTAAAACTAGAAGTCCTGTCATGAAATGCACACAAATAGCACGTTGATATGCGCGTTAATGTGCGCTTTATGGCCCAATTAAAGCTATCATATTCTGTACATATGGCCTGTGCACAGGCAATGTTTCAGCCAATGGACCTCCGGGTAACCCGGAGGTCCATTGGCAGAAACATTGCATGTGTTTGCTATGAGGTACCTGGAGAACCTGCCGTGCTTTGGATGCCATTCGATATGGCAATTGCGCGCAATTCCAACGCGCAATTAAGCCTAGATAAGCGCACTATTCGTGACAGGACTTCTAGTTTTAACTGTAAGCCTTTGAACTAGTGGGCCTGCTTTTGCGGCCCAGAAACATGATACCTCACACTTTCATAAGTGAATAAGTATGGTAAATGAATCAATGTTTTCAACATGCAGCTTTCGAAAAACCAAATATGGACTCCTCAAATTGCTACAATAGAACTGACATGGAATATACAACCAGGGTTCAAACGGCTAAATGTTTTGGGAGAATTGACACAAAAAATGCTGTATGCATCATTTCGAAATATGGCCCATGTTGTGTCACACATAGTTTGAAAAGTATTGAGGGTAAGGCTATTATAGTTCACTGTCAGCCTAATCAAGTGTTAGAATTAATGAAATTTTGAATTAGCGCAACAACGTCAAAAAGTGACGTTAAATAACAGATCCCAAAACAGCATTTGTTTAATTTTCTGTGCGAAACGCGTGATTATCTGTTGCCAGACGAACATCGTTCGGGTAGTTTATCTCTTCCGCCAAAACCCACAAAGCCGGTAATCCAGGTCGCCATGTTATTTCTGGCAACAATCATCATCGTTCAGCTCGTTCGGGTGAGTGGTCATGAGTCGTGTTTTGGGGATAAGGGATTTATATTTCTAGTTAGTCAAGAAATTTTCTTTCTTCAGCTCGTTCGGGTGAGTGGTCATGAGTCGTGTTTTGGGGATAAGGGATTTATATTTCTAGTTAGTCAAGAAATTTTCTTTCTAAAATGTGTGCAGCTGTCTACTGGTGTAGAATATCATCGGCCGGGAATAAAATCTTAGTAGTTCATTTTAAAAAATGTTCCTCAGCCCAAACAGGGCAGCGTCTTTCACATAATTACCTCTCACAGTATAGTCGTTTTTAGTCTTCAGCCCCGCTGGCATGTCTTGTGACCTCTCAATGGAATAAAAATGTTTAGTCACTTAGTAACTTCCCTTTGTAAGCATAGCCTGTTGTCGGCAAGTTTAGAATATCTCATTCTATATAATTTGATCTTAAGCTTAAACCAGCCAGCGTTATTTACAAAATCACCATTCAGATTTTACCGTTTTTCATTTTTCGTCTCAGAAATGTAGCCTGTGACCCTTCATTAGAAATTCTGTCTGTTTGAACCTTGTCTCGAAGACACGGCCTATGTCCCTTCACCGAATGAGCTCATCGAGGTCGTTCCAGTGAGCGGTCTCGGTGGCAAGAAGTTATATCTTTCAATACATCAAGAAACTGTCTCCTGTAAGCCTTTCTGGTTGTTTATCGGTGTAGAATCCCATCTGAGGGAGATGAAATGCGATTATCTCCTTTATCTAAACAAACGTTCGCCAGCCAAAAGCTGCTAGGTTATTCATAAAATTCATTCTCGTTTATTCATGTAAGTTCGCTTATGTTTCTAGAAGTTGAACTGTGTTCAATCTGGTCGATAGAGGAAAAATTCTAAGACTTCATCTTAGAAATTGTTACTTTGCCAAAACAGGCCGTGTTTTTCACAACATGACATCGCTTATGTCCCTAGAAGTCGAACTGTGTTCAATCTGATCGATAGAGGAAACATTTTAAGACTTCATCTTAGCAATTGTTACTTTGCCAAAACAGGCCGTGTCTTTCACAACGTGACAAAGTTGCCATTCAAATCTTGTTGGCCCAGTCTTCTATTGGATTCATGGCCTATGACCCCTCACTGGAATGAGCTTGCTGAGGTCGTTCCAGTGAGTGGTCATGGGCCGTGTTGTTGTGGCGAAAAATGATAATCTTTAGTGATCCAAGACAATTTCTCTTACCAAAACGGATATGAGCCGGGTCATTCGCTGAGTCATCTGTGCATTCTCTCATTCATTCTTTTATGTATTCATACAAATGACTCACTCTGTTCATATTTTCATCAATTCATTTACTTTCGATTCATTCAATCATTTGATGAAGCACAATTCGTGAGCCCAACCTCATTCGTCAATACATACACAAATGAAACTATTTGTGTATCTCACAAAAATTTCAACCACTTCTTTCTTGTTCATAATCCTTTTTTCTTCTATTCGACTTCATATCAGCAAATGGAATCGGGCTGTCGAACAGATATCTAATAGCATAACACTACAACTTAACATACATACTGAAGCTGGTGTCAGCTGTGCGGTCAATCGATATGGCGGGTAACATAACTTTAGACGAGGTCCAGACTGACTTGGAATACGACTTCATAATCCAATATAACAATGCATCCCCCTCTATCGACGAGGGTGACGATTCTCCGTTCCATAATCATAAAGTCGAATGTAAGTATTATCAGCCTGAAAATTTTCGATCGACTACCAATGATATAACCCAATCTTTCTCGCTTTTTCATATAAACTGCCAAAGTATTAACGCCCACTGGGAATCTTTACATGATCTTCTATTCAACTTACAAGGAACCGAAAATAAGTTTGACATTATTGGCCTAACAGAAATCTTTAATGTCCCTTCAAATATATCATACTGCCTCGATGGCTACCATAATCTCATAAAAAACAACCGCCCCGACGGTGATGACGGTAGAGGAGGAGTTGGGTTTTTTATCAAAGATAACATTGATATTAAAATTCGTCATGACCTGTCGACTTTCATCCCTCATATCATAGAATCTCTATTTATCGAAGTCATTGTCAATAAATCGCGGAGAGTCATTGGGGTAATTTACAGACCAAACACACCACCAAAAGCGGATATTGATATCTTCCTAAACAAACTAAACGAAATAACTGACAAATTAAATCAAGAAACTGTATCTTCCTACATAATGGGTGACATTAATATTGACCTCCTTAAATATGATTCCCACGCCAAAACAGATAGTTATATCAACCTAATGTTCAGCCAAGGATTCTTACCTGTCATTACTAAACCCACCCGCTTAACCACACATTCAGCCACACTCATTGACCACATATTTTCCAACAATATTCTATCTACCTCAATATCTGGTATAATAATAACGGATGTCTCTGATCACTTTGGTACTTTTCATGTTGAAACCGTGCCCCCCAAAACAAAGAAAGAGTCATATTCATGGGTTCGTAAGGTAAATGCTGAAACTATGGCAAACTTCAAATTACTTCTATCACAATGTGATTTTTCATCAGTTATGGGCTCAGATAACCCAAACACGGCTTATAACAATTTTTTACCTATATATCTAGGATTATTTGATGCGGCTTTCCCCGGAATACGCGTCTCTATTCATCAAAAATCTATAAAGAGGCAACCCTGGATGACAAGAGGCTTGGTAGTCTCATCTAATAACAAAAGCAAATTCTATAATAAAAAATTAAAAAGCCCAACTGAACTCAATATAAAAAACTACAAAAACTACTGTAAAATATTTAATAAAGTAAAAAAGCAATGCAAAGCAACTTATTTTAAAAGTATTCTAAACGAACATAAATATAACATGCGTAAAACATGGCAAATACTAAATAGAGCCATCAAAAAGTCCGACGGAACAACCAACTTACCTCAGTTTTTTATTCACAATGATAAAGAAATTAATGACCCAACAGAGATAGCTAGAGAACTCAATGTTTACTTTGCAAATATAGGTAAACAAACGAGTGATAAAATACCGGGCACCAATAAGTCGTTTCACGACTTCATGGAGACGAATTCTCCTAATAATTTTTACATAAGTCCAACATGTGACTTTGAAGTTATGAATATTGTAAAATCCCTAAAGTCAAAAGGAAGTAAAGATTGTGATGATATTAGTTCAAATCTACTAAAACAAACTATTGATCCTATAGTTAATCCATTAACGCACATCCTCAATTGCTCGTTTGCATGTGGTACTGTTCCAGACAAAATGAAAATTGCAAAAGTTATTCCTATATTTAAAGCAGGCGACCAACATAACTTTACAAATTACAGACCCATTAGCATACTTCCTACATTCTCAAAAGTGTTAGAAAAACTTATGTCTGTAAGACTCTTAAAATACTTAAATCGTTTTAGTATCCTACATCCAAATCAGTACGGTTTCAGGAAAAATCATAGTACGGTGCATCCTGTCTTGCAGTTGTTGAAAACTATATCTGAAGAAAATAACAAAATAAGTAAAAACAGCACACTCGCGCTATTTTTGGACCTTTCAAAAGCGTTCGATACAATAGACCATGACATTTTAATAAATAAACTATACAGATACGGTATTAGAGGTTTGGGTAACGACTGGTTTAAAAGCTATTTATCAGATAGACTACAGTATGTCGCATTTGGCGACTATACATCTGACAGCACAAAAATATCACATGGAGTTCCACAAGGCTCGATACTCGGCCCAACACTGTTCCTAATATATGTCAATGACATCTATCAAGCTTCAAGTTTAAACCTCTTATCTTTTGCTGACGACACCACGGGGCATTCGTCGGGTCCAGACCCAAATCAATTAGTTCAACTCATAAACAAAGAGCTTGAAAAAATATTTGAATGGTGCTGCGCGAATCGACTTGTATTAAATGCAACAAAAACCAAATACATTTTAATCAACCCCTCCGCCAAAAAAACAACAACAATTCGGGATAATATTTTAATAAATGGCCAAATCATAAGTAGAGTAGGTTCAAATAATACAGAAAAATCTCTTAAATTCTTAGGAATACATATTGATGATAGTTTGTCTTACAAACACCATATATCTCAACTCTCTTCGAAGATTGCACGGGCAAATTTCGCACTGAATAGAGTGAAGACCACGCTTCCCCGTGAAGCTCTGAAAACACTTTATTATGCTCTGATACACACACATTTAGTGTATGGGATAAATGTATGGGGAAATGCTAGAACGATTAAAAAGATACTGCTCCTCCAGAAACGCTCCATCCGCATAATAAACAATAAGAAATATAATGCACACACTGATCCTCTTTTTCGGGAGAATAAGATTCTTAAAGTAAACGACCTCTTTAAACTCCACGCTTGCCTGTTTGTGTTTGACTGGTATCATGAAAACTTGCCAATATCCTTCAGATATTATTTCCACCCTGTAGTCAACACTACGGGTAGAGCTAGCAGAAGGAGAGATGGCCTCCAAATTGATAGAACAAGGACAAAGTCTCTTGAATACTTCCCAACACACATTTACCCCAGACTCTGGAACGATTTAGACTCTGAGCTACGTAACATAAACAACAGAAACAGTTTTAAAAAACAACTAACTACAAAATTGTTGTCCCAATACGCCGATAACATTGACTGTAATAATCCATACTGTACTGACTGTGCCATTTAATATTAGGTAGAATATTGTCCTACCCTTATTGATAACATTGACTGTAATAATCCATACCATACTGTCTGTGCCATTTAACATTTAACATTAGGTAGAATATTGTCCTACCCTTATTGAGGACTCCACATTTTGCGTTGAGCTGTAAAGTGCTGGAGCGGCGCGTGGTTTTGGACTTACCAGCGAGGGCGTAGTAGTGCTTATAGACCCATCTTTGTAGGTTATGTATATGTCTGGACAAATTCTCGTCTCTTAACTCACTCGTGTTGGGTACACCAGCCCCCATCGTCCTAGACCAAGAATAGATAAATGGTGTTAGACAGTCCGATTCCAATGCTGCATGATGAAATTTGCCGGAGACGACAGGTAGACAGCCAATCTGGCTATGCCGTCTCCCTGCGGTGTACAGGTATATTTGATAATGTTTGTTATATATATATATTACTTATGTATATTTTTGTTGTATACTGCTAAATAAAGATTCATTCATTCATTCATTCATCCTACTGAAAATACGACCCAAGGTCGCTCACTCTCACCATTGACTACCATTGGCACGAAATGGGTGAGCTTCCCGATGAAATTTACTCTGCACTATGGGTGTAATTTCGCTCCAAACCGAACAAAGTACACGTTCATGACTCGGTGAATTCTCCGCACATATAAAAAACAAAACCGGTTGAATATAAATATAGCTACAGTTTCAATTGTAAGTTATCTCACTTGGACAGCATGCTAGAGTGAACGACGAATTACCCTATTGGTGTATAATAATCAGATCATCATGAAAGGAAAGTGATACGAATATCTTCCCGGTAACGAGGTCAGAAAGGCGGACCGAACTTTTCGCCAGAAAAACAACTTCAGAACAACAAATATGGTTTCAGATATAAACGATGACTGATTATTCGTTATTTCATATAAAATTCTAGTACAAGATCCACAAGAATCTAATTCGAGGTTTGCCGAGGCTCAGATCACTTTTAGTGAACGAGGTTCGGACAGGTTTTGTCAAATCGTAGCTAATTTGAGATTCTGTTACTACAAATTGTGTAATTTCACCTTTAGCTAACGTAAGGACGAAATCTGACAAGCGATGTTCACAAAAATGGCCATTGAATTTTTTTTTTTATTTTTTGCTTCAGAAACATAGCTTATGACGCTTATTGGAGGGAGTTCGTCGATGAGGTACCATAAGGCTATTCTTTCGAAACAAAAAAAAAGAAAACTTAGTTACTGAAGGAGTGTTTTGCTTTTACTTTGCAAAATACCGTCTGTTATTTGCTGCAAGGTTAATGAAAAAGAAGATTAATTCGATTTTACTGAATCCAACAAACGCTCCATGTTACAACGTTCACGCTGATTTCTGACGTCACTCCCATATTAGACGTTTTTTGAACGATATTTTTATAATAAGCTCTTTGATGGTGATTATGTGATCAAATAGAACTTGTAGAAACTTCAGGTTTGTTATTTATGCTTGTGCATATATATTGAGTATTAATATGGGGGGGGGGGGGGGGCGGTGGCCCAGTGGGTAGCTGCAAGCCGAGAGGTCCTCGATTCGAATCCCGCCTGCGGTAATCGAGTTGTGTCCTTTGGCAAGACACTTCATCTCCATTGCCCACGTGGGGGCACGGTGGGGTTGTGTACTAAAGCGTACTGCACGCCGATTGTTCACTCGTCTTCAACCAATGCTAACCCTGCTTGAGTGGAGTTAGTATGTTGGGGAGCTGACAGTTGCTCGCCGTTGCTCGGTGGTTCTCTCCGGGTACTCCGTCTTCCTCCACCCGTAAAACTATCACGGTCATGATTAGCCATTGTGCATAAATATGTGACATTAAACACCAATTAATAATAATAATAATATGGGGGTTTAGAGATAATCAATTTCCCACATACAGAAAACAAAATAAACTATAACGGCAGTCGAAATGTGACAATATTGCACCAAAGCTAGCAGTGAAAGCTAAGAATTAATAAAGTAATGAATACCTTTGCCCCCGTAGTTCACATAATACAGTCCGTTTTGCCGAACCCCAAGCTGATACCACGCCTCGCATGAAAACTCCACATGTATAGAAGAATGCTTCGCTTCATCTTCGTGATACCTTCCGCTGCAGTCAACAAATCCATCGCCTTGTCTACTGCGTGGAATACATGCCTGGTCGTAACACTGAAAGCAGTCCGCGCTACAAGAAGCTGAAAATAAATGAAAAATGTCCGTGCCATATATTATAGCGTTTCCCCTTACTCACTGGAAGGAATCATGGCACCAAGTAGTCTTTTGAACCCGAGAGGCAACTTTTCCGGACCAGGGACATCATGCGTCATAACTGCATTAACCCTTTACCCAACGTAACGGCCAAAACCGGACAGCGCTATTCTAAAAAATAGTCAGTTAATTTTCATTATTTTTTTTCATTTTTCGTCTCAAAAGCATAGGTTATGACCACTCATTGGAACGAGCTCGCCGAGCTCGTTCCAATGAGGGGTCATGACCTATGGTTTTGAGACAAAAAATGAAAAGAAATTAGTTGTTCAATAATTTTTTTGGCAAGTGTCGTCTGCTTTTCATGTCAGGTAAAGGGTTAAGTATGCTAGCTGCTAAGTAAGTGTGTGAAGCACACCAATCAATATTTCCAACGTGCAGCTCAAAGGCAGCTCGTTGAAAACATTAATTTTGTCTACTCCCAAACAATCAATGTGAATTGTCCCGATTGCTGACATTGAACTCACAACAAATGAATGTACCTTCAATATTCTAAGGGTTAATTTTTCCACAAAGTAGAATCTTCGTTATCGACATACAAACACTGACATGGTGCATATAAAACTAATAAGTGGTTTGAGATTGTCCTGCGATATTTGTGCATTTCACGCGAACAATTACGTTCATGATGCGTGCGAACGTTCTACATAAATTGACACTGTACGGTAGACAACCACGTAAATGGGGAAAAAAACATTCGATGCAACCGTCTAGTGATTCGGTGATAATCCATTCTGCGGGTATCGAAGATGGTCTCGTCATCAAAAGAAGTTACAGTAAAATGGAAATTTTGAAGAAGATATATCGAATAGATGTGGACATTTAGTAGGATCTGTCGATAAATTACTTCCGGTCGGTGTGCGAAATCCTTTATCTCAGAGCTTGCGTTTATTTATATTGTGATATTACTAAGTGGCGCTGTCAAAACTGCGACCATACTAATGCAAACGCCTTCGAACGCGCGCGTAATAATTGTCTGTCATAATTACACTGACAAAGTTGTCATCACTTTGTGTGATGTGCAGTGTGCAATCCGATGTAGATTGTCATGTCAAATTGAATGTCACGACTCCCTTGTCTACTCAGTCGCACGCAAAATGTACCAAATATGAACGGATTTCATCGTCTGGCATTGCAGGTTTACAGCCGAAGGTAGAAGGACTGAACTGCCAAAAGAAACAATGTAACTATTAAATTAGAGAACCTGGCGACAATGGATTACACCTAACTTGTATTTGGGCATTTAAAATCGCCCTATCAAGGCATCCATCTCGGGGATAATTTTACAGATAATTCCGTTTTTCATTTTCGGTTAATATTATAAAAAGTACGACAAAATATTATCAAATAAAATACCACAATCGTATTCGTCGCTCCCGTCAGCACAATCCACTCTAAAATTACAACGTTTGTGTTTTGGAATACATTTGTGGTTTTTGCAACGCCATTCATCTTCAAAACAATCTCTAAATTCTGAAATGGAAAGGAAATACGTCAAACAATTGTGGCTAAAACTGAAGCTTCGCACAATTAGGTTATTTTCAAACTGCACAAGCCTCGTTCGTCTTCAAAACAATCTCGGAATCTGCAAAGGAAATATAACCCATAAGCACTTGAAGCCTTCACTGATAGACCGTATAATTACTGTATTTTCAACTTGCATATAAAGCAAGTATGTATCATCGCATGTCGGCAGCGAAATTGAAGGCTGCCGATGAAACAATTTGTATATGTGGAACAATGTTTATAGAGGATCTCTTATGATCTCGATTTCATATGATATTTCGTACCGAGTTCACTAGAATGAATCTGAGCCGAGGTTAACCTCGCCTCAGATCGATTTTAGTGGACGATGATCAGAAATTTTGTTTAATTTAACATTTTGGTAATCTAACGTCTGCGCCTGGCCAGCGGTGATTACAAAAAAAAAAACGCCTGTCAGATTTTATTATTTTTTAAATTTGTTTGCCTAAAAAACATAGCTTATGACCCCCTCATTGGAACGAGCTCGTTGTTATAGTTCCAATGATGAGCCATAAGCTATAGTATCGAGACAAAAATTAAAATATTCAGTTTTTCGGGAAAATAGTTCCTGCAAATGTCGCGCGATATTTATATTAGGTGGATATTTAACCCTTTACCGAACGCATATTACGCTGGAACGCATATTACGCCGGCAGATGTGACCGATTCGTTGGGTAAAGGGTTAATGTCAAATTAGATAAGCTTAATTCAAGTTTAGTTCGGAAACCAACTCACAATGTTACTGCATCGACGTTGACTTCTGATGTCGTTCTAGTATCAGAATATTGCGAACGATATTTTCGTAGCCGTCTATATAGTTTAAACAATATTTATTTCCAGTTCTCAAATGTATATAGAGGACATGGAATGAGTGTTTTTGTCATATAATATTTATGAAACGAGTCTAAGAATTTTCCGTTTTGGCGAGCCTCTTGAGAGCCAAAACTGAAAATTCGGACGAGTTTCATGAATATTATATGAGAAAAACACTCATTTCATATTCTATTTATCATATGACACACACACGCACAAATTAGCCGCTTAGTATGACTTTTTAACCGATCACCAAACTTGAGTTGCAGACGGCACTTGGAAAAAACATCCTCGTATAACTAAACATTTTCCTTTTTTGCTTCCAAAACATAGGTTATGACCCCTCATTGGAACGATCTCGTCGAGCTCGTTCCAATGAGGGGTCATAACCTATGTTTTGGAAGCAAAAAGTGAAAAATGAATGGCGTTTTTCTTGTAGGTAAAAGATCAATACAATATAACCAACTCCAAATAGGACAGATTACGTAAATTCTCCCTACTGAAATTATGCAAATGTCACCCAGTGGTATTTTGTTTAGCCAGTCAAATTGTCCAGTTTTGAAATTGACCAATGAATGCTCCCAACTCTAATTATGCAAATTATGAAAATGTGGCCCAGTTTTATTTTGTTCAGCCAATCAAATTGTCTAGTTTTGAAACTGACCAATGAAATTGACGGAAGACTTTATTTATCACTGATCAATATGAAAACAAAATATCAAATTTTTAAAGTGAACAAAACGGACGAGTCATATGATAAAAAATCCTATTAATTACAGTGAGTGTGGATCCATCAGTAAGTTGTAACCTTATACGAGTTTGTTTCCACCAGTAGAACACTTGAACATAAAACAGTCGAGAAGACAAGTACGTATACAATAAAAGTTATCGTCCACATCGTATAATGGTAAATATTTCATTAGTCTTTCAGAATATACTCTAAGAAACGCCAGTTTTTTCTGTGGTGAATATTTCAAATGTGTTATGGATGACTATTTCATCATTTGGATTTTTATGGATGACTATTTCATCATTTGGATTTTGATGTTATTTCTTCATTACTGACTAAACTTTGACGAATTTTGTTGTCTTAACAGAGTCAGCGTTTGCATGGATAACGTTCCAACATGGGTACCCAACGCCATTTCCTGATCAAAATCAATAGCGGGTGTGTCCACCCCGAGCTTCAGTCGCTGCTCTAACTCTCCTTGCCACTGAATCCATCAAGTTGTTATGGTCCTTTGTGGAATGGTATTCCACCCCTGGATAAGGGCCTGCGTGAGCTGAGCGACGTTTGGGACGCTGACTCGCTTCCTGGCCCTCCTGTCCAGTTCGTCCCATAAATGCTCGTTCGGGTACAAATCTGGACTGTCGGGTGGCCAGTCGAGAATTGGGACATTGTTTTGGTCCAGGAAGTAACGACAAACCCTAGCAACGTGCAACCTCGCATTATCCTCCTACAACGCAAGGTTACGGGCACGGATAAGTGGAGGACTTGAGTCATGAGGACCTGAAGCCGATATCTTAATATCGGCTATAAGATTGCCCTGGATGACCACGAGGGGTGTTTTCACGCCATGAGACCTCCCATCGGGCCGTAACAGACCCTTCCCCAAATCTGTCGTTTTCCTTAACGCACGCGTCAGAATATCGCTGACCTCGACGTCGATAGCAACGTTGTCGTCCGTCTGACCTGTAAAGCGTGAACCGAGACTCGTCAGTGAATAACACACATCTCCAGTGGGCCAATTGAAACCGATTTGCTGCATTCGCCCGCACCTCATGCAATCGACTTTGACGTCGCCTGGGTGTAAGTTGCGAACCGACGTAGGTGGACATACTCGGCGCCATGAGTGCCAACAACCTGACTCTCCATCTCCGTCGCCGTCTGCAATCTGTTACGGAGGTGTGAGAGACGTATGCCTCTATCTTGACGTGGCGACGTAACGCGCGAATGTCCGCTACTGGGACGGTCAGCTAATCTTCCTGTGGCTCTGGGACGCCCAAATAAATATGCTTTCGTTGACTCATGAACCCGAAATTGCTGGGCGAAGAGACGCTGCGATTGGTCCTGCACAATTAGAGCAATAGCCCTTCGCCTATTCCCTTCGGACATTCGCAGCATTTTCCTTTTCAATCGAGTTGAAATGAAATGCTGTGTCATCGATGTGTATTGTTCAAAAGTTCGAATTGGTATGGTGGTCAAGCCCATAGCACGTGGGAGTGTCAACTCTGTTGAAAGCATGCTGCTTCGCACGGGGTCATGGATTGACTGAATTTTAACCCTTTACCTAACATGAAAAGCAGACGACACTTGCAAAAGAAATTCTTGAATAACTAATTTTTTCATTTTTTGTCTCAAAAACATAGGTTATGACCCCTCATTGGAACGAGGTCGACGAGCTCGTTCCAATGAGGGGTCATAACCTATGTTTTTGAGACAAAAAATGAACAAATAATGAAAATTAACTGGCGATTTTTGAGAATAGCGCTGGCCGGTTTTGGCCGTTACGTTGGGTAAAGGGTTAACCAAAGACCATTAGGCAGTACGCAGAGGTAGCTATGTGTCAAATTTTACGTTTACGGATGAACATTTTTATTACTTCCCAAAGTGTGATTTACTGGGATTTCCGGGTTTGATTATAAACGATAATTTCACAAGTGAATTATACAATCAACAATTGTGTAATGTATCCGTGCGCGCAAACGAAGACGCTTTGCCGTGGGTGTAATGGGGACTTCATTGTTTTTTTGTTTTTTTTAACCCTTCACCTAACATGAAAAGCAGACGACACTTGCAAAAAAAAAAAATGAATAACTCTTGTTTTCATTTTTTGTCTCAAAAACATAGGTTATGACCCCTCATTGGAACGAGCTCGACGAGCTCGTTCCAATGAGGTCATAACCTATGTTTTAGAGACAAAAAATGAAAAAATAATGAAAATTAATTGGCGATTTTTGAGAATAGCCCTGGCCGGTTTTGGCAGTTACGTTAGGTAAAGAGTTACATAATATAATTATCGTTAATGGTGAAAAGTAATAAACAGAGTAATCGCTTGACTGGACTGGTTACGTGAAATAATTCATTCGGGGCGAGGGACTATATTGTAAAACACTCATGCGCATTCGGGTTTGTACAACGTCCCTCATCTCTCATGAATTATTTCACGTAACCATCCAGTCAAGCGATTACTCTCTATATATTACCAAAACTGAACTTGCGATTCTTTTTTCCACCAGTGTAGTTACGATTTGAAAAAGAGATAATTGTATATGCAGATAACTTAAACAATCAAAACAGGAAGAAAATGGGGAAAATGGCAGGAAAAAGTTAATGTTTATAGTGGGTATAAATAACTGAATGTTGCTGAACCACCTCCATTCCGTAATTCCGTTCAGTTGTGGAACCTGCATAATTGTCAGTGTATACAATAGTTTATCTACTTTATACGTAAAAACAGTAACGTTTTATCTTTTATCGTTATCGAAAACTCGCCGTCAATAAAAAATCTTTTATCGTTACTGCAGTAAGAATAAAAGTCACGTGATATCGCAAGGATACAACGTTCACGCCCATCTCATTTGCATGACGTACTATTTCATTCAACACCTTGAATAACTAATTATCGCTGCCGCGGATCGAAACAAATAAAACGGGGCGTATTTATCGAAATGTATTGAATAAAAAAGAAGGCCATTAATTAAACTTACTGAATTGTAAAAATAAAATTTGACGGAAAAGAGTAAAAATTAGTAACTTACACTTTTTCAAATGAGATTATTTCACCCTTCGAGACTTTAATTATCCTGACGTTCAAACGTCACTGGGAATTCAGTTTCTTCAACATTTTTCAAAATGTGACGTCAAACGTCGGAAAGTACAAATAACCAGATATTTTTCATATTAGTGATTATCTGGTTGAAGGCTAGATTATTTTTGATGGTCTGCATTTGTTAATCAAAACTTGTTTTATTACGGGAGTGGGGGAGGTGGGGTGTAGATAAAAGGGTTATATACACATGGTGTTTGTAAAAAAGCTTTTATCGCGACTCGAGCGTTTTCGGGGGCTACATAGCTACTCGTCGCTGTGCGACTCGTAGCTATATATGCCCCCGAAAACGCTCTCGTCGCGATAAAAGATTTTTTACAAACACCATGTGTATATAACCCATATTTATCGTTGGTGAACAATTTGATAGTGATTATGTGATGCACTCAATTTGTATCACTCCTTTGTGTATAAATGTGTGCCTCCTTTCTGCTTGCCAGATGAAAGAGTCACGAGCAGGCGATTATACATCATGCCTGGTTGTTTCCTAACCATTTGTGGAACATGTTCGGTGCTTTCAAACGCTCACCCGAGGTTCCGGTCTGTAATTTAGAGACCACTATTCTATGTTTTGCATACTTTTGTAACGACCTTACACTCAGTGGGTATTGGACATTACACATACTGTGATAGGACCAGGGTTATATCCGCGTTATTGTAAGAGAAATTTTGGAATTGGTTAGATTTGGCAATAATAGATTTCGCAGTTAATTCGACATCCAGTTTGTAGAAGTTTTTTGTCAAATACATTGCTAGTGAGGTTTAATTATGATTGCGAATTTCCTTAACTCAGCAGGTTGAATGGTGAATTAGAGCTTCAAAGTCATGGCTGATGGCCACGCATTTGAACAATCGCATGGGCCTGTTTTCCATAGCGCGATCACAAGCTGTGTTTTTGAAGCAAAGGTAACAAGATTTGAACGGATGTTGTCTAATTGATAACCGCTGTAGGACTTTTAGAGTAAATAATTAATGAACGATCCTATAAATACAAAATAGTTTTACCCTGTCAATATAGAAAGCGTTGGATTTGAAAAACCCACTCGGGAACTCAGCGTGGAAAGGGGTAAGTTGGGCCATGGGGCACCTTTCCATCGCGTGCAGCCTGGTTGTCTTTTGAATGCAACTCAATGAGTGCTTTATTGTTTTTTTTTTTCCAGCGGATGTGAGATTATTCTTGTTTATTACCATTCGTGGATGACTTATTGTTGGAAGAAAATATTTTTGTACTGTGTGGTATCCTCTTCCACAAATGCTGTGCGCCTGTTCACTATCCCTCTCCACGTCTCATCTGAGTGCGTCATCGCCTGTGACACAGTGAAACAATGTCCCATCAAACACTATGAAAACCAATTATGTTTCCCACTACAAGTGCATTTAAGTTTAACTCACTGCAAGTTTGTTCATCGCTGCCGTCTCCGCAGTTTGAATGATGGTCACAATACAAGCTCAAATGTATATATTTCCCATTTGAACATTTGAAATGGTTTTCATCATGATATCCATCTGAAAGAAATTGTTATACCACGGTTACCTATTCTACAATATATGAAAAGCCTATGACATAACTTTGAGGTTCACACGCCAACCGTGGTGAACACGCCAGCAATGGAATTTCAGTAGTTAAAATGTACACCTACAGTGGAACTACATTCAAGATGACCTTTGGTGACGTCGACCAGAATGCAACTTGTCTAAATTTATCGCACGTCGCCTCAGGAAAAGTGAAATGAAAGTGACAATTATTTATTACGTTTTGAAATGTGTTTACCCCATAAAACGCCGAAAATTAACATTAGCATTGTCTCATGTTAATAAAGCATCCATAACTACTGTCCTTTCCATACCCCCCCCCCCCCAATGGTAAATAAACTCTGGAATAATAGAAAATCAAGAAAATATCTTTTAGTTTTCAGCTCCCGATTACGTGTAATATATTTAACTTCGCTGTCGTTTCATTTCTGGGATTTTAGCTCGCACGAAAATTATATGAACGAATTTTTTAATTCTCTATGGGAATTTGTGTGTATTTTCGGAAGAGCGTCCATTTTGCAACAATGCACACGTCACGTTACTGGGACGATCCATTTGAGAACAGGTAAAATTTGAATTTTCAGGGCTTGCCTTTGCAGAAGGCGTGTTTTGACGAAGTTGGAATATCTGTTAGTCGTGATGATGGTTCAAAATAAAACGCAAGTCTTGTTCAAAACGCGTTAGTGAATTAGTGAATAAATAAAATATACATGTATTGTAGCCGTGACGTAAATTATTTAATTAATACGTGCCGTACCAGTTTTCCAAATTTGTCATGTGTTGCCGACATCTGCCCTCAGTAGTATGTTGCTACAGACCTCCATTTAGGCTTTGATTGTTCGTGTGAAAGTGACACGGGTACAGGCGAAAACAGCACCGTGTGAAATCCGGGGCACGTTACTTTCGGTTTGGCACAGGAGTCCGGATTTCTTGGGTTCGGACTGCCCCCATCCAAATATGGCCTAAAAGTCTTTGTTTTCAATTTTTTACCTTGGCACGTCCTTTGAATTCGGACTCCGCCCCCCCCCCCCCACCACCCACACACACAAGATTCTGATTTCTGCGTCAAATAATAAAGAAAGAGGTGAATCCAGGTTGGATAGATTTCCGAGCTGAGGAAAGGGTGGGATTGGGGGGGGGGGGGGGTGTTATTGCTTTTAATGTTTAGAAGTCACTGCTAAACAGCAAGAAAACCATGAGATAGTTGGGAGGAGAGATATATCCTCTCATTTTTAACTGCTCAATTTTCAACAAATTTATTAGAGAACCTTAGGCTAAATACTCAGTTTCAAAACGAAACACAGAAAAAGGCAGAATTTAAATTAATTAATTTCGCTATCGGAACTGGTGCCGTTCTCGACACAATCAATTGGTGCCGTTTTCGCTCATTCGGTGCCGTTTACTCCAGGTGCCGTTTTCACACGGTGCCGTTTTCGCTATAACCCGACACAAGTCAAAGTACTTAACCAATTTTCTTTTAAGAAAGTGTATAACTAATAGCATGAGAGAATTGGCATCTTCGAATACAACCCTGACGAAAACGTATAATCACTGGAAAGTTTATTGAAAAATTGTAGGGGGGGGGTGGGGGAGGAGGCGTCACGAATACGTCACTACGTAATCACGCTGCCTCCCCCCCCCCCCCCCCCCCCCCCACACACACACCATTTCTCAGCAAGCATCTGATAAATCTTCTGAGGGAGAAATCTCTCAGCAAAGTTGATCAGAGAATTTATATAATATTAATCGTATTTAGACTTCACTGATTATACCCAGCACAGGCGTATTTAGACCAACGGGCCAACTTTTTTTCCATGGCTGCGGGGGGGGGGGGGGGGGGGGGGCTGGAAGATTTTGCCCGAAAAGTGTCTACGTGCTTAGCCCTGGTGTGGGTGTTCGTGGGCGTGTCTTCTACTGGTGGGATTAAGGGAACACTCCCCGGGAACAATTTTAAAAATCTGTTTCTGGAGAACCGAGGCTACCTTTCGAACCTTGTAATCGCTTTTGTAGAGGTGCCTGGCTGAAAGTGTTCGAGCGGTCTCGTCTGGTATCAGTCAACTGCAATAAAACATTATATGCTTCTCGGGATTCAGCTGGAGTAAATGCGTGTAATGTAAGGCCGGTGTGCCCATAGCATTAGATCATCGAACCCTGCAGATGGATTCTTCACAATCCCTCCAATAAGCATACTAACCATCGCATTTCTGTCAGCCACTAACCACGTCCTTTATTCTCCCATCCCACGTCCTCATTATACTACTCCCAGTGAATTTTCATTTAGAAGATTGAGATTTTGGACTTCCTAATAAAACTTCCAAGGTCACCACTATGCCCAAGTTACACATTTGGCTCTCCTTTCCCACCGTCTTTCCCAATTCCCCCTTATCTCAAGTGACCTCAGCTTGAACAACAGTGACCACCCCTCCCCTTACAATGGTGCCATTGTCAAGGTATTCTTCAAAACCTGTCTTCTCTTTGTCACTCAGGCCACACAAAGACCTCTTTCTTTTGACCTACTCTCGCCAATTTTGGTTACAATCCCCATGACTCTTTTTCTAGCGGTTGTCTCCATTTCTGAGTTCGATACATCGTTTGGATAAATCCCTACAAACTTCTACCAACACTGCAGTTAATTACAACGAAATTTTTAAAAACCCTAAGCTACAGTATGAATTATTATCTCGACTGTCTAATATTTTAAAATACCTGCGTTACTTCCACTGGGTCCAGTGGTGGCTCAAAAGTGTCTCCCCTCTGGATATACTTAAGCAAGGAGCGTCGTATATGCCGAAGACCTAAGGTGGGATGTTAATAACATTATAGCTGGCGGCGCGGAGTATCCCCGGGAAAATTGGAAAAAATTTCAATCCCCGAGGGCTTTTTGGCCACTTAATAATAAACTGTTCTCATTCAGCCTGCCAACATTTTTCAGTGGGTAGGTAGATAGTGTGACATTTTATATAATAAAATCAACCAGTAACTGGAGCTTTCGGCCACTTGGCCTTATTTGCCACATTGTGGGGACCAAGTGAGGGGACCTGAGAAGTGAGGGGACCTGAGAAGTGACGTCACAGTCATGTGACCCAATTACGTCATGTTAGATTGTCATGGTAGCCCGCGGAAGCGGCCATGCGCCGCGCGTGTTGTTGGGTGATAGTATTTCTGTCGGCCATTTTGTCTGATGGAAGCCGCCATCTTGGTTTCTAAGGTAGCACGTGGTTGCTATGAGCCTGAATGGCCTACACCAAGACGGGGGTATGTGCGGAGGGTTTGTTCGTTTGAATAGGAGTAAATCTGCTTACCCAGAAAGACCCACCAATCCATCCAAACCACCCAAAACGACTATTTGATACGGATTCCTCACGAATCTTTCATTTTTCAATAACAGGTACGTTCCTTTGTATAAGAGTAGTTTTACTTTGTATAATTACCACAAACAAGCCGTCAATCCCTCCAATTCACCAAAATGCGCCCAAAAGAACCGTAACGGACTTTTACTCCCCATCTAGGCTTTTTAGTAGTAGCACGTTGTGCTATAGGATCGAGAGTATGTTCTATTTAAGGAATAGTGCATGGCTTGGGGTTAACTAAGCCCATATAGTGCCCAGTGAGGTGGTGTAGTTCCCACCGCGAAGCGGAGGGAACTACACCACCTAACTGGGCACTATATGGGCGTAGTCAAGGACAAGACATGCACTAATCCTTATATTATTTCGAACACCCATCAAGAAAAACATCTGTCCGATTTGTTAATCTGTTACCAAGGTAGCAGCCCTACCAACCAGCGTTATATCGAAAAAACACCATGTAGTTTTTAAAAAATAATTTCTTCTTCCAAAACACGGCTAACTTGGATTATTGATATGAGCAGAAGACAGATTTTGAATCGGTCGGCAGGGGTAAACAAAACATTTCCCTCAAACGAAACTGTGTATTCTAGAATCGCGTCTTTGAGGAAAGCCAGTATACAAAATGCCCGACGGAACAGCGTATCACCCTAACAACACGAGCTGCGCATGCGCACTAAGACCACCTGTCACTATGAAATGACGCCACTCGCTAGCACATCAACACCCCCCCCCCCCCCCCCCCCCCCATGTGGCACGATCTCCACATCTAGTGCTGATGATGTTACATAAATGCACAGTACATCATACAGGTAGACTTTCAGAAATAGTTAACATTAGCCTCCTGCGTGATGAAGTTTATATTTTTTATAATTGTTGATAAAGACGAAGTGACCGAAAACCCAAGATATCAATCACTTCTATTGCACGTGGAACGACAGTCCCCCACCTTCCCAACACAAACTAAATGCCAAATGACACTTCACTATTCATTCTATTATCATATGATACTTGTTAAACACATATTGGCCGAAACAACAGAACCAATTGTCGCAACTGTGAGTAGAGTTTTACGTTGTAATACCATCACGCTGATTGTATCATCAAAATTATTGTGATGTGTATCGTAAAAATTACGACAGATTTGATGGGCGGCGAAAAGACTGGACATGATCAGTCATTGATGATTGACTTTTTGTGTGAAATCTTCCTTGCCTTTAGCGCTGCAAAATCTTCAATCCACAGTGTGCATGTCAAGTCGTTTAATTTCCGATGTCTCAATAGCTGTCATCGCGCGGTCGCCTAATCTGTGGCGGCACACAGTGGATCTGACATCGGTTTTTATAAGAATGAGGAACCTCTATTATTAAATATAGATACTCTCAACAGGTATCAGGGAACTAAAGATTTGAATTAGAGTTACCCGCCTTGAGAGGTTGCACTCGGAAATGATGCAATTGTTACGGAATTAAGTAAAAAGTCTATCGATCTGCGATCGTAAATTCTGACTCCAAGCGTTGTGATTACTGAGAGAACAACGGAGCCCCATCAACCGCGAAGTCCCATCATCCCGTGGTGTTTTGTGATTACTTACCAGACGATATCAGACACAGGCTCCAGATTCTGGGTTCAGGTTGGTTACCTCACGGGTTTGTGTTCAGCACAACGAAGACCAGTTTACCAGTTATCTACGATTTTTATTAACAAATAAAACTCAACTACCAATCGTTTTCTCTGGTATAATGTAAAATTCACAATGTTCAGTCAAAGTTCATACCTTATAGCAACAGTGGCGGCATCCATCTTACTTCTTGTAGGTAGGTACTTGCTCGTCGGGAGCCCAGAGACAACTTCCCAAACATCCAGGAATCGGTGCTTATATCCACTACATTTTTTATGCCAAACCTGATCACGCGACTACCAGTCAGCGGAATAGTTAGGGAAAGCTTCCGTGACGTGGCAGTCACCATTGTTAGACGCTTGTACTGTCATGCAGACTGTCGGCAATCTGCATGCAATCTATCGAGTGGTTGTTCCACAAACACATTCCGCCTGGGTTCTGTTAACCGGGGAAAATGCGTGATAGAATTTACAATTCTGCAACTTTAGCATTATGTGATGCCCGTTTGTACTGGAAGTGTGATTTATGAGTTGATGACAGCTATGATAGTTCAAGTAGTACCAATTCGGAGATTTCCGCCCGTGATATTTATCAACTAAAACTCGACTGCCGGCGTTATCTCTGATCAGCTCTTCCACCGAGTGTAGGTCAGTCGGCCGAGTGTTGGTCGGAGTATTTCTTATTAGTTTATCCAATTCTACGAATATCGGATCTGTGGAAAATTAACAGCAATAATATGAGTCCTATTCAAACTAATAGAAAACTGTCCTGTCATTTCTATAATTTTCATGGAAGAGCTATAGCTTTTCTTTCGAGCTTGCTTAACTTCTGTGGTCCAACTTCGCAACACAATCTCTAAAAATAAACAGCCTTTGGAAAATATATTGTTTCATTAAAGGTTTGAAACATTCTATTGACATCTTACACTATTGTTGAATATGCCTGATAAAAAGAGGGTGATTTGATGACTTTTGGACCTAAAAAATACAATTTACTTTTTGTGTGTTTTTGTAGGGAATTGAATGAAAAATGCACGTGACCGGTACTTCCCTTCGTGTCAGTTTTTCTCTCTTATTTGTTGCATGACCCTTGTTCTCGGGTGAGAAAAAGTTGTCTGAAGGGCTATACTTAACAAAGATATTTGAATGGGAAAATGGAAGTGATGCGATCATATTTTTTCGCCTGAACGTTACAGTTGTCGCCTGTGGGAAAATATTTAGTTCCGTGATACCTGTAACTTTGTTTCACTCTCGAATTCAAATTCAAAACTTGGGCATATTGGTCTGCGTCACGCAGCGCGTTCCGTGTGGCTTGTAAGTAAAGCTAGGCGCACATGTTTGCAGTTGCGACAGCAGATCTGGGGCCCGATGTGTTATTTTTACCGGAAGCGTTTGTCAGAGAGAAAATTGATATGGGAACTGAATGACATCGGCACATGTGAGCGGTTGCGTACGAAACTGCGTTTGCTGCCGCGACTCCAATCGGCATCGGACAGAAAATGTCGGTGTTCGGCGTCCGAACGATGAGGCTCGTAGGCCCATATAAACACAGTCCGCCTTCTTTTTTCGCATACTTCCTTTTCTTCTCTCAATTGTTTTACCGTTTCACCTCTTTTTTTTGGGGGGGGGGGGGTGGGGGGTGGGCTCTGGTCGCCCCCTGAACCCACCCAAACAGACCACTCCCAATGAGTGGAGCAAAATATTCTCCGCCTCGCGAGTTCCAACTTTCGGTTTCTGTATTTTACACTTATGACGACTCATCCACTGTGAGTTGATGGTATACTAGTAAAATAAATTAGAATATTTGCCTCCTCATCTACTCGTTTCAGGCATAGTGGAAGAAATTTGGCGCTGATTGAACAAATGTGAGAAAGACTGGTGCTCAGTTTGAAATAACTTTTAAAACTCAACTTCGACTGGAGAAGGAGGTGGGGTTGCATATAAAAAATATAGATACTAGGCTGGAAAAAAACAGTTGTTTTAGACAACCCCTACCTCCGAACCAAACTTTGCCCCTCTTGAATTTACTTCCCACCGCATGCGCAGGGTGTAATTTTGACAGTTTGCGTTCCATTCCAAGAAGTATTTCACGGTTACTACCATAGTATGTGGAAGTTTCCTGCTGTTAGTCAAATAGTGATTCGAAATTTGAAATTTCTAGACGTTGATTTTATTTTTTTTTATTAGGGAGGGAGCACTCCCGCGACAACGAAGCGCACGTCATCAAGAAACGTGACGTTTTACGACATATATGTAACAATGATTATAGCTGAATTCCCTGTGACCAAGAAGGGTGGCATCCCCCCCCCTCCCCTCGTCTCACACGCCCATGGTTCTTGAAACAAATTCAGATGACCTCCCGTTGATTAATGATATGTGTTAGTTCTGGTGTAGCCGTTCAACTTTCTCCCTACATTTCACCCCCACCCGATAGGATAAAATCTCGTGTGTTTCCCCTCTCTGAATATAAAAGACATTTGCTTTTAAAAAGCTTATTTCTGGCTACCAACATTGGTGGAAGATGAAAAGATACGCGCAGGCCATGACGGAATATTTCACCCCTGCCTCCGCTATGTGACTTTGCATTCGATTTATATATTCTTTCTTTCTTCATATTCGAAGATTTTGTTTGTAAAGTTAAAACTTTGAGCTATAATTGAGACGTTGTAACTTTTCCTCTTAGTAATGTGGAAGAGAGATAATCCACGCACACTGAAAACTACTTACGGTAAGTTTTACAAGCCTAAAATTAACCTACCCTCGCGAAGTATGTTACAATTTTTTTTTCTAACGATTATTTGAATGGTATTAAAGGCCGACGACCCAAAACATATGTAAAAACGAACGAGAATTACTTTGGCGAAGTCCAGATTCAATGTTATTGAACTGGTTCGGACGGGGAGGGGGTGGGTCGAAACATGACACGTTAATCTTTTAAAATTTAGTTCAAGTTTATGCTCCGCCCAGACTTCAAAGAGTATGGGCTATAAATTCACTGGCAGAGAAAAATTGGAACGTGTGTCTGAAGGTCACTTGGAGAGGTGGAGTGCATTTTTTGTGAGCATCGTGTACACGGTCAGTGATGCCAGATCGAGGACCTGCCACCAGCTGTCTCAATCCCATACTGCCTTGAATCTCTTTCCTTGCAAGACACATTTTTGCGATAAACCAAAGATGGTTAACCCATTTCCCCAAACTTGATTTAATGCGATTCGTTTGACTTAATTATATTCTACGCAGTGCAATGGCAGGACAGTGCCGGAGTGGACTTCAGGTGGTGGTGGTGGTGGTGGTGGTGGTGGGGGGGGGGGGGGCATCACCCAAAGTCCACTCATAGTTTTTTGAGAGTTTTAGGTCTCATGTTGGTAAATTTTTCGAAATGGAAGTAAAAGCCGGTATTCTGAAAGCAACATACTTTAGAGCTTGATTTTTCGATAAGTAATCCGCGTTGGATGCAAAAACGTTACATTGGGGCGCGGTGGCTCAGTTGGTAGGGGTGCAGACTGCAAGCCGAGAGGTACTCGGTTTGAATCCCACCTGTGGCAACCGGGTTGTGTCCTTAGGCAAGACACTTCACCCCATTGCCCACACTGGGGCATTGTGTACTAAGGCGTACTGCTCCTCGTAGATGGAGCACCTGTCTTCAACCAATGCTAACCCTGCTTGTGTGGAGTTACCATGTTGTGGAGCTGAGAGTTGCTTGCCATTGTTCGATGGTTCTCTCCGGGTACTCCGGCTTCCTCCATCCGTAAAACTCTCGTGGTCATGATTAGCCAATGTGCAGAAATATGTGGCTTTAAACACCAATAACTAACTAACTAACTAACTAAAAATGGTACATACTTTGGTTCTTCAATCAGAAATCTGTTGAAATCGGTGTTTTATTGCCGATTGGGGTGGGGATAAACCCCATATATTGAAAAATATGGGGTTTATCCCCACCCCAATCGGCGATAAACTTCGACCCTACTAAAGAATTTTCATCGAAAAAGGAATTTTCGGCAGAAAAAACATTATTAAATCATTCACAAGTCTGCTTTCGTGCACAATGTTTCTGAAGTTGTTACAAAATTTATCAGTGTGAACTTCAAAATTTTATTTAGAACGCCTCAACAGCTATTTTCCGACGTATTGTATTTATTTTACAGAAACGGTCATCACTTTGTGATCGTAAGTTTCACTTGGGCCCTAATTTCACAACAAACATACCGATGTTGTGGAACGGTTCAGATTTATGTTTTGATCTGTTTCCAAATCCATCAAAACAGAACTCCTTGCAACAACCTAGATACCCTCAGGTAAAAATAGATTGTGCTATCCGTTACGTCATTGGTAAACAAACATGTCGGCTTCTGGCGTAAAATGACAACAACGGTGAGCTTTTGAGTGAAATCAGGGGAAAATGAAGACCTGTCGATAAGGTAGTAATGCGAAAATTGTTTCCTTCATCTATTCTTTAATTTGAGTGGTTGTTTATAATTGAATAACAAACAGAACAGGAGATACGCGATATAGGCTAACTCCAAGTGGGTTATGGAAAATACAGTAGAAACAGTATGCTATGTTATTAACATGAAAAAGGCCCTGTTTCTTTTTCTCTCTTGTTTTGGTGATAAAGTTGACAGCGGAAGTACCGCCCACCGATCCTCATGTAAACAAAAGCAACTTGGCACGAATGTACGGCTTCTTTCTCAGTAAAATCGAGAAAAAATAATAGCAACTCTTAATAATCTGACGATCATGGTATAAATAAAATATACCCAAAGTAGCTTGGTGTACCAAATGTTCACCACTCGTGTTGAAGTGGTGTTAACCGCGCACCAAAGCCTGGCGCGCGGTTAACACCACTCCAACACGAGTGGTGAACATTTGGTACACCAAGCTACTATGGGTATATTCTATATGTATATATTTCCCATTTAAACATTTGAAATGGTTTTCATCATGATATCCATCTGAAAGAAATTTGTACATTGTCTCTTTTATGATATATTTCTATTGTCGCATGTTACATAGAGATTATTACCATAATGTGGATGTACAAAATATGTATTCGAGTCGAGCTCCGGGTTCTAATCGCGGACAACGACGAGTCGAAGACGAGTCGTGATCTTCCCTTAGACTCCGGAGCGAGACTCGGATATATATTTTGTACATCCACATAATGGTAATAATCATTTTATCTTACAATATATTGGGGAAAAGTCAAGAATGTAGACGAATATATGACGAACTGTCAATTCGTACGGATGAACAAAAAGAAAAAATGGAACTCACGCGACAGGAACGTGCTTGTATCCGACCCCCTGATACAAACATCTGTATCAGGGGGTCGGATACACGACAGTTGCGGAGTTAATACAGACAAAATTTCAGTTGTTATACACACACTTGTTTCAATTGAAAGTGGTTTAACGGCGATGCGGATATCGGTGCGCGATCGGTGTTTTCCAGTAAGATTTTTTAAAATTCAATTCAATTCAATTTCAATTTATTTTCATCTATCTACCACATTTGTGGCGTCAGACACAAAAACAAATACTCCTTGCAGGTGTATAGTAACAAATGTAGATATGTTATCAAATCTATAATCGGTACATCTATATACCTTTGTATACGTCATCTTACCAATATGCTCAACACACATACACACACGCTTCACACACAAAAGAGGGATGGGGAATGCTTTTACATCCATTAGCCTAAAATCAATGGCATCTTTTATTTTGATAAAACTTAAAAAACGAAAGCCTGAACATATTTTAATTTCATACTGTTTTCCAAATAGACGCACAAAATATTTATTACACGCCTGCTCTATGTAATGCCTATCTACAGCAACATTAAACCATGTGGAAAATGAAAATCAGTTCCGCACATATATGCCGAACGGAAATCGTTAACGGACTCTTTTTAAATAGAAGCGAAATTTCACTGGAATTTCTACAAATTAGAATTTGAATAGCTAGCGATGGCTAAAAATCGTCCCCTAGGTTCCAGTGTGGAACCTTGGAACTCAGGAGACGATGGCTTAAAATCGTCCCCTGGGTTCCAGTGTGGAACATTGGAACTCATGAGACGATACAGTAAAACGGGTGTGGTAGACGGCGTATAGGGTGGTTGAGGGGTAAACGAGGCCTTGAATACAAATCGTTTTTTCTTAAAAGCGTAGAACATGCTTTTGATATTATATTAGCTCTGACCACTGTTAAATAAACACTCCAAAATGTACGTGCTCTGTACGTAGAACCGTTAACCATTTAGCTAACGAATCGACCACACCCGTCCGTGCAAGTTTCGGATTGAAAACCATTTAGCTAACGAATCGACCACACCCGTCCGTGCAAGTTTCGGATTGAACAGTTAAAAAAGATATATGTTTCAAAAATGTAAACAAAACCATATCATGTGACTTCCAGTTGGAAAGATCTCATTGAGCCCGTTTAAGGGAACGGCCACATGATATGTTTTCCTTTCTTTTGTTTTAATTTAAACAAAAGAAACAATAATTAAATAATACTTGTTAAGTAGCCTGCGCTTGTTTAAGGGTTAAGTAGACATAATAGACACATGCGGGAATGGTCTGTGAATACTGTAACAATAGTTTTAAATATCACCTCATATTAAATGCAGGACACCTATTTAAACTATATCGATTAGCGACACTCACGCTATTATATTTATCCAAACACATGGATTAGAGTAATTAGGCTTGTACTAAACTTCATCAATGTCATTCAACGATGCTGAACAGTCAGTGTTCCAACTTGACGTCTCTGCCACGGTACTTTAATCAACTTTTACAAAATACGATCAATAGTAATTACCAGAACCACTGACTAATTCGGACAGTTTCATAACGAAACATTATTTTTACCATGATTACCTATTCTACAATATACGAAAAGCCTATGACACAAATTTTAGTTTACACACCAACCGTGGTGAACGCGCCAGCAATGGGATTTCAGTAGTTAAAATTTACACCTACAGTGGAACTACATCCAACTTTATCTTTGGTGACGTCGACCTGAATGCGAACTTGTCTAAATTTATCGCACGTCGCCTCACGAAGAGTGAAATGAAATTTACAATTATTTATTACGTTTTTAAATGAGTTTACACCATAAGACCCCAAAACTGAACAAACATCCATAGTCTCATGGTAATAAAGGATCCGTTTCATTTTCCATTTCGTTTCGGCGATAAAACTGACAGTGGAAGTACTGCCAACCGATGCTCGTGTAAACAGAAACAGATTCGCATGAAGTATGTCTGGTGCTCAGTAAAATCGAGAAAAAATAATAGCGACTTTTAATAATCTGACGATCATGGTATAAGTAAAATATACCCAAACTACATCCAACTTTACCTTTGGTGACGTCGACCTGAATGCGAACTTGTCTAAATTTATCGCACGTCGCCTCACGAAGAGTGAAATGAAATTTACAATTATTTATTATGTTTTTAAATGAGTTTACACAATAAGACCCCAAAACTGAACAAACATCCATAGTCTCATGGTAATAAAGCATCCGTTTCATTTTCCATTTCGTTTCGGCGATAAAACTGACAGTGGAAGTACTGCCAACCGATGCTCGTGTAAACAGAAACAGATTCGCATGAAGTATGTCTGGTGCTCAGTAAAATCGAGAAAAAATAATAGCGACTCTTAATAATCTGACGATCATGGTATAAGTAAAATATACCCAAAGTAGCTTGATGTACCAAATGTTCACCACTCGTGGTGAAGTGGTGTTAACCGCGCGCCAAAGGCTCGGGGTTAACACCACTTCGCCACTCGTTTACACTACCTATTTCCTGTCATGAAATCATTCAGAAATTTGCCAGAGGGCGGCCTCTTTGACTATAAAACGCTTTCGCAGTGTGCAGCTCGTTTCGCAGAGCAAGATAATATGCATGTGTCTTATTTAATGCTGCAACATGTACCCAGCTGCTCCCAGACGGTTTACGCAACTACTCATACTGAGGTCAAAATTTCTTACCACATGTACTTTCATCTGACGCATCCAGGCAGTCATTAATTCCATCGCATTTGTACACAATAGATATTACAGATCCATCGTTGCAAACAAACCACCAACTCTCATTGACTACGCGCCCATATCCACGTGTTGAGGTGAGACTGATGCCTGAAATAATATATAGAATTCCTTCTAACATGAGTTTCAGAAAGACACATGTGAAAAAAACACATCGGCAGTGAACGTTTTTGAAATTGGTTGAGGAATCATATATAATCTTCCAAGATAGATTTAAGATCGCAAAGCGAATCTCAAGCCGTCCCACAACGAAGTACGGCCAACGCGGTCAGGTCGCATGAGTATATTGTTGTTTAACCCTTGACCCAACGCAGACAATACAAAAATGTATTAATAGGAGATACAAGTCTCCAGTTGACTTTTGAAAACGATTTGTTAACGAAACAAGAGACGTTTATTTCCATTGTAATTCCTGTCATTGTCAGAAGTGAAAATAATCTCCAAACCCGTTTTATTTGAAAAAAAAACAATCAAAACGTGTCATTTTTTATTTCGGTCAATTTGGCATGATCGTATTTACAGAAAACAACTCCGAGGGTGTTTCAATCTGTCATTGGAGCTGATTAGCGCCATTGCTTGCTCGTAGCATGGATACAGACCTGTTCTAATTGAATCGCTTTCGGCAATTAGAGCACGGTAAGAGTGAACTTACCTGAGATAAGAGCACCAAGCCGACCGGCCCTCAGTCAATCAAATTATGGGTTCAGAAAGTACAACGACGTCAAATTTAACTGATGAATTACAATAGCAAATATTATTTTTTTTTAAATATTCAAACAACTGCAAGAAAACATATCCTGTGACTCCTCGAGCCCATTCCAATGCGGAGCCACTTGATATGGTCTTGTTGACAATACTTGACAAGTATATTTTTTTCAACTGCTGGATTTATATATTATTCTCGCGGATACGGCCGAGTCGTTAAATAACGGTTTAAAGTAGCACATAACCTTTTGTTAACCCTTCAAAAATGTTAATACACCAAATCATTGTATCAGAAATCAAAACATTTTAATATCACATATTGTGTGAGTCATTACGCTAACATTATCACGGACCTGACAACGAAAACTCGCGCATAAAATGCATCAGTCACCGATGTAAGAGCGTTTACTTTCTATATGTATATCTTCGTTAAATCCGGAATTATGCTTGTAACTAAGTGGCTCCCTGAGGCCAGAAAATTCACATGTAATGTTAGAAAACCTCCAATAAGGCGATAAATCGAAAACTAAAAAACAAACTACAATGTTTTCTGAAATTACGAATACAATAGGATACTATACAATACGGCCGCCGTAGACTGGGCATTTTTCGAGAGTGGGTAATTTTTCCACGGCCATAATGGTATTAAATTTCAAATACTAATTATAGGAATAACCATCAATAATTTAATTAATGAAGCACCGGGTTCTACCCGGTGCTTCATTAATTAAAATTTGGCTGATGATGATTTTTTCTTGCTTGATAAACACATGCGTGTACATCACTGCCCAAGTGAGGATTACCACCAATGCACGTCCACGTAACTGTACAAACACAAACAGTTCTTAGAACACCCGGCACATTATTTATTTTAGAGTGTGAGGTCCGATGACGTCACTGTACAGTTCTGTGATAACGGTTGAGATGTTCCCAGTTGACAGCCCATCTTTAGATAAAGTTCTGTATTGGATACTATATATCCAAAATTTGAACAAGGGGTGCTTAATATAAAAAAAGATAAAGACAAAACGCGTAAATTTGACGTTACGTGTTTTGGTAAAAGTTTAAATTTGCAACGAAAACACATCCTAACACTACAGCCATCAACAAAGCGTGAGTGCGTGAAGTGTTACAGCTGTATCTTCTGTAAATAGAGACTTATTCGTGTCACCAAATTGGTGTCAATGGATCTAAACGTCCAAAACCTTCAAAGTCATCATGTGAGGTAATGCAGTCAAAAGTGGCGATAAACAGGAACACTAAAAACACTGTGTTTAGGAACACTAAAATTACTAATGCGATACAAAATAAAAGTTTCCAACGTCGACATCCGATGATGTCATTAGACGGTTGTACATTAACCATTGTTATTACTTTCTAAAGTGTGATTTACTGGGATTTCCAGGTTTGAACATAAACGATAACTTCACAAGTGAATTATGCAATCAACAATTGTGTCATGTATCCGTGCGCGCAAACGAAGCTGCTTTGCCGTGGGTGTAATGGGGCCTTTTTTAACCCTTTACCTAACATGAAAAGCAGACGACACTTGCAAATAAAATCTTGATTAGCTATTATTTTCATTTTTTTGTCTCAAAAACATAGGTTCTGACCCCTCATTGGAACGAGCTCGACGTTCCAATGAGGGTCATAACCTATGTTTTAGAGACAAAAAATGAAAAAATAAAGAAAATTAATTGGCGATTTTTGAGAATAGCGCTGGCCGTTACGTTAGGTAAAGGGTTAAAAAATATAATTATTGTTAACAATGAAAAGTAATAAACAGAATAATCGCTTGACTGGACTGGTTACGTGAAATAATTCATTCGAGGCGAGGGACTCTATTGTAAAACACTCGTGCGCATTCGCGCACTCGTGTTTGTACAATGTCCCTCACCTTTCATGAATTATTTCACGTAACCAGTCCAGTCAAGCGATTACTCTGTTTATTACTTTTCAGTTTCCTTATCCAGTAATGGCATTTTTGGAAATGAATAATTACGCCATATTATAATTTAATTTTCGATACCTAAAATTTAAAACTAGATAATTAGGTCTAAAGAAAAAATATATCTACAGCGACATTAATGGAAATCGCCATATTTGTGTTTGCACGAAAATATCATTTGACTGAGAGGCCGAACCTCATTTGTCACATGTCATCCATCTCCATGTTTTGTCAGCTTCCACAGGAGTTCAAAATATGAGAAAGATGTGTTTATCTGTCCATCTGCAGTGAATTTTTATAACATCTTAAAATTAACTTTTTTATCCACACAATAAAATTCAGTGTAACATTGATCAATGTCGATTTTATCGCCGTTCGCATCAAAAACGTTGTATTATGAAATTGACACCACCGGAAATGGCAGGTCAACATGTATCGACAAAATAAAAGAGTCGAATATACATCGTTGACGATTTATTATCATTTAATTACTGTTATCCAAAAAAACGGTGGCCTCGACATGTGTACAATCTCATTGCCAATTGAGTGCAGGTAATAAATTTTCTGTTTCTGAATCTTTTGATCGTACAGTTAAAACTAGAAGTCCTGTCACGAATAGTGCGCTTATCTAGGCTTAATTGCGCGTTGGAATTGCGCGCAATTGCTATATCGAATGGCATCCAAAGCACGGCAGGTTCGCCTGGTTACTCATAGAAAACACAGGCAATGTTTCTGCCAAAGGACCTCCGGGTTATCCGGAGGTCCATTGGCGGATACATTGGTTGTGCACAGGCCATATGTGCAAAATTTGATAGCTTAACTGGGGTCATAACGCCCACACTAACGCGCATATCAGCGTGCTATTTGTGCGCATTTCATGACAGGACTTCTAGTTTTAACTGTAGGTGCGGTGGCCAATCTCAATACGGATTTGGATTTTATCTAGACGTTTTAATTTGTATTTGGGGAAATGCGAACTTGCTATAAGATAAACCATTAATAAGAACAAGTGTTAATTATTATTTGATTGTATTGCGTATAGTGCATGTAGACCCCCCAATGTGAAACTGTGCTTCTTTTGTGCAATTCCCATGTACCGTTACTTCCAACAGTCAGTTTACATATAAAGCTAGTATATTCATCGTAAGCACACATATAGTCGTGCCATGATTGCGTCATCCACACACTCCTAGGCTGGATTACTGTACATCGCTCACTGCTGAATCCATCAGGCTGTTTTGACGTCGAATTGGAATACCTAAACATGAGAAACAGAAAAAAATGATAGAATTATGTTCCAATAAGACTAAAATCCTTCTACTCGTATTGGACGAGAACTGGCTTAGTATATTCTATGTTTACGGCTCAAGTGGCAAATGTTACCGTCTGACGTCACAACGTGAACTATTTGAAATGACGACGCCCGTTTCACAATTCCTTCATCAACGGAGTGACTAGCAAGCCGCGTCATTTTCTCTATTATTTTTCACACGTGCAATAGCCGGTGTTCCGGATGAAGTGTTGTTTAAATTACAAAACCAATTGACGATTTGAACTTAGATGGATTGAGTTTATCTGGTTTATTGATTATTTATCCAAAGGTGGGGTACACGATAGGTTTATTTACTAAACCTGTGAGGCAACTTTTAACGATCACAGGTTTAGTAAATAATCCTCTCGTGTTTCACGATGTAGGTTTTGGGCTATGGGTAGTGTCTTATTGGAACATATACTTTATTGTGATGAGTTGACGGTAACATGGTCTGGGGTTGGACATAAGCTCCGAGCCGGTCATGTGATGATGTTCGAACATCGCGTATTGATATAACTACCATTTCCTGACGCAGCATAGAAAACACAAGTAAACATTTCAGCCATTAGACAACCAGTTCAACAGTAACCTTAATCAAAACAAAAGAAAGAAGAAAACCGAAAGCTTTGTTAAATAAGTCTAATTTAAAAAAAAACTATTGAAATGTTGGAAAAAGTATCCGTGAATACACATCAAATTAATTGTATTCGTATTCGAATATATTTGGGAAATAATGTTTTTTTATTCGTATTCATGAAATGTCAGAGTATTCGTATTCGAGTATATTTACTAAGTATTCACTTGAATCCTGGATTAAAACATTACATTCGATTTTTTCCAATCTATATTTACATCCTGTTTATGTTATGTAAATCGCCGCTTAACAAGAATAAAAAAAATATACTACAAATGAATTTGTTTGTAGTGAACATTGCATTTGTAGTGGTTTTCCAGGAAAGTTGCCTCGTGGTTTAACCCATGACCACTAGATGTTTATGTAATATTCGAAGATCCGGGTAATGATATCATACACAAACCTCGGTTCCATTTTCATATTCTGTGCACGTTCTATAAATAGAAGGCTGACAATGCATTCAAAAGGATGCTTCCCGATTTATTGTGACACCAAGATAAAATCTCTTCGTGGATTGCTACGCTAGCAGATGCCGTTCCTGCGGCGTACCTACAGGAGGAAGTTGGGGGGGGGGGGGAGTCCCCTAACATTTTCGCTGGCCCTCTAAAAACATTGGTCCAATGTTAAGTTTCACACAACATAGAACCCCAATATGGTTGCAAATATAAGGAATTCACACGCTACAAATTCCTCAAATTCTCTCTTAGAGCACTAAATTGTGCAAAACGTTCTCTGATGTGTGGTGTGCGTATGGGGGGGGGGGGGGGGAGGGGTGTGCTAAATATGAAGTTACCTCGGGCTGATATCTCGGCCGATATAAAACTTACCAAGTAATAACCTCTAATTATTGATCGTACTAATTTTAGGTTTTTTGTTTTGTACGATTTCCCCTCTGTTAATGATATTTGACGATTAGCCATAAATCATAGTGTTTCTTGTTGACCCGCGATTCATGGAGCGAATGTTATCGTGGAGTGATTTCGCGCCAAATTGTCACTGTGGACATAAAGTCGGGGATTTTATTTCGTTCCAAAAGTTCGGTGTATGAAGTTCGCTGTAATTTGATGATATAATACATGCGTTTGCACCAGATAAATGATACGTGCCTATAACATTACTTTGATTTACGAAATCTACGAATGTTCCAATAAAATCGATATTTTTCACATTTCTACAATTTAAAAAACACGAAAGACGGTTTGTATTGTCAGTAAAGTTCCTATTCAGTATTAACACCACGCTAAATATTCCTCATTCGAAAACAACTACCAAAGTGGTGATTTAATTGAAATATATTTCATGAAAATTACTTTTTCGGATATCGGTGGTGCAGACGACGAAAGTTTCATTTGACGCAAAGCGTTTAAAAAGTTGTGGAATTAACTTGAAACTTCCTGCCGAATAGGTCCTTATAGGTAAGATTGCTCACATGTTTTTGTTATATTTCATTGACTTTACTACCAATCTATATTAATATATCCTCACCCGCTACTTCCAAGAACGAACAGTATTGCTTTAATAATCCCCATTTCCTCACCACCCAGTGTTCATTAATTTAAATTTTGCTGATGATGATTTTTATTACCTTGTAAACGCATGCACTGACAACACTATCAAGGTGTGGATTACGACCAGTCCACGGCCACGGTACTGTATAACAACAAATTCCTATTACTTAAACCATAACAACAAATTCCTATTACTTAAACCATAATAATATATATATAAAATAAATGTTTTATTGATTATTTATCCAAAATGTTTTAAGAACAATAATTTCGGGAATAAACCACCCAACAGAGAAAATAGCAGAAGTGATGGAGTCTGAATTAAAACAACACGTTGAGTCATTACCATCCTACATACGCGACACCACACATTTCTTGAACAGACTGGACAGTATACCCCAACCACTCCCTGAAAACAGCATAATGTACTGTATGGACGTCAAGAAACTATATCCAAGCGTCCCACGTAATGAAGGTATATTAGCATGTAAAAAAGCACTAGAAAACTCTAAAGGAAAATTATTCCCAACAGAGATAGGTCTTAAACTAATAGAAACTGTTTTGGACAACAACAATTTTTCATTTAAAGGAAGACATTATTTACAAACCGACGGCGTTGCAATAGGCTCGCGATTAGGGATGAATTATGCGTGCACATATATGGGTGAATGGGAAGAGAAACTGTCAAAAGCATCGAAGTTACACCCCCTTGAACAGGTACGGTACGTTGATGATATCTGGGGAGTATGGACGCATGGGTTGGAGTCTCTGAAACAATATCATTCTTTAGCAAATACGATACATCCAAGAATACATGTTGATTTAAGGTGGTCTGAAAATGAGATAGAATTCTTAGACACGATAGTCAAAATTGAAGACGGATTTCTTAAAACCGGTTTATATACAAAACCCACGGACACGCATCAATACCTACACGCAAAGTCAGATCACCCAATCAACACTAAAAGAGCGATACCATATGGAATAGCTTCAAGAGTAAAAAGAATTTGTTCCGATAATGCTGAATATGAATGCCACAAAAATGATATAAAACAACACCTGCATGCCAGAGGTTACGACGAAACGTTTGTAAGCGAACAACTAGAAAAGGTTGATCAAATCCAGCGCAAACAGTTACTTGAAAAACGATCCAACAGATCAACCGGCGAAAGAGTCCCGTTTGTGGTCACCTACTCGCGGCGCCTCCCCGACATCGGGAAAATAACGCGGGAGCGGATGCCCATTTTACACCGCTCAAAACGCATGAAGTTGGCATTCGAAAAACCTCCCCTGATTTCGTACAAAAGACTGAAAAATTTGGGAGATATCATAGTCCACAGCAAGCATAATAAAATGTTCAACAATCAAGGGACGGGATCTGATAGATGCGAAAGAAAATGTGCAATCTGTGGGTTTATGCTCCAAACAAAACAATTCGCAGACAAGAACGGGACGGCCTACCACATAGGCAAAAAAATCACCTGCCTGTCCAGGAATGTGATATATGGGATTTTCTGCGACAAGTGCAATGAAGTTGTGTACGTGGGGGAGACGGGGACAAAATTGTATGAGAGAATGCAAAACCACCTGAGTAGAATAAAACTTGAGGTTATGGATGAACCGATACCACATCATTTTCTGACGAAAAACCATAGTATAAACAATTTTAAGATTATTGGGATTGAACAAATTAATAAACAAAATACAGCTTACAGGAGGGGTCGTGAAGCATTTTGGATTAACAAACTTCAAACACTAGAACCCAATGGGCTCAATAGACAAGAATAATTCCAAATATTCTCATTTATAAACTTGCTGAACGGGGGGGGGGGGGGGGGGGGGAGAGGGGGAGGGGGGATATAAATTAGTGTACAGAGCAATTACACCTGAACACGCATTGGTGTTGAACATAGCGTGTATATGTTGTGAGATTATGATCATTTGGTATATGTCAGTGCGTACACCATGTGTATGTGGTGTGTGTGTGTGTGGGGGGGGGGGGGGGTATGGAACCCTAGCCTACGATTGTCAGTGTAGACATTATAGGAGGGACTGCCCTTAGATCAGTGGTGGAGGGCATATATATGCTGCAATAGTGGGCGGGGACAAGACATTTACACACCCTGGAAGGATTGGGCGGGGGGGGGAGGTTATTACTACGCAAGGAGGGTATAAAAAAATTATATTTTCCATCAGCGGTATTGATGTCTGATTGACGCGGGTTGGGTACTGGGGCGGAGATATGGAGGCGCGCTTTTAAATGATTGAATGATTCGGGCCAAGGAGTGGTTGGATGTGTGAATACGGTATACGAACTTACTTGCCTCTGCCTCTGTTACCAGGGCGAGGTTTTAGAAATAGTGTCTAATTCATATTTGTTATTTACGTAATAACGCGGAACATATCTTTACTTGTTGCCATCCAAGGAAGATATTATACGGTATTTTTTCATAATTTACACTTGAATACAAAAAGCAAAGTGAAGCGCGGAACATATCTTTACTTGTTGCCACCCAAGGAAGATATGATACAGTTATTTTGCGCGTAATAGACTCGGATACGGGGAACAACATGAAACGGGGAACATATCTTTACCACCCAAGGGAGATATGATACGGTGTTTTTACAAGCAATACACTTGAATATGGAGAACAACGCGTTTGAACAATTCGGGTCAGGGAATGGTTGAGTGTGTGAATGCTGCATGCGAGCTCGCTTCTGCCTCTGTTACCAGGGCGAGGTTGAGATAAATGATTGAATGCTTCTAATTCTAAGGCTGAGAACAAAAAATGCGCGCAATAACGCGGAATATATCTCCACTCGTTACCACCTAAGGAATATATGATACGGTCTTTTTTGTCCATAATTTACAATTAAAAACAGTGAACAACGTGTAATGCGGAACATATCTTTACTTGTTGCCACCCAAGGAAGACATGCATCGGCGATTTTACAGACGGGTTCGTGATTAGGAGCTAGGCAGCCACTTGCCAAATAATAAATCGATCTGTAAGACGTACGCGTATCACGATCAATTTTATAATTCCCATTCAACAATTAGGATCAGCGTGACGCTAAATTTTACGTTCCCATGACGCGATACACATTGGTACGGCACTTAACGTAACGGAATAAGTATTAGTCAAAAATGAAAGCCGCTTAGAAGGAAGTAAACTTCCGAGCATGACGGCAATTTGACGAAGTTATATAAAATATTTGATGAAGTGTATATAAAATAAACGTATAGTGTTTTCAAGTAAAAAAAAATATTCTACGAGTAGGATTAAAACCGACGAGTCTCTGGCGAGTCAATTTCATTCTTAATTCTATGAGTAGAATATTTTTTTTTACTTGAAGACACTATACGTTTATTTTGTTTATACCATACAGGGCAGTCGCGGCAAAATCGTGCTATAATTCGCTACAAAACACAGCGAGAAGGAAGTGAGGAGCATGTTGGTCCAATTCGATCGATCAGCAAAATTGGCAAAAATAAACAAGGCGCAGTAATACATTTCTGTCTAAAAATAATTCCTCTACAAACTTGAGCTACACTTGCAAAATACTTTATTTTTTGAGCAGTGGGTGGTGTTTTCTACTGGCATTGTGTAATACCTTCACAAAGATTTAAAGAAATCAACAATCGAACTATTAATTATGCTAGACAAATGTGGTAGAGGCCAGAGGTCAACAAGTCCGTCGCTACTAGGGGAATAAATTCTTTCAGTGTTAACCCTATGGGGAAAACATATCACCCTACTAGGTGAATTTATCCAAGGCCTTTATTGTTCAAATAAACGGCCATTTATGGGATAAATTTCGTATTTGCCCAAACCGTTCGCTTCCATTGGGTGACTAGTGATTTTTAATAGAAGAATTCCTCCCTTTTCCAGTTTCCAATCGACCCAAGATTTAATATCAATAACAGCCAGCGACGCAATTTAATTTTGCTTAAAAGTTAAAGACACTCCAGGAAATAAATTTAAGTTCAGAATGCGAAATGAATACATTTATGTTTCACAAAAAAACAAAACAAACTTTGGATCTCCCAAACCAGAAACAAAAATAACGGACCGCCGCCGATTTTTAATCCTTTTTGAAGACGATTAAATACGTAGAAGATGTACTCCAGAACACAGGGGAAAGAGCTTCCCCAGATTTTGAAAAGTAAAGTATGCAGACCTCGTGTGTGGATATTTGTAACAATAACGCGAATTCGCTTGGCGATAAGATTCGCTGCCCATATCGCGGGTTAAACACCGTGTAAGTTTAAAGGTGATACATCTTTCCGAAAAATAATGTCTAGATCAGATCTATCAACATGCTAAGTATCAAAATCGGACAAATTGTACATTTTGCACCGTTTTAGTAGTGACGTTATAAAATTTTAGAATTAATAATATTTTGGTTGGTTATAAATCATCTTGTTTGGGATATAATATTGTAACAGCTATCCAGTTTGAGGCTCTAAAATGTAACAGTGGACCAGAAATCACCACAAACGAAAATAAAGGCAGTAAAGGCGGTAACACCGTAACAGACAAAATTGATGTTTTTTTTTAAAGAAACGCACCACTCTATACTAAACTATGGCCGTACTGGCAATTTTACACCTCATGGTTGTGGGGTTTAGATGCAATCGGGGTGGGGAGTAATATTCCATTTATCATTTATATGGCATTTTGACATAAATATTCAAATGATAAGAACTCCAAAACTCCCATAAATTCAACTTCATATGGTATACCTATAATTTCAAATTTCAATGCAATTGGATCAATTTTTGAAAAAAGGGTTTCTAACATTTTGGTTGTTGGCATGTTCCACAGGGCTTAAATATATTGAAATGTTCGATTTGTTAGTGACAAAATCGGCGCATTGGATCACCAAGATGTCCTAACACATGAAATAAAAATGGTGAATGAAGAAAATTCGGCAAGTAGGAGAGTAAACGTTGGCGAACAAAAAGAAAGAAAGAAACAAAGAGGACAGCGATTATTATAAACCCCCGTTAAGCCGTTAATCCCCCGATTAACCCGATTAACACTCGACGAGCTCGTTCCAACAAGGTGTCACATGATATGGTTTTGTGGAAAGTTTTTGAAATATATAGAGGATATTCACGAAAATTTGATGAATACCGAAAATATCTCGTGAGTGGCTACAAAGAAATATGAGGATCTTCACGAGCGACGCGAGTGAAGATCCTCATATTTCTTGTAGCCACAATCGGAAATGATGCAATCTTGCATTATTGTTGAATATTCCAGATAAATAAATAGAGGATATTCACGAAAATTTGATGAATACCGAAAATATCTCGTTCGTGGCTACAAGAAATATGAGGATCTTCACTCGCGACGCATCAAATTTTCGTGAATTTTCTTTTTATTTAATGCTCTACGACTACAAACTCTCCAATTTGTGGCCTTTATTTGCCATTAAGGCGCAAAATTTATGTGCCGAACCGGCGTCCATACAAAAATTACAACAACCAAACTCCAACCATTGGAATGTGTGAATATCCGCACAAAAAGTAGTCCCGTCTTATTTCTCCCCTAACTTTACGATTTACCAAGGCTGGCGAATTGAAATAATCGCAATGTGTTTCGAAGAAATAGAACAATAACAAAAAACACCACTTTCTTATTTTCAATAACAAGACACGTCATTTTATTTTTTTTGAACTCAATGCACTGAAGACGTGTGAAGTTGAACTGAAGAAATTTGAAAGTGATTTCGGCTTTTCGCTGGAAGGTGAATGAGAAAGTCAAACTTTGAAACCGCTGATTTAATGAATTGATTTAGTCACTGTCACTATCAATTATTCGAATTCGTTTGTATTTGGGACTCTGGAATTCATTACTGATGTGCTGACTCGTTTAAAGTACATGTGATTCGTCATCCGAACCTACGATGAAATATCGATTTCTAAATATCATTTTGATATTTCGTTTTGCCGACCGACAGGGGAATATGACTTAATTTTTCAGCGTGAATTGATGCCTGAGCATTAAATAAAATATTTTTATAACTGCTGAATTTGCATATTACGCGGGCGGATGCGGGCGATTCGTTAGGTACAAGCTTATAATAATAAACATTTAACACTATCAGTTTGTTACCGTTGTCGGGTTCATTGTTGTCAATAACGTTATTTCCGATTTTTTTATATGAGTTTCTAAATGAAGGTCATTTCAAATGTCGACATTGTATATAATAAACACATTGTTCTTTTCTGCTTTGTGTTTTGCCTAAACGCTTTTTTTAATTATTATTTTTGGGAAAAATACATTCCTGCTGCAAGACAAAAAGCATATATCATCCTGTGTTCAAACTGTAGGAAGTGAACATTCATTTATTGAGCTTTTTACTTAAACAGTCTCTACTTAAACAGGTAGTAGAGTCCTGGTTCTATCATAATAAGTCTTATAGCTATCTTTCTACACCTCTAACATCAGTGACTTCGCCTATGGAAAGTTGTGTCAATGCTCTTGACAGTCGACTTTAGAATATTTGCTCACATGGCTTTATGGTTGGGGACCCTGCTGGTGTCCAGTCACTTTTTCATCCCATTCCTTTTTGTCTTTTCTTTCGCTTTTGGGGTATTTTGGTTTACTTGGACTGCTAATACTGTGAACCTCATGCTATTTAAGAAAATTGCAATACACTCCGGTTTGTTGAAACATTTCATCCATTAAAAGTTCCGATCGTTTAAAGATACACCACCCAACAATAAGATGAGAAGAAATGTAAATATATTTAGTAACCAATCGCACCTCGTTTGTTGAGACTATCGGTGAACAATTAACCCTTTACCCCAACGAATCCTCCCGCGTAATATCCAAATTCAGCTGCTGAAAAAATAGTATTTTTCGAAAAATTTCAACAAAACCATATCATGTGACCCCTCTTTGGAGCGAGTTCGTCGAGCTCGTTCCAAAGAGGGGTCACATGATATGGTTTTGTAGAAAATCTATGAACAAATTTAAACAATGATATTTAAAATAATAAATTTTGAAATCGTCTGCGTTGGGTAAGGGATTAAATAGCATGTATTGGAGTAAAATAACAAATCCCGAGAATGTCCTTTCAAGAAAAATTCGAATCACCTGTAATGTAATTCATATCTATAATGAAACAATTTACCAGCCTAATCTAACCCACATAACCAATATAAATAGAGAAAAACAATACACTCACCAATCGAAATATGTCGCTACTTTTCCATCTGACCATCTGAAGTCATTTATCGCTGCACGTACATCGTGTTTATAGAGACCTATAATAAACAAAGGAGAGCTTCAAGTTATTATTTCTGGTGAAACTATCGTTACTGGTAAATAAAAACCTGAATAATATCGAAACGAGAATCAAAATCCGTATCCGCACAGGAGTAAGATAAAGTTTCACGAGGCCCAAATGCTCTCAAGTAACTTCCACATCACCTTCAGTACGTTTGGGTTGGGTTTGGCGATACTTGAAGTTGCCATTTTCTCCACGCCAGTTATGAGTTTAGTAACGTCTGCAACAATATGCCAACACGGTGCCACCTTGTCAGTAAATCATAATTATTGTCTCTTTACAGGGCGTTCCTAGTATTGTGGCGGAATTTTACCCGAACTTCAAAATTCGAAAAACTCAACAGGTTACTAACGTGTTGGGCCGTTAATAAGTTAGCATATCAGTAAAAGTCTAACACCCCATGTGATTGAAATCCGTTCGATCGATAGTTCGCAGCATATTCCTTTTCATTTTGTTATTTCGGGGTGTTTTCGACATGCCACGAGGGAATACACATGGAATTTACGGCAGGCATATCACCTCCTAAACTATGCGTTTCTGCTAATGTTTGAACACTTCTAAGTTTTCTAGACTGTCCTTAGACCGGTCAGGTTTTAGCCACGTGACCGTTCGACTCGTGTTCGACAACAAAGTAGTACTTGTAGTTCAGATGTCGGGGCGCAGTGGCTGCCCTCGTTGAGGCAGCCACTACGTTCCGACAGCAGAGCTAATGATTGGTATTCATATTTAAGGTTTATTAAAAAATAATGCTGTGTCATCTGATTTCCACTATACAGTTCCATCTCTGCCCACGTTCAGTGATTTATTGATTTCACTCGTAGCCGCAGTAAAAATAGTAATATAATGATTTTGTGAGGCTTCGTTATTTATTAACGGGCAGACATATATGATTAACAACCCTCCACCTAATTAGTGACTGCGTCTCGAACCGCTTTTTATCTGTTGTACTGTTAATCATTTCTTTTAATAAATCGCAATAGCCTCCGAAATTATGTTATTGTAATACTGAGAACTGATGAATATTCCTTTCTTGGGCACTTTTCACACAAATCAGTTTCAGATGATGCCTGATGCCGTGCCATTTCCCCATGCCCAATACATATCACGTGCCATGAAAGAGTAACGCAACAACTAGTAAACCACTGCAAATAGATACCAAAATCGTAAGGATTACTTGTTTTACATTTTAAAAGAAGAAAAATAAATATGGCAGGATGTGTTCAGTTAATTAGATAAGTGGCAGAATTGTGACTCAGAAGAAAATATGAAATTGACTTGAAAACGAGAGTGGCTCTGTGGTAAAATATGTAAATTGCTGCTGTATATTGTGTACTAACAAACACATGCTATCTATCTTCTTTTTTATATTTAGAATTGTTTAATTCGTCATGACTGTAAACTACTAGAGACGTAGAAGTCGTTCAGAAGATTGACATGCAAATCAGTTATTTTGCTCACAACTGGAGACATGCCCTAACCAACCTAAGTGACTAGTAACAAAATAGCCGTGCTCGCTCAAATTCATGTTGTCAAAGTTGAGAGTGCAGCAAAGCTACATACGTTCTTCACGGTATCAGTAAATCATGTAAACCAAAAGTGGAAGAAAAGATGTAAAAGGAAGCGATGAAAGGGGAATAGAGAACGGGGGACTCTGAGTCTTTCTTCGAATGAGCGACCATGGCGATAAGTCTTCACACTCATATCTTAGATTAGAGCCGCCTGAACACCAGCATGGCCCACAACCATAAAGTCATGTGAGCAAATATTCTACATTCGACTGTCAGCAGCATTCACACGACTTGGAATAGACAAAGACATTGATGCCAGTAGTGTAGCAAGATAACTATAAGACTCATAGTGATAAAATCAGGACAGTAATACATGTTTAACCCTTTACCCAGCGAATCGGCCGCATCCGCCCGCGTAATATGCAAATTCAGCAGTTGAAAAAATATTATTTTTAAAAAAAAAAATCAACAAAACAATTTCATGTGACCCCTGGTTGGAACGAGCTCGACGAGCTCGTTCCAACCAGGGGTCACATGATATGGTTTTGTTGAAATGTTTCGAAAAATTTGAAAAAAGTGATATTTAAAATAATAAATTTTGATATCGTCTGCGTTGGGTAATGGGTTAAGCAGAAACTAATAATACAGGGGTAGATGTATTATTGACAGTAGAGGATGACAGTAGTGGTCATATAAAATAGCGGTAATAGTGCTAATAATAATGCGCGCAGTAGCAGTGGAATTTGGAGAATCCAGTATCATTTATATTAGTGGCCTAGTGATACAAGCTTGTTGTACTTGTCTGGTCGTCGTGTGAGATCCATACGGTTCTATCTTCCACTGGAAGATAGCATCTTGTGGTTTTCACGCGACGTAGTGTTAGGAACCTATAAATGCAGCAATATCAAACGCAGTAGTGATATAACTGGATCACTGAAGTAGTAGATAATCTGTAAAAAACTTTTGTCCTTAGGAAAAAGTATCAAAGATGCTTGTCCAAACAATAACGGCCCCCACAAGTTCTCACAACTGGTCCCCAGTGGTCTCCCAATATTCATTCGAGTTGCAAGACTAGACTCCGTAGAATAATTTTCTTAGGAGACTTGGCCTCATATTGAGAAATTATTAAAAAAAACAAATATTTCGTTTAAGAAAATTCGTTAGATTTGTTGCAAATTTGCCATTCGTGTTGTAACCAGTAAACTGTTAGACAACACTAACATTTTTCGAAATTATTGCTGAACAGTTTGATGAGGTATACAAACGGAATTTGTTAAACTAATTGAAAAATAGTCACAACACTTGTTGTAAACATTAGAAGTTCTGAAATTCTTATAAGTAGTTAGAATTGTTATCATCATAGCCATGATATTACAACATAATTTATCAAATGACCATGTTGAAAATGTAATTTATTTTCCAAGCAATGGATACGGACTCTTTCGGTTGATGGGAGTGTACTGGCATAACAGACAGGTGTCTTTGGAGTTTAAGACGTTCAGTGAAGCGCTGATTAAAATAAATTCGTATTGCTAAAGGTTGATGTTCACAAAATTACCGAGGCGGGGTTGTCCATTTAAACTGAAATGTGCATCAGGGGAGATAATTACAACATATGTTCTTCAAATGTTCGAAAAAGTTATTGTCTTGGTTGACTGTTTCATCTGTATCCGATTTCATATATATTGTCATCGTTGCATTTTGGTTAATAATATTGTCTGTTTTGTTATATATTCTGTCTCTGACGTACAACAAGCTATCTATGTACATTACTTGACGTTATTCAACGCAGACGATATCAACTTTTATTATTTGAAATATCATTTTGTAAAATATTTCCAAACATTTCAACAAAACCATATCATTTGACCCCCACTTTGGAACGAGCTCGTCGAGGTCGTTCCAAAGAGGGTGCACATCATATGGCTTTGTTGACTTATTTGGAAAAACAATATTTTTTTTCAGCTGCTGAATTTGCATATTTCGCGGGCGGATGTGGCCGATTCGTTGAGTAAATCGTTAAAACATCTTGTTTCTGCAGGGCTGTCCTACTTTCGTTGCATTTCGCATTGGGCGCGGTGTGTTCTGATTGTATTTCCATATAATCTCCCGAGATAGTCACCTGTGTCTTTTATGTATTTTATGTCCACCTGCACAAAAGCGTTTTTTATATTTGTATTTGCATGTATGCCGTATTGGGAATTACCTAGTTTGTTCTGAGACCACCGTTCGTGTTATCGCTCGTGTCAGCACCGCTCACAAATACATTAAAATGGTTTAACTATTCTCAGCATCAGTTGTGAAATTTGTGTGTTGATACCACTCCGCGCAAGATGCGCGTGAAGGTTTTTGAACTGTAAGACACAAGTAGGGGAGATAATATGTAATAATTCCGAATTACGGATTTCTCAAATTGCTGTCAGTTGAGAAAATGAATGCGAACAGAACATCGTATGATGAGTTGATGCCTGTTACTAATGTTGGCCACATAATTGCAGCTGAACTAATCACGAGGCGCGAATAAATTGCACAGATAATCTTTAATGTTTTTAGGGAGCGGTTCAAAAGATCAGTGGGTAATGGTGGGTTACAGGGTGATGGAAATCCCCTGAGAATTAGCTCAGATACAGCCTTCTGATCAGGGGTGTAATTTTGTGAATTTGAAATTTTTTAACTGGTGCGAAATTTAACAAAGCAGTGTTTTGCTGCCCCTCCCCCCCCCCCCCCCACCTCCCTCGATGGGAAAGTTCTACTTAATATTTATAATCACTTGGAGGGTGTGGAGAAATGTAACAATCTCAAACTTGCATCCTCTGACACATTTTATTTTTTTTATCTAACCTATTACCCCATCTTTATGTTTATTTGTTGCACTTTTCACCTTTAACCCTTTACCCAACCTAACGGCCAAAACCGGCCAACGCTATTCACAAAAATCGCCAATTAATTTTCATTATTTTTTTTCATTTTTATCTCGAAAACACAGGTTATGACCACTCTTTGGAACGGTTCGTCCAGCTCGTTCCTGTGAGGGGTCATAACCTATGTTTTTGAGACAAAAATAAATTGGTTATTCAAGAATTTTATTTGCAAGTGTCGTCTGCTTTTCATGTTAGAGTAGGTTAAATGGTCGAGGTTTTATGCAGTTCGAGTAAGAGAGGTGTACATATCCTCAGAAACTGGCAGCAAGTCAAAACTCGCTTATTTCTATACCAAAACATACCGATCGTCGGCGAAGAGCGCAGAATGGGAGGGTTTATATGGATCAAACTGTACAAATATATTACAAATAAGGTTTGTTCCCCGTCACATCCACGCAATGGTTTATTGAAACACTGTGGCGAGGGGGGAGGGGTGCGGGTGTGGTCGCGATGTCTATTAAACAGTAATAGATGTGTAAAATGTCAAGATTTGAAGATAAAAGGTTGAACCTCCAGAAATACTCTGTCCACCACGTTCAGGAGGTCCTCATACACTGTGAGTTACTGGATAGTATCTAGAACTGCATGATTCACAATGGCGTACTTGAGTGCATCATTGTGTAATTGTTGCTGGTGACTTATTAAAATTTGGTTCTGTTTTCTTATTATTTATACCTTGGGTGAAATTTTTATTTTTATAGTCTCCTTGAAATCATTAGTTTAATGAAGCGTTTCGGATTTGTTATGGTTTTTTGGAATAGCGGCAGTGTTTGTTATGTCAACCACCTCTACAGTAAACTAGCCTAAGTGATCAGCACTTTCCTCAAATGTCTCCCGTGTGAGTCGTATAGAACAAAGCGATAAAAAAGTTTTCCACTAGGGACCCTCTCATCACCCGCCAGAACTACACATTCTGACACAATCGAAAAGTGGTCATCCTCACACACATCGTCTTCGGCTTTCCAAGAACAATCAAGGAGGACAGAAGACCAAGCAATTATAAGATTAAAGGACGGATCCGAATCAGAGAACGGATGTAGGAAAGTATTTGACCCATCACTGAACAAACACAGGTCATAGTTTGTAATAAGCTCTTTTAGCGTTTTACCTTTTAAATATAATTTTCTGCACGAATCTCCTCAAAGAGGGTTTGCATTAACATAATCCCATGGAATATATGGGGTTGGAAGTTGGTGAATCACCTGTTACAGATAATTACTCTGGAGAGGGGGGGGGGGGGGGGGGGATTATGGGAAAACGTAAATTGAACATAACGTAACTATTTTATCCAAAGTTAGTCGTACCGCTACAGTCTCTAAGTTTATTAGTGAAAGTAGGGAACTGTAAATAAGGTTCTTTGTAACGAAGACAGACGTTCCACGGACATAAAAAGATCATTGTCATCTACCTAAGCATTATACGAAGTATAATGATTAAAAGCTAAATGATCTGGATTTTCAGGTTTCTTTAAAAGTACCTCTTGAAAGCAGAACGTCCACCCCAGGGACTCTGTCGTGATATTCCTCTGATGGTAATGACTTCGCCTTCTTGGTGTAAATAAGTCAATATCGTCCTGAACATATCACCTTTCATCCGATGTGAAGTTTAAGCGAACCTGAGTTAATCCATCGCTGATACCAAGAACATACAGTTTATGGCACAACATTTCGTTAACAACCCGACCTAGCTTTCTAGCTGTGATCATCGTTCGGACGTTCCAAACATCCAAAGTTAAAACTTAACTTTGGAGACAGAAGGAATGGCGTCAAAGAGGAACCACTTATCATAATCTGCACATCAGTAGCAGTATCCCCCTGGCCCCGTGCAGCTCAAACAATGTTCCTGGTTTCTGTTTCTGCAGCAAGAGTTTCTTTATGGGGACAAGTCGCTCGCCCATCGCACAACCCTCCTTTTTGTTATTGTTCCCATTCCATTGTTTCCACTATCTGAGTCAGAGTCAGTACCCGTCTGTTTATACGGTCTTATATTTTTGAGTTAGGATGCAAAGATTAAATTATATGTATCTTGACTAACTGTCCCTTCCATCCCAACTCTGAGCACAACCTTGGAGGTTACACTGCCGCCATATCCATCGAAAATACCAGAAGTACAGATAGTATACTCAGTTAGTGGTGATGCATGGTAATGAAACGTTCACCTGTTTCAGCCACGTCATCTCAGAGTAGTCAATAAACTGGACACGTCAGGCAATGTATAACATTGTATAAAAATGGTATCCAACAGGCAGTGCAGCAATCATGATGCGAATACAAACATATTATCTCTAGAAAGTACAATAAACTTAAAGGGTGGGATTTGTAACATATTTGTCAGTTTAGCGACCACCAAATGCTCCGACGCGACATTCCTTAGTTGGGTTCCCGATTGATCGAATGTGAGCCTATCGACCAATCGTCTACAATGAAGTAAGGGCCGATGAAAACAAACGGTTAGTTTTGTATGGACTATTGAGTTCCAAAGTATCTCCTAGGATTAATATTCATGAAATACTGTGATTGCTCCAGTATATTTTCATGAACCACTAAACATTAAGAGTGAAAGAACAATTTGTGATTATTTATTGAAACACACATATAGAGGATATGGAATGAGTGTTTTTCTCATATAATATTTATGAAACGAGTCTAAGAATTTTCCGTTTTGGCGAGCCTCTGGCGAGCGCAAACGGAAAATTCGGACGAGTTTCATAAATATGATATGAGCAAAACACTCATTTCATATTCTATTTATCATATGACACACACACGCACAAATTAGCCACTTAGTATGACTTTTTAACCCATCACCTAACTTAAGTTGCAGACGGCACTTGGAGAAAAACATCCTCGTATAACTAAACAATTTCATTTTTTGCTTCCAAAACATAGGTTATGAAACCTCATTGGAACGAGCTCGACGAGCTCGTTCCAATGAGGGGTCATAACCTATGTTTTAGAAGCAAAAAGTGAAAATAAAAAAAAAATGAATGGCGTTTTTCTTGTAGTTAAAAGATTAATACAATATAACCCACCCTAAATAGGACAGATAACGTAAATTCTCCCTACTTAAATTATGCAAATGTGACCCAATTGTATTTTGTTTAGCCAATCAAATTGTGCAGTTTTGAAATTGACCAATGAAAGCTCCCAACTCTAATTATTCAAATTATGAAAATGTGGCCCAGTTGTATTTTATATTTTGTATTGTATCATATTGTCTAGTTTTGAAACTGACCAATGGAATTGACGGAAAGCTTTATTTATCACTGATTAATATGAAAGCAAAATATCAAATGTTTTAAAGTAAACAAAACGGACAAGTCATATAATAAAATAAAATACTCTATATCACATCTCCAACATTTGCATCCTTTCTACTGTTTTTGTGATTCAGATAAACTATCAGGCAGCTAATCCGTGTTATAGAATAATCAACAATATCTTACCTCCCACAAGTATCTGGGTATTTCATTGGTTCAAAGACGTCGCACGCAGACTGCATATAAAACCATATACTGCCTGTCAACATCAATATACGCTGACAGCTATGGGTAATCTCTCCTTTGTTCATTGATTACTCAAAATGGCGGCAGCCGATAAACGTTTCAAGTTGAAAGATTGAGTATTGGAAGCCTTGCTCTGAAGTGCAGGTTAGGCAACTTAAAAGGCTTCATATTCTGTGGATGTGTGTCATGTTACCTTCGAAATGAAACTGTTTGGTATGTATGAATTTGCCTTGTTACAATTTATGGGAGAGTGCCTGTAGGCACTCTCCCATAAATTGTAACAAGGCAAAGACATCTGAACACATTGTGAGAATTCTCTCATTTAATTTTGATCGCTGTTATTAGTTCTGTGCATCGATGCAGCAGTCGGTAAGATATATTCGTGACACAGTTTGTTGGTGGCCTAATATGGTATATATGGTGTCAGTTAATTCCATATTGGACTCGAGCTTCGCTATGTAAACCGTGTAACTAATAATGTGTCATTCGATAGGGCTTAGTGAATGCAATTCTTTTAGGGTGCAGACAATATTGGAAACGATACAATATTGATCGCGAACAACTCCTTACTGTATGCACACTCCCTTCCCGTAGAGTGGGGTGCATACCTTTCCATTATGGGCAGTAGACCTCCGCCGTTGTGACGATCGTGATAGTCAGGGGCCAGCCTATTCGGACCACCTGTCAATCACACAGAACAGTAGCAATGCATGATGTGAAAATAAGTCAGACCGTAGAAAGAGGAATGCTTCTAATTTTATTCAGCCGTCTAACGCAGAAACGTACTGATGGTGGGTTAAGGACATCCTCACTAGTTGGGCAATTTTCGTATGCACAATCCCTTTCTTGTAATTGGGGGGGGGGTACCTCCCTTTCCCTAAAGGGCCGTAGACCCCCTCCGTTGTGACGCTCGTCGATCACACCTGGCACTGATTGTCAGGGGCCATCCTATTCCGACCACCTGTCAACCACACAGAAGAACCGCAATGCATCATGTAAACAAAGCGAGACCATATAAAGGGGTATGCTTCTAACTCTGTCCAGCTGTCTACACAGGGGCGTACTGAAGGAGTATTCGGGGATATTTTCTCCAGTTGGGACCTTTTTGTCTAGATTAGAGTATTACATTCCTATTTGCTCATACTAGCAACTGTGTTATTTCTTTCACGATTGTAATTGATACGTCCCAGTCGGTCATACAAATGGAGGTATGTTGTATTAGTTAGAGTACGTTTACTTGCCAAGTATGGTGTCATGTGAGGCGAAGTGACATTAATATTAGGCGAGGCCGTCGGCTAAGCCTAATATTGATCGCGCTGAGCCTCACCTGACGCCATATATGGCAAGTCAACGTCCTGTAACGTATTTATCATGCCCCCAAATAAATTAACTAATAAATTAAATAGAGAGTAATCGCTGGGCTGGACTGGTTGAGTGAAATAATTCATGAGAGGTGAGGGGCGTTGTACAAACACGAGTGCGCGAATGCGCACGAGTGTTTTACAATATAGTTCCTCGCTTCGAATGAATTTTTTCACGCAACCAGTCCAGTCAAGCGATTACTCTGTTTATTACTTTTCATTACTAACGATAATTATATTATTTAACACTTTACCTAACGTACCGTCAAAACCGGCCAGCGCTATTCTCAAAAATCGCCAATTCATTGTCATTATTTTTTGTCTCTAAAAATTAGGTTATGACCCCTCATTGGAACGATCTCTTCGAGCTCGTTCCAATGAGGGGTCATAACATATGAGACAAAAAATGAAAATAATAGTTATTCAAGAATTGTTTTGCAAGTGTCTACTTTTCATGTTAGGTAAAGGGTACAAAAAACAATGAAGACCCCATTACACCCACGGCAAAGCGTCTTCATTTGCGCGCACGGATACTTGACCCAATTGTTGATTGCATAATTTACTTGTGAAGTTATCGCTTTTTATCAAACCAGGAAACCCCAGTAAATCACACTTTGGAAAGTAATAAAAGATCCGAAGAGCTTCAACTGTTTAAATATTTATGAGGAAACTCTTTTATTAGCACGAAAATAATAGGTGAACACTTGAGGTGGGAACATTAATTCGGAAACAATATGACGCCCATTAGAGGGGGTGCATGGGCTCATACACGGTCAATGGCAGTGTATGGACTCTATCCGATAACCGGTTCTCCATTGAATAACCTAATATCGCATAGTCCACCGATGCTATTAGAGCACGTTGATTGGTCAAATTAAACAGGTGCCATTATTATACTCGATTCAGGCGTCAGATGGCCGGTATTACCGATTTTGAGTTCTGTACATGTTCATTAAACAATAAGCAGTTGGGAAGTCCATTACATAACGACTACTACACGTATATTGCATTTATCCACACAAACATATCCAGGAAATATAGATTTTTTTAAGTATAATCCAAACAAACTAATATTTCAAATGCACGATAAGTGGGTATGCATTTAAGATACTGTATCATCCTAGGATTTGAGTCATCCTGGTCGAGACATATCGAGTTTAAACACACGTTCCAATTGGTCTTCTTCGCGACGCTCTTGCACCTAATGAAAGAAACACATCAACGTTTGTGCCTTTGTGGAAGATTATTTTTGGAAATGCATGAAATCAAATGACATTACAATCTTAGTTGGTTGTTATCTGAGTTCCTAACAAGTTGTGTTTATAAATCATTTCTGGGGAAATTTGCGAACAATGCAATTCTCGTTTCCGACTGGATTGAAGAATTATATTTTGATCCGCTGCCATCTGCGAAAATCGTTTTTCATTGAATTTACGTTTTCTGAAAGAAAGACAAGGATGTATGTTCAGACCTGCAATATACCTTATTGTGGGTTGTCTTTTGTTGTTTTACAGAGAGGAACAGACAGGAAGCACGAAGATAATGTATAAGGCAATATTTATATTTTTATTTCAAAATGACGTTATCTAAAGTAAGTGACATACAGTAAGGCCACTGTGGACTGGTCATTTTTTTATGGGTGAAAAATATTTCCACGGACGCAATAATATTAGATACCAAAAATTAATTACAGGAATAATCATCAAAAGTTTAATTAACTCTTTTAGTCGACAGACGGCAGACCACGGAAAGGTACTGCAGTAGTCATTTTAGCCAACCGTGTGTTCATTTCCAAGTGCTTTTAACTCTTCACCCAACGCAGACGATATCAAAATTTATTATTTTAAATATAATTTTTTTTCAAATTTTCATCAAAACCATATCATGTGACCCCTCGTTGGAACGAGCTCGACGAGCTCGTTCCAACGAGGGGTCACGTGATATGGTTTTGTTGACATTTTTTGAAAAATATATTTTTTTTCAACTGCTGAAGTTGCATATTACGCGGGGTGGGGATGCGGTCGATTCGTTGGGTAAAGGGTTGAACAAACATACGTATTCCTATGTTTCATGCACCATCAATGTCCTATCCATGAACAACGATATCGTCCCTTGAAAGTATAAAGGTACCATTTAAACATATACAGGAAATCATTTGAAAAACTGTCAATGAGATCATTAGAACATATTTTAAAATAATAACGCTTCAGTCAAACAACCTATACTTTTTGTAAAATTCCACAGCGATTGTATTGTACCATATGAGAAAATACATTAATACTGACCAATAATGACAGGCGTCCTCTTTTTCCATACATTAGTCATCAGGTATTGTATGTACTGCATTTCTTCGTGATCTTCAATACTTAACAAATGCCAGCCGAGTGCGTTACACGTCTCTTGAGCATGTGACCATGATACAGTCATGTTCTTCTGAACATATTTGTAGCAGTATTGTGCCATTTTTCTCTTCCAAGCATTTGGACAGCCTGGAAACAGGTCAAAAAGACAGAACTAGACATGGCAAAATCAATACTTTAATTCCAACATCTTATGTACTGAATCAGTGGAATGCATCCAACATTGTACGTAAAATATGGCCATTTAATTCTTGTTTAACCCTTTACCTAAAATAAAAACCAGTCGACACTTGCAAAAAAAAATCTTGAATAACTCATTTTTTTCATTTTTTGTCTCAAAAACATAGGTTATGACCCCTCGTTGGAACGAGCTCGACGAGCTCGTTCCAACGAGGGCTCATAACCTATGTTTTAAAGACAAAAAAATGAGAAAAATAATGAAAATTAATTCGCGTTTTTTTTTTTTAGAATAGCGCTGGCTGGTTTTGGCCGTTACGTTGGGTAAAGGGTAATGAACTCACTCTCACAGTTAGTTTGGACGAAACACATAGCATGTAGAATTACATACAGGATATATCACAGCGAATGAAACATGAACGCATATACCCTTAAAGTGTGCTGGAAAAACACGTGCCGATGAGGTAAATGGAGCCTCATTGTTGTCCTTGTTGTTAAGAAACATTTTAAAAAGTAGTCCTGAATACGCAGCCAGTTAACAACTCTAGGTTGTGAAGGCGACAGCACAAAGGTTGTGTTAGGCCCTCAGATTTTCCCAAACCCTTTTGGGGAAATGCGTTTGCACTTTCAAACGGGAACATCCGCATTTCTGTCAATATGGCCTCTTTGTGTTGAAGATTCGTTTATTCTAAATTCCTCAAAGACTGACAGAAATTAAATAAAAGCCCTTTGACAAGAGCCTTAACATAACACCTTGTAGTTTCTGATTGAGTACCTACCATTTGCTTACACCTGCCCGGTCACTCACGTGTTATGTCTTCCTGGTATAACAGTTTTCAGGATTCAATCATTAAGTCATTCGAAAGTTGAAATGACCTAAGTCATTCAATGAGGCTGAAATGACTAAAACTGATTAGATTTTTTTATTCGTTTTTTCGTATGACCAGGTTTCTCCTATACTTCTTCTTCACCTTGACTCGTAAAATTTGGCAGTCTATTGCAATTGAATGGTAGCTTATTAAATCGCTTAGGAATGTTCAAATTCCAATCTTTATCCACAACAACATCAAGTGAACGTTTTCTTTTAATATTAACTCAATTGTCAAACCATTCATTTCACAATTTGGAGAAAAAAATATATTTAACACAAGCGTAACGGTCTAAACAGGCCAGCACTATTCACAAATATTCCCATTCAATATTCATATCTTTATATCAAAAACATAGCTTATGACCCCTCAATGGAACGAGCTCAAAGGGCTCGTTCCAATGAGGGATCATAAGCTATGTTTTAAACGCGAAGAAATGAAAACAAAATAGTTATTTAAGGATTTGTTTGCAAGTGTCGTCTGACTTTCGTGTCGGGTACCGGATTAAATAAATCTAAAAATTCAAATGAGTAGGATTTTTATGAATTGTATTTTAATACCTTGTATTTTAGTACTTAGGATTTTAGTACATTGTATTTTTGAACACTGTATTTTAGAACATTTTTTTGTATTTTAGTAAATCGTATTTTAGTACATTGCATTTTAGTACATTGTAGAGCTAAAAATAGGAACCCGGTATTTTCCTTCTAGTCACGTTATTTTCTGACGTTATTGCATCACCTGACGTTTTCGCACTTTTGGACACTTTTAATATTAAAAGGATAAAACGGTTACGTCCATAACTTCGTACATACTGAGCCAAGAGCTATAAATCATCTGAGGCACGACTAGTCTTGTGCAAGACGTTTGGAGATTTTTAGATTTCAACTTTATCCAAAAGAACATCAAAACACGAAAAATGTTTCAAGCAATCAACCTCACCATTTAACCCGTACTCTATTAAGTAAGCTTTGCAAGCGCGTTCAGCGTTTCCAAAAAAAACTTGACCCATTGTGTTGGTGGTAAACCACTCTTCACATGTTGGACGCTTCGACTTTTAGTATACATTCAAGAAAGCACCCATAATGCTTGGGTACAGTGCGGTCGCCGTGGGCTGGTCAATTTGCACCGGTGGGAACTATTTCCACGGACGCAATAATATTATATTCCAAACACTAATTATAGGAATAATCATCAAAAATGTAATTAATGAAGCACCGGGTACAACCATGTGCTTCATTAATTAATGCCGAAGACGTGCTTTATTACCTGGTAAACGCAGGCATGAACATCACTGCCCACGCGTGAATTAAGAACAATCCACAGCGCCTCTACTCTAATGCATGGAACAGAAAATTGTAACTCACTATGATCCTCGGTTGTGTTATGATCATTGTTGATACGAAAATTCACATTCTTCATCTCATACGTTGCTGTAAATCCAGTTCCGGTGTCATAAGACGAGGCAATCATATTTATCTGTACTGTATTCCACATTGATCTTAGTTCGCCATGCCTCTGTTGTGCAGAGCAGTATTTTCCTATTAATGTTTTAGAATTGCCCCCTTCAGTGTAAATATCATAAACCGCAACATGTGCCATCCTGCATTCAGAATCTGAGGGAATGTCTATCAAAGAAAACGTGATGCTCACGTATTGTGTCTGTAAACCTGTGATGGTCCACGTCAGTCCTGATTTTAGAGAATACTTGGAAGGGTGAAAGGGCGATGCTAGTATTCCACGCCGTGATGTACAGGTAAACTGGAAGGATTCTGAGATAAAGCCACATCCAACATTGCCTGAAGTTAAATGAATGAAAATCTGTATTCAAACTGTGTTTATATAGAATAAATGTATAGTGTTATCAAGTAAAAAAAAATATTCTACGAGTAGGATTAAGAATGAAACCGACGAGCCTCTGGCGAGTCGGTTTCATTCTTAATTCTACGAGTAGAATAAATTTTTTACTTGAAAACACTATACGTTTATTTTGTTTATCACACAAATCTTTTACAGGGCAGTCGCGGTGAAATCGTGCTGTTAATCGCTACAAAACACTGCGAGAAGTGAGGAGCACATAGGTCCAATTCCAAGACAAGCAAAACTGACCAAAATAAAAAAGGCGCAGTGATACATTTCTTTCTAAAAATAATTCCCCTACAAACCTGAGCTAAACTTACAAAAATACTTTATTAAATGAACAATGTCTAGTGTTGTTTTCTACCGGTATTGTGTGATACTTTCAAACAGGTTTAAAGAAAACAACTATTGAACTGTTCATTATACTACACGAATGCGATGGAGGTCAGAGTTCAACAAGTCCGTCTCTACTGTACGAACAAATTCTTTCAGTGTTAGACCTATGGGGAATTTTTTTTTCTCCCCACTAGGTGAATAAAGCAAAGATATATCCAAGTCATTTATTGTTCGAATAAACAGACATTTATGGGATAAAATAGTTTTGTGATGTGCTACTGTTTCTTTTTATATTTTGCTAATACGTCTACTTTATGCGGTGCTGCTTCACCAATTCCACCACCGCTGCAGTCATGACTACTACTACCATTATTACTACAGATATTATTATTACTGTTAGAAACACACGAGACGGCGATAACATTTTTACAAAACTTAGCTTTGAGTCTCCAGGAAGAATTTAAGTGCAGTTCGTCTGAAACAATGTCTCATTTTGGCTGTCGGAGATCTCTCCCCCACACCCACCCCTCAAAAAATATATATACGTAACGTGTATGAAAATATTCCTGAATTCCTCAAAACATGCATACCGATTTCGTGCTAGCGTCGCGGTAAATTTCTAGACTAGACTTGACAATTTAAACCAGAACCATGAAACTGAACCCTTTATCCAATGTGCATTTATTTGGATTCTCCTAAAGGGAAAATCTATTTGTTATTGCAATGATTATTATTATTATTTTTTTTTTTTATTTTTATTATTATTATTATTATTCCACACTTTTTATTTTCACTATTTCTCGAAAACGCTCCGAACGATTTTTTTTAAAGTTTCCGTACTCATAAAGGGTCATAAGTTGTAACTAATCGTCATATTCCCATTTTTCTGAAAATGTTTTAGTTAACCCTTTATGCCAAAACACACAAAAATATATGGCAGCTCATATCTTTGGACTGGAAAGGGCGATTGACTTGAAATTTTCTCAGACATGTCAGCAATACACCCCTCTATCAGCCTATGGTACAAAAATGTATGTAGTTAACACCTTTCTGCCAAAACATTTTTCGAAACGAATTTGTTTTTCAAAATTTGACCATTTTTGAACTCAATCTCGGGACAGGGATATGCTGAACCATCCAAAATGGCTTAGAAATGAAGATTGTATCACCGAATTGTAAAAACCATCGAAAAAATTTCGATTCGAATTTCCGACAATACAATATGGCGGCCGAAAATCGAATTTTTATTTTTGATTATTTATGCGTTTCAGGCCATTTGGAGACGAAACCAGAAAAAATTTCGGTTTGGACTTAAAAATTTTCGACCAAAAGTCGGAATTTTTTGTTACGACCGGGCTACTTTGCCATCACAGTATTCAACAAGGGGGACGATTTGAAAGCTTCCAAGGTTAGAAATGTTAAAGTCACAGTGTACATGAACAGTTATCATCTTTTGGAAATGGAGTTGTTCTTAATTTGTTTCTGCTAGCAGTCAAACATGGCTTCGGGACACTGTGACCAAAAATTGAAAAAAACATTTCTTGTTTTTTTTTACTTTATTATGTCTAGATTCATTAGTTCTCGTAAATAAAAACAATGACGGCCATGAGTCCTAATAAATAAAACCATCACTATTTGGGGCAAAATGTTTCTTTTTGGGAAAAAGCGCCCCAAAACGCCCAAACCTTCATAGGCCAATATCTCATGAAGGAAAGGAGCTATCGACTTAATTTGTCGACAGACTTGTCAGAATTACTCTTGTCTAAAACAAACATAATCGGTATTTTTTTCCATTTTTTATGTTTTGTGCCAAAATTTTTCACAAAACGGAAAGTTATCTCGAAAATCGGCCATTTTGGATTGAAATATCGAGATTTAAATATAATGAGCCCTCTAAAAGGGATCCAAATTGAAGGCAGTAGTACCGATTTATAAGAAAAATCGAAAGAATTTCGTTTCGATTTTTCGTTAATCCAAAATGGCGGTCAAAAAATCTAAAAAAATTTTTTTTGGTTTTTTATGCGTTTCGTTAAATTTTGAGATGAAAAAAAATTTTTTGTTTTACACTGAAAATTTTCGGTCCTGTTCGGACAAATTTTCGACTATAAGTCAGAAATTTTTGTTACGACTGGGCTACTTTGCCGTCACAGTACTCAACAACGGGGATGAGTTGAAAGCTTCTAAGGTTAGAAATGTTGAATTCACAGTGCATATGAACAGTTATCGTCTTTTGGAATTGGAGTTGTTCTTCCTTTGGCTTCTGCTAGCAGTCAAACATGGCTTCAGGACACTGTGACCAAAAATTGAAAACAAATGTCTTGTGTTTTTTTTTACTTTATTATGTCTAGATTCATTAGTTCTCATAAATAAAAAACTATCAATGACGGTCATGAGTCCTAATAAATAAAACCATCAGTATTTGGGGGAAAATGTTTCTTGTTGGGCAAAAACGCCCAAACATTCATAGGCCAATATCTCATGAAGGAAAAATGCTATCGACTTAATTTGTCGACAGACTTGTCAGAATTACTCTTGTCTAAAACAAACATAATCGGTATTTTTTTCCATTTTTTATGTTTTCTGCCAAAATTTTTCACAAAACGGAAAGTTATCTCGAAAATCGGCCATTTTGGAATGAAATATCGAAATTTAAATATAATGAGCCCTCTAAAAGGGATCCAAATTGAAGCCAGTTATACCGCTTTATAAGGAAAATTGAAAGAATTTCGTTTCAATTTTTCATTAATCCAAAATGGCGGCCAAAAAATCGAAAACCTTTTCTTCGTTTTTGATGCGTTTCGTTCAATTTTGAGACGAAAAATTCTTTTTTTCTTACACTGAAAAGTTTCGGTCCGATTCGGACTGAAATTTTCGACCAAATGTCCGAAATTTTTGTTACGACCGGGCTACTTTGGGGTCAGAGTACACAATAACGGGGATGATTTGAAAGCTTCTGAGGTTTGAAATGTTGAATTCACAGTGTACATGAAAAGTAATCGTCTTTTGGAATTGGAGTTGTCCTTCGTTTGGCTTCTGCTAGCTCTCAAACATGGCTTCGGGACACTGTGACCAAAAATTGAAAAAAAATTTCTTGTGTTTTTTTTTACTTTATTATGTCTAGACTCATTAGTTCTGATAAATAAAACTATCCGCATTTTTCGGAAAATGTTTTTCCAGCCAAAACCGTCCAAAAACACTCAAATATGCAGGAGCCGATATCTTTGGACTGGAAGGGGCAATTGACTTGAACCTTTCACAGGAATGACTGTAATAAACTTCTCTATTAATCAAGGGCACAAAATGGTAGTTGGTTAACATCTTTCTACCAAAACATTTCACAAAACCGAAAAAAATTCAAATTTTTATTTGGTATGGAGCTCCCTTAGGACTTGCTGAGTAGAACAGTCAGTAAAAACACTAAGGAAAATCCTGTGTATTGTTGCGAAGGTACAATCACTTCCTCTAGTTTATTTATTTTTATTTATTGGTGTTTTAAGGTCATATACTTATGCACAATGGCTAATCGTGACCGTGACAGTTTTACGGGTGGAGGAAGCCGGAGTACCCGGAGAGAACCACCAAGCAGCGACGAGCAACTGTCGGCTCCTCAACATGCTAACTCTGTTCAAGCTCCGCCCAAGCAGGGTTACAGCGGTTGAAGACATGTGCACCATCGACGTGCAGTACGCCTTAGTACACGGCGTCATCGTGCCCCCGTGTAGGAAACCGGGATAAAGTGTCTTGCTCAAGGACACAATGCGGGTCGTCGGGATACTCAATGTGAATGACATCAAAAATGAATACTTTGAATCTTATTTGTTTTAAAAAAAATCAATGAAATCATATCACATGACTCCTCATTGGAAGGAGCTCTGTGAGATCCTTCCAACGAGGGTTCACATGATAGGGTTTTGTTAAAATATTTTGAAAAATAATATTTGTTCAACTGCTCAATTTGAATATTGCACGCGCGGATGAGACCGATTCGTTACGTAAGGTGTTAACCCAGGTATTGTGAAGTCAACGAATCCCTTCCTTTAAATTAAACAAACGATGTTGTACGTAATAACACGTACAAAAGTATCAGCGGTTAAACCAAATGTCTTCGCATCACTGAACGTTCTTTGGAACATTCATATAAAAAAAATAATAGCGTGTGTTATACAGTACGTGGATAGTGTATTATCACTAAATCACCCCCAGAGTGGAGATTTCACCCAATTAATAATTGCATATTTGTTGCAAAGCATAACAAGCACAAGCAAAGTTTCAGCCAATGGACCTCCGGGTTAAACCCGGAGGTCCATTGGCTGAAACAGTGCTCGTGTTTTGGTCGATATGTACAACATTTGAGAGTTATACTTTGGGTGATAACTCCACTCCGCGGGTGATTTAGTTACAATCCACTCTCCATGTACTGTATATTGATGCAAAAAAATAGTTGTGCATTCTTTTGAGAAACTTCAGATGAATCGTATTTGATTCGGCTCAAAAGCAACACATAAAAAAGAACTATATTTGTCTCTTCTAATCTGCAATCATTAAAATGGTGGTAATGGTTATAAAATATTCAAAACAGTGCGACCGAGCTTGACGTGACTTAGCATGACTCAACGGATGCTAGCGAACAATTCAATAACAAAGTGTAGCAAGATTAAGGTTGCTAAGACTAGATTCCCTCAGCCTCGGTAATTTCAGCAGCCTGTAATATGCTACAAACTGGCAGAAATGCACATTGATGGGCTGTGATCGAAATTCTGGTATTTATCTTAGCTAAGCCTCTTTTGAAAAGCATGTCTTTGCAGTAATGTGAAGTTTATTATTCTACTAAAAATAAATTTACCTGCTTCGCTGATGTTTAAAGCAAATCGACTGGTGTTTGACACATGAACATCTGTGTACTGATGGCAGGATGTTAATTTTATAAACAATCTATTTGTACTGGAGAACAAAACACTTTTGCGATGCTTCTCCTTAATTAGTCGAATAGTTTCTTGTTTAGATGGTTTACCAGAAGGAAGTATACTAGTGAAAACCAACTTATCTTCACACCCTCCCTAAAAAAAATAAAAATATGTTCCAATACGAATACAATCCTCGCCCTCTGATTGGATGAGAGCTGGCGTAGTTTCTTTTATGTTTACGGCTCCAGTAGCAAATGTCACCGTCTGACGTCACACCGCGAAATATTTGAATTTACGTCGCCCGTTTCCTAATTGCTTCACCAATGGAGTGACTACCAAGCCGTTTCATTTTTTTCTGGATTTTTGACACGTGCAGCAAACGGTTCCTGGTGAAGTGTTGTTTAAATTATAAACCCGTTTACGATTTGAACTGGGATGGAATGAGTTTATCAGGTTTATTGATTATTTATCCAATGCACGACAGGTTTATTTACTAAACCTGTGATCATTAAATGTTGCCTTGGACAAGGCTACTTTGTAACGATCACACGTTTAGTAAATAAGCCTCTCGTGTTTCATGATGTGGGTTTCTGGGTTGCGGATATTGTCTTATTTGAATATATATTAGTAGGTGTGATGAGTTGACGGTGACTTGGTCTGAGGTTTGCGGCTCAGTGCGTATGTTCAACCTCGATGCTTTGCGTCTTGGTTGAACATAAGCTCCGAACCTCAAACTTCAGACAACGTTATCGTCAAATGATCACAATAACTTATTATGTTTGAATAATTAACCCTTTACCTAACCTGAAAAGCAGACGACACTTGCAAAAATAATTCTTGAATAACTCATTTTTTCATTTTTTGTCTCAAAAACATAGGTTATGACCCCTCGTTGGAACGAGCTCGACGAGCTCGTTCCAACGAGGGGTCATAACCTATGTTTTTGAGAGAAAAAAATGAAAAAAATAATGAAAATTAATTGGTGATTTTTGAGAATAGCGCTGACCGGTTTTGGCGGTTACGTTAGGTAAAAGGTTAAGAGAGAGATTTTACAAACTCAAATTTGAAAGTTACCATTATGATTAGGATACCACGGCATCAAGATGTGCACTACCCTTAACTGACGTCGTCAGCTCGCAACAGCCACGACGAATTGGACTGAAGATTTTCGAAAATTCGGTGTTAACCTGTTGAGCCGAAAAGGCCGCTGTTCCCTTCCAGGAGCGTGATACGAACTGAATTCGTAATATAAATAGTTGCTCGGTGAATTTGTATAGTAGACTAATCGAGATTTTGAACGCGCAGTATTGATTGGTCTTCCCCAAGTAACGAATAAAGACTCTTCCAAGCGATGGCACTGAACTGGCGTGGAAGATACTGTCAGGGATCAAAGAGTTCATTTCATGAAAGTTATTTTTTTAGGAACAAGAATCAGTGATGATATCGTACGGCCATCACCCATAGAAATTGAAGTAGTATTTAAACTCCCGAGTACGCAACATTCTTGATCGCGATACGTCATTCATTTTACGACACTCATGTTCGGACCAACATTTGTTTCTGGACGAAGACTGGCTATCCGTAATCGTAACACGTGATCGTAATTTTGAGAAACCTCCCTACTGTTCTCATGTTCATGCTGCAAAGACACGTTATCGAAATATGATATATAAACAGTGGTAGACATCGCTGACAATTTTCGTCATTGGAAGAGATTTACTTGAAAAAATCTCACATTAGTTTTCAAAAAGTTGTCAGTAAATTTAACACTCCTATATATTGAACTTTAAAAATGTTCGAGAAATTGTATCATCGATGTGCGCATCATTTCACAAACTTCGTGTATTTTCCCGTAAAATAGTATAAAAAATACAGAAGCTGGCTTTTTATAATTTTTTCCTAATCAGTTTGAATGTTTTATTATTATTCGGTCCATTATATCGTGGCATATATAAAGGATATGGAATGAGTGTTTTTCTCATATAATATTTATGAAACGAGTCTAAGAATGTTCCGTTTGGGCGAGCCTCTGGCGAAACCAAACGGAAAATTCGGACGAGTTTCATAAATATTATATGAGAAAAACACTCATTTCATATTCTATTTATCATATGACACACACACGCACAAATTAACCACTTAGTATGACTTTTTAACCCATCACCTAACTTGAGTTGCAGACGCACTTGGAAAAAAACATCCTCGTATAACTAAAAATTTTAACTTTTTGCTTCCAAAACATAGGTTATGACCCCTCATTGGAACAAGCTCGTCGAGCTCGTTCCAATGAGGGGTCATAACCTATGTTTTGGAACCAAAAAGTGAAAATGGTTGGCGTTTTTCTTGTAGGTTAAAGATTAATACAATATAACCCATCCTGAATAGGACAAATAACGTAAATTCTCCCTACACAAATTATGCAAATGTGACCCAGTTGTATTTTGTTCAGCCAATCAAACTGTCCATATTTGAAATTGACCAATGAAATCTTTCAACCCCAATTATGCAAATTATGAAAATATGGCCCAGTTGTATTTTGTTCAGCCAATCAAATTGTCTAGTTTTGAAATTGACCAATGAAATCGATGGATGGCTTTATCTATCACTGATTAATATGAATGCAAAATATCAAATGTTTTAAAGTGAACAAAAACGGACGAGTCATATGATAAAATACAGAGACTAATCTATCAGTCTAAGATTTATTATGTTTTCCTAGAAAGAATAAAAACTTGCAAATTACTGTAAAAATAGAATCAAAATATACCATTACTTATATGCTTCAAGTTAGCTTGTCAGGAAAAAGCAAGTTTCCTTTTGTAACTTTTTAATAAATGAAGCCAACAGACAGCTCTTTGGGCTGTCTGTTGGTTCCCGTTATTAAAATTAACAATAAGTAATTTCGCTCTATTTTCTACTGATATCATATGCGTTTTCTCAACAATTACATGAATTTTAATTGGACCATCCGCATCCGTCAACTATTTTCAGGGCTGATAATTTCATCTAAAGTCGATTTTCATGGCAAGAGGAGCCCGAGATGAATGATCCCATATCTTTCATTTGAGCTCACTAAAATTAGAATGTTGTTTTGGTGCATATTCCTAACTCTCTTTATGTTGAGTTGCCACTCATAGGCCAGACAAGAAAAAACAAAAACTAATATTATGCTATCCATTCAGTTCACCAAAAAACGCCATTCATATTTTTTAGCCACAAAATAATAAAATATGACACCTCATTGCAAAAAAAGCTCCAGGAGTTCATCTCAATGAGAGGTAATAAACAAGTTTTCAGTTAGTCCAAAGCTAATGTTGAGTTGACTGAAATTGTCGGGGTCATAAGGTAATTTTTTAGTTCGTTCCGAAAATTTGGGATCATTATCTGTGTTGTGAGTTCGTTCAAAAATGGGGGCATTTAGCTAAGATTTTGAGTTCCTGCCATTGAGACATCATTTCATATTTTTGGAGTTTTTTCAGGGAATGGGGTGGGAGGGGTGTCATAAGCTAAGTTTGAGTTCGTTCTGTTGTGAGCTTTGGTCGAGTTGGGTCAACAACTCGACGTATGTTTTGATAAAGCGCGGCGAGCGTCCGTGATTATCTATGTTCCGATTTCGTTCCAAAGATGGACCATTAGGTACTTAATTCATTTCAGTGAGAGGTCATAAGCTAGTTTTGAGTTTGTTGCAATGTGAGGGGGCGATGGGTCAAATGCTAACGTTTGAGTTCGTTCTGTTGAGAGGTCATTAGCTAATTTTTGGTCGAGCTGTGTGCGATCTTAGTTTTGATGAAGATCGCTGTTTGTCTGTCCGTCCGATCGTCTGTCGGCGTCAGCACGGTAACTTGAACAAACGTTATTTGAATTTTACCAAATTCACACACGCGTGTCGTTCTGTCTTTATTACACGCCTTCACGTCTATAACAACAATTGTTAGAAGGACACTCGGTAATACATTTGACAACTATCAACAAAAAGTCCGGCGGACTACTATTCCTAGAAATGTTAGACCTAGGACTATAATTTCGCGGAATAATAGTCCAGAGGGACTAATTTTCCAACGGACTTCCATTCCTGTCACACCGGTCCCGCCTGAATTAATTTGATGGGAGTTATGCCTCTTAGATTGTTCCCTTGTTTGATTTTACGGCTTGGGGTTGAGGTAAGCATGACAACTTAAATGTTAACCAATTTTTACCAACTTTGGTTTGCGCGTTCTACTCGAAAATCTATTGCGTGAGTTCGAAAAAACAGTCCTAACATATTTTTTGCAAGGAGTTATTCCCCTTATGTTGTTTTTTATTTGAATTTCCGATTTCAACATGAGTTGAACAAACATTATCCGATTTTTGCCAAATGCAGTGTGAGTTCTACTCGAGGATATGTGATCTATTACACGCCTGTTCTATGAAATCCCCATCTGCAGCAACACTAAACCATGCGGAAAATGAAAATCTGTTCCCCACGTATGTGCGGAACGGAAATCGTTGATGGACTGTTTTTAAACAGAAGCGAAATTTCACTGGAATTTTGTACAAATCGTGTAACACAATTACAATTTGAATTGCTAGCGATAGCTGAAAATCGCCCCCGAGTCCAAAGTCTTCTGTGTACCAGTTGGCGCATAGAAGACATTGAAAGACAGGGGATGAAATAGTAACCCGTGTTCCCCTCGCAAATTTTGTTTTTGTTGATAGTTGTCAAATGAATTACCGAGTGTCCTTCTAACAATTGTTGTTATAGACGTGAAGGCGTGTAATAAAGACAGAACGACACGCGTGTGTGAATGGGTTAATCGATATGACACGAGTGCCAGCGTGGAAGGATAGGACGAGAGGCCGCATCGTCCTATCCTTCCGCGCTGGCACTCGTGCTATATCGATTAACCCATTCACACATGCGTGTAAGTTCGTTCCAATGGGAGGCGATACAATATTCGTTGCAGTGATGGGTCACAAGCTGTGTTTCTTGTTATTTCGGAATTCATTCATTTTTTTTTTCATTCGTTATTTGCATGTATCGTCAGAAGTATACCACGAACCCGGACGGCGTTTTTATGTAAGAGGGAGAGTAAAGGGAGGCTCTATCTACGGTAAAACGTTCGTCGGGTACGTGATATACTACCTTCATCTGTTGTTCTGCTGTTTGTGTTGAGTGAAAGGTTAACATTCTCTTTGTGTTGATTACATCATCCTCGTCGAAAGACAATAATTTTAACACAATATAATTTAATTTCTTTTATGATTGAGTGATGTGAGGTTTCAATAACTGGGGAGGTGATTTTCGCATTGCTTGAAGGTTTTTTCTTTGTTGGCGTGTCCAACGGTGCAACTTTGCAATTCAACTGTTAGTTGGTATTCACGTGGGTTGTACACGATAGTTTTTTCTCCTTGGTCTTCGAAACCGCGCGTATTAGCCTATGTTAAAATAATAAACCTAAAAAGACTGTCGTGTGAACAAAAGCTGATATGATTACAATAATATAAGTGAGGGAGACATCGGCCACGTAAGGGTACATTGCAATAAAAGTAAACACTTTGAATTAAATTATATCAATTGGAATGAACTATTTGTCGCTTTATAGAAGTATGAATGTGTGCTGGCACAGTTACGCCGCCTCAGGGTACATTATAATGCAAGTAAACACTGATTAAATTATAATAATTGGAGGGAACTGTCTGTCGCGTTATCGAAGTATTAATGTGGGATGGGCTTGTTAAGGGTTGTAGGAAATGCTACGTTCTTCGTACAACTTGACACGCCCATTCCAGATTCATACTCCGATAAAGAGTCATTGATTTCCGTTCTTATATGAAAGATAACTTCAAGGCAAACACAGAACGACACACGCGTTTGAACGGGTTAATCGATATGGCAGGAGTGCCAGCGCGGAAGGATAAAACGAGAGGCCACAGGCCTCGAGTTTTATCTTTCGGCGATGGAACGAGTTCCATATTTATTACCCGCCTTCAAGTCTATAAAAATAATTATTCGAAGGACACTCAGCAGTTCATTTGACAACTATCAACAACAGGAACAAATTTTATCACCAACAAACTTTGCGAGGGGAATCCATGTTACTATTTCGTCCTTTGCGTTCCAATGTGTTCTATGTGCCAACTGGCACATAGAACACATTGATACTCAGGGGACGAGTTTCAGCTATTTCTAGGGATTCAAATTGTAATTGCTTTGCACGATTTGTAGAAAATTCCTGTGAAATTTCTCTTCTATTTAAAAATAGTCCGTCAACGATTTGTGCGGAACAGATTTTCATTTTTTTAGTGTTGCTGTAGATGGTAATTACATAGACGTGTAATAAATCAATATTCCATATGGCATCCAGTAGCAACATTTAGTTGGCGTTATAGAATGGTCCCTAATATTATCTTAAAACGAACACCGGAAGTGCCGCGTATCGTAGTAATTCATGTGTAGACACGTATTGTTTTGTTCAGCATTAATAAAGACACCTAACACCGACTTAACATCTTATATAAAATATGTTTATAGTCTATCAAGTTTTGATGACTGTAACACTTACGTTTTGTTGACTCACTTGGACAGGGAGATCGATTGCTAATATCTCAAGTCGAATAGTCTTTCCGGCAGGAAATATCACTCGCCAAGTACATATTCTGTCCTCACCATAATATAGAGGATACCCAGGCGACTCTAGCACACGTGGTGCATTAATAAAACCTCCACATCTGTCATCTTCTCGAATATCTATAAACCAAAAGCAAAACCAGAGACAAAATTATCTTGGTTTCAATAGTCTCTGGGGCCAACAGATAAGTACAAACTTCCTAATCAACACTTTAGACACACTTTGTGCAATTTGTTGCGCTTTGTGTAAAGAGAAAGTTGGCGGTTCATGAGTAGACGCCACAATAAACACCAAAGTGGGAAGAAGTGGACAGATAGATTGGTGGTAATTTAATTTCACATTTCTAAAAAAATGTATGATTAAATATGATTGCCTCTCCCTATAAATAAAAAAAATGACCTGCCTAATTTATCCTTTGATGCACACGACTCTACTATTCCGTTCGTCAGTGTTGATAGGGTTAAGAATGCACGCATTGAGGATTAGGCGGAAAATAGAGATTAATACTCCCCACAGATCAACTAAGGTAACATATTCTCTCTCGGTGAGGTGGATATACAGTACGTGGAGAGTGTATTATCATTAAATCACCTGCAGAGTGGAAATTCCACCCGAGCAATAATTGCAAAGTGGCTGCAAAGCATAACCTGCACCAGCAAAGTTTCAGCCAATGGACCTCCGGGTTAAACCCGGAGGTCTATTGGCTGAAACATTGCTGGCGTTTTTTGTCGATATGTACAAAGTTTGAAAGTTATAGCCTGGGTGATAACACCACTCCGCGGGTGATTTAGTTACAATCCACTCTCCACGCACTGTAACCCACAGATCAAGCGAGCGCCACTGCACCAAGATCAAGTCCTGGAGATGGGGGAGTGGGGTGGGGGTGGGGGGGGGGGGGGCACGCAATTTGACCCGACACACATGACTGGTAAAATATTCCGACTATAACATTAAGACATGCATTATTTGAAGGCACGCATCGATTATGTAGTTGGAATATTTGTGTCAGTCGGGATTATTGTTTAGCACTTATACTGCCGAAAGCGACTACTGTCACCTACTTTATGACGAGTATCTGTAGGTTATGTTATGCGCAGATCAAACCTACGCTTCCAGAGAGTCTTTTCAAACAGTTAATCAGATGACAGAGTTTCAAGTATGTCATAAATTATATTAAAATTCCTCACACGCAGGCGTACATAGAGGTCCACCATATATGGATTAAGTGGGCGTGGCAGTAAAAGGGTTAAAAACTCAGGGGATAATATTCTCATTTTGTACCATTTGGCCAATTCATTTACTTGGATGTTGCTCCTAACAGCCTGGGCTTATATAATCCCCGATCAAAATTCTGCCCCTGTGTCAGGAAAAGAATTAATCGCCGTCATTATTCTCCTGATTAAATGAGGCATCAGAATAAAAAAGCACAAACTGAAGACAACCGTGATGCAGTGTTGCTTCCTCTGTGCGTTGTTCCCCAGAGTGTATTCAGGCAGTTGGACCAGTTCCAAAATTTGCCAGTCTCCAGATTACGTGTAACATTTTGGGGTGTATATATAGACCCTCATTAAAACGTGAAGCAAAGGTAAACAAATACACCCTCCTTATGTATTCATTTTACACGATAATGCCAACTGCGTCTGACATATTTCATTTTTTATGAGACTTAAATACAGTTCTGATCTCATAATTTAAATATAGAAGGGTGAAAAACGAGACATCGTGTTAAAATGTCCTTGTAAAAGACAAACGAGTGACAGGAGATGTCCATGATTATCAATATCTTGTCTGTATTTCGTCCCCTGAGTTCCAATGTGTTCTATGTGCCAGCAGGCACATAGAGCCCATTGGAACTCATGGGACGATTTGTTTACAGGTCCACTTCCGAATAACAACATCACCTCCCTTTGGACATTCCATCGGTATGGGAAAATACGTGGCAGCTGCGTGTTCAATAATTGATTTTGTGGTACATGTAAGTAATACGTTAACAAGCAACTGCTGTTGTGAAAAATAACCTTTTCTTCATCAAATAATATAGATTTTCAGAGAAACTTCGTCGCATATAAATTCAAATTGTTTGTTATCCGACACTACATCTGCCTGTTACGCATTATTTAAACACTTCTGTCTTTTAATTGGCCAGAATGCCTTGGACAAATAGCCATGGCAAAGGGTGCACCCAACATCCAAGGTATATGAGAGCGTGCACCATCCAGGGTATAAGAGCATGTGAAACATCGGGGTATATGCTTTAAATGAACGCATTTCGCTTTTGCTCGCCTCGATATACAAATTGAACCAAAAACCCAGAAAATAGTCACAAATATCATCAGATTTCCGACAATTCGATCATATTTTGCTGTTAAAAATTAAATAGTCAAATCATTAAATCAAACATCTCGGGAAAATTAAATAAGAGCAAATCTAATAACAAAATAGCCGATATGTTTACGCATTTCCAAGAGAAAGGGATATAACTCAATATGTTGTCTTTTGTGTTTGTTAAAAACAAAACAATTATTCCTGCGTTTGGCACTCGAATTGCCGAGCGTGCGAAACGTGTCCAAAGATTTGTTTCCACTATGTTTCTATTGTGTTTCAAACGGATCAAAAATACCTGGATATCTCATTTAAGCAACTAGATGTTTAAAAGCCGACATCCAGGTATTAAATCTCCATACATCATATATGTTGGCGGAGATAACTTGTAATAAACATAATTTACATTTGCTACGTTACCCCGACCACACACCCAACCCTCACACACTCTTTCCCTGAATGCTAGACTGGGAAAAGTGAGACACCAATGGACAAAATGGAGATTACGACTCTTCACGTTTGTTAGAAATGCTTGGACGATTAACAACATGTTGTGTTGGACTTGATTGCTAATGCAACACTTACCAAGTAATATTAGCAGTAGGGCAGTGAATTACATGGATACGTAACAGTTTCCAATCAAGCTGGAAGTATTTCGTGAATTTGAACAATCTGTTCCGTGCGTTGAGCGACACTGGGACGCGTAGCACGGGACAGGTTGTTTAATTTCATGAAATACCGACAGCGATGTTGATAACCAAATTACACTCGGCCTTTTTTCAGTCATCAAAGCGTACGGACTGAGAAATAGTCAGTGGATCAGAGATATTCAAGTGACGTCACATGGATACTTGGTCTATTGTTCTATCAGGAATTTCTTGCATACCTTGAAACAGCACGCTACAGACCCCTACTTGCAAAGAGCACGCTAAAGGAGTGGGTCATAATCTCAAAATAAAAAAAATATTGCTGCCGGAAGCCAATACTATAACACTTTTACCACTGTATTTTATAGAATTGTATTTTCTACCTATTAATATAACTGACTAAAATGAATCATTATCATTTAAAAGATATGGCAATTTGCCAACAGGCAAATTGCCAGATCTTTGAAAATGCTAATGGAGCGTTGTACATTTAAAGTCATAACTAGAAAATACAATTGTAAAAGTTTTATAGTAATCCCCCCCACCCCCACCCACGGTCAGTAATTGTGTTTACAAGCGTCGTCTTCTTCTCGTGTTAGGTGAAGGGTTTCTCATTTCAGCATTTTACTAAAAACAAGCTTGTCATTTACAAAAGGGCGATCGCCCTCGCCTTCAGTGGTTCTCATAAACTCACATTTCTGAGAGCGTTAAACGCACTGCCCACGGAGAAGTCCGAGGACGATGATTGGGTTAATTTCATGTGTTGAAAGTATCGGCATTTCCTGTCTCACACTGGTCTTTCTTACAAATCGAAGAAAATACCGTAGTTAGATTCCACCATTATATAGCCAACTATAGGCATTTCAAATATGATGGATCTGTTACAGCATAAGAGTCACACTCTAAATTTTTCTAAGTGATCAGTTCGAAATTGTGACATAATAATTTTGCCAGTCTTTTTGCGTGATTCTTATTAAAGACTGAAATCACCCAGAACTACGAGTGCTTATTAAGAAGAGCAGATATCTTCAAAAACCCAAACAATCTTGAAAATGGCCCTCAATGACTACATTTTGATGAATCAAGGTAATCAATAACGGCTTCCCGTGAGTAACTGAAGGCGAACCGTTATGGCTGCCCTGCAATTTGGAAAATAACAAGCCAAGGTAATCATATCAGTAGTTCGCTGCTCTCCTTTTGCTTAATAAACTCTGAAACGGTTACCTAAAAAGCTTTTCCCATAAAAGTTAATGTAATCGCGTCTCACATCGCCTCAATATTATTTTTTGCAGGCTGACAACGAAGGTGTGGATCGTTCCATGTATGCGACTTATATCTTCGAAGAAGTGCTAGGGTTGTTTGTTCCACGCTAGCATTTACATGATAAGTCAAACTTACATTTGACACATATTTTCTCTCCATATGTCACAAAACGTTGATTCTGAACACGTTGAAAACTATATTGTTGAGCGTTGTACATTTCACAGATTTTGCCATGCCTCGTAACAGACAAACACGTGTACGTGTTGTTTGCACACTCGCCCAAACACTCCTCGAAGGTCTCTGTGTTGCGACGTTTGGGATATAGTTGGATGTAGGAATCACTGAAGGAGGGTTTGTTATATGTTATACCCCATCCGAAGAAAACAGTCCAAGATTTACATCTAACGTCTCTTGATACTAAAAGAAATATATCATCAAAAAGTAAGTTAAATTAAAAAACAGTTTCGGATGAGAAATCTGAAAAGTATGGGGTACTCTGCAAAACTGTAAACATTTCTGCAGCCTTTGAATCCTTGAAAAACTAGAAGCCTCTGGCAGTACTTCTCTAAAAATGCAATATCGACAGTATACTGAGCTTCGTCTGGGAACTCTCAATCACTGGATCAAACTTAACATTTGGAGATTGATTATGCATGGTTAAACGACGGGTGATTTATCTCATTCCGTTAGCGTGTCAGAACATGTCATCCACTTACGTTTTTGTCTCATCTCATCCGAAGGCGCATGAGTCATCTTTTCGCGGCGAATGTTATATTCTTTTAGGTTTCTTGTGTTCCCCGAAACGCCAGGAAACAGAGGCCATACGTGACGTGTCCCTCTGTAGCCACCAGTAGTTCTCGTTTTGTGATGCTGGAGGGGGTGCTTACGACAAAAATACAGTCCTCTAAAACGTGTATACATATCTATTTTAGGTTCCCGTTACTGCAATCTTATTGGGGATTAGTACGAATGTATGTGTGATGAGAGGCACAGACTCCATACTCTTAAAATGTGACCGAAGATTACCCTGTACGATTCTTGTCTCTGTGGCCTTGGGGATAAACAAACAAATACACATATTTGCCTCTACATTTATTTCCATTCTGGCCGAAACATTGCTTAACATTTCTGCGGTTGAATGGGGAAAGTTGACTTACAGTGAGCCAAACAACCGGATGGGTAAGTTGATACACATTGAGCCAAAATGCTCACTTTTGCTCAATGTAAAGGAACATAGATTTGTGTATTTGTGTATTATATTCTAATCATGCCAGAAAGACACATAGGTCACTACATAGAGTATACATTACTGTGATGTGTTGACGGTAACATGGACTAAGGTTTGCGACTCGGAGCTTATGTTCAAACGAGACGCGAAGCGTCTCGGTTGAACAAACACTCCGAGCCGCAAACCTCAGACCATGTTACCGTCAACTCATCACAATAACGTATATCTTCCAATAACACACTACCCATCGCCCAAAACCTACATCGTGAAAGACGAGAGGCTTATATATTAAACCTGTGATCGTTAAAACGTTGCCTTGTTCAAGGCAACTTTTAACGACCACATGTTTAGTAAATAAACTTCTCTTGTACCTACGGTGGCATTGGATAAGTAATCAATAAACCAGATAATCTCATTCCATCTCATTTCAAATCGTATATCGGTTTGCAATTTAAAGAGCACTTCATCGGGAACACAGTTTTCTGCAAATGTGAAAGATCCGGAAAGACACATGGGTCACTGCATATATTATAAATTATTGTGGTGTGTTGACGGTAACATGGTCTGAGATTTGCGACTCGGAGCTTGTGTTCAAATGAGACGCGAAGCGTCGAGGTTGAACATACGCTCCGAGCTGCAAACCTCAGACCATATTACCGTCAACTCATCACAATACAAGTATATGTTCCAACAAGACACTACCCATAGCCCACAACCTATATTGTGAAACACGAGAGGCTTATTTTCTAATATGTTCTTCAAGGCAACTTTTTAACGATCACAGGTTTAGTAAATAAACATCTCGTGTATTCACGACAGCACTGGATAAATAATCAATAAACCAGATAAACTCATTCCATATCAATGGAAATCATCAATCGGTTTGTAATTTAAACAACACTTCTGCATCATATGAGCACCATCTGCTGCACATGTGAAAAAAGCCAGAAAAAATTAAGCGGTTTGCTAGTCACTCCGTAGACGAAGCAATTACGAAATGGGTGACATCATTTCAAATATTTCTCGTTGTGACGTCAGTCGGTAACATTTGCTATTGGAGCCGTAGGTATCCAAGAAACTACGTCAGCTCTCATCCAATCAAAGAGCGAGGACTGTACTCTGATTAGAACATATATATATCAAAGGGTGACTGCCTTTTAAGGACAGTGCTCCCGCCTCCCTCCAAGGTTTAAAACCTTCGTATGCCCAAGGGCCTTAACTCCCTCGTATTTGATGGGAGTTCTTCCATACTAATTTGAAACATTTGTAAGATAAACAATATCTAGCAGGCGTGATACTGACACTGTTAGACAATTTACAGTTAATATTAGTGTGGACAGGCCAGTCGTATAAAAATAAAACAAACAGAACTTGTTCATAGACCTACATGAGTAGTAGGAGATGTATGGATCGTGCCTTGTTGTTTTTTTTTTTTTGTTCTTTTTTATTAGGGTTTAACGACACATGAACAACCAGGGTCATATCATGTCGGTGACAGTTTTACGGGTTGAGGAAGCCGGAGTACCTGGAGAGAACCACCGAGCAACGACGAACAGCTGTCAGCTCTCCAACATCGTAACTCTGAACTCTGCACCGCGGTACAGGCAGGGTTAGATTGGTTGAAGACATGCGCACCTTCGACGTGCAGTACGCCTTAGTATATAGCGTCATTGTGCCACCATGTAGGCAATCGGGGTCAAGTGCCTTGCCGAAGGACACAACGCGGGAGCGCGAATCAGTCGCTGAAATGGTCACCCATCCAACCACTAACCGCGCTCGACGTTGCTTAACTTTGGTGATCTGACTAGAACCGGTTACCACGCTGCCACCGCGCCCCCCCCCCCCCCCCGTGCCTTATTGGCAGGACCAATTAACTTGGGTAAATATCAGACATAAGCCATTTAATTTTTATAAGCTTTTGTAAGTTTGCATTGGTTATAGAAAGAGAGCATGCAGCAACCAAAATGACCGTGCAGGGGGGCATGATGAACATATTTTTAACTTGTTAAAGGCCTTAAGTGAATATTGTCGAAATTGTTATAATTCAATGTTTTAATAAGTTTAAGCATTTCTGTAACTCAGTGTGACTCATTTGTCTGAGCTGTATAATCTACTGTCTAAACTAACTAAGGGATCCACATTTATTCTCGAAATATTTACATTGAACTTCGTGTAGAAGCAATCATCTACGCATGAATTATTAAGTAAGTAATATTCATTGAGGTCAGCATGTGTACGCGGAAATGTGGGTGGCTTGTGTCCGACGGGAAAGGCCAATACACTCGTGTTCTAGACAGGGGGCCCGGGATTCAGATGTAAACGCGTTGTTACATATGCTTAAATAAAACCGCGGACCACACACATATTTAGGCGTCATTGTCAACCATCTTACACCATTGAAACTAAATATTACAGGTTTCAGTAATAAGCATAGGGATTTGCGAATCACAAATTTCTTTTTGAATCGAATCTCGAATCGAATCGTTTCTCTGATATCGACATCGAATTGAATCCCGAATCGAATCTTAAAAGGCAAGTTATTTCATATTGCATCAAATGGAAGTTACGGAACACTGTGATGACCCTTACGCGACGGAGTAAACACCTTAAACACCAATAACTAAATATTCTCTGTAGCACCGTCGCTGAAACAGCTAGGCCTATTGTCCATAGTTTTAGTTTTTGAAGGCCTGACTTATTACTATTTACGTTCTCAAGAACGTGAATAGTAACAAGTTAAGCCTTCAAAAACCAAAACTATGGATAATGTTCTGGGCCAAATTCACACCTTACCTAACAATTAAACACTGTCAATTACTCAAATAAATAGGAATTGAGCCTAAATGAATGAATTTTCTAATGATAGTTTTATCCTATTTTTGTTGGAAATGTAACAAATTGAAGTTAGTACGAGAGATTCGAAAAAAATCGAATCCTAAGACTGATTCGGGATCGATCTCGAAGCATACATGTACGTATGGTATCGATATCGAATCGAATCTCAAATATTCTCAGGACCCTATCTTTCTATTTGTTTACAATTCGCGAAAGATCGCTGGCGACTGTCAAATTGGCAGTTAAATGCCTCACCTTGTCTAGGACAGCCAATCAGTTCCAGTCTCAAACAAGGGTCAGGTCCGAACTCAATGAGTTTCACCATGATAACTGTCGCCAATACTTCGTCGGAAAACCAGATGGTAGTAAAAGTTGTCGTATCAGCATTAACATTGAAAATCTGAATAAAAAATACAATATCATATAATCATTATCATCTGATGTATAGATACAATCAGAAACCAATTGTATTTTCTAAAATAGTATTTTGTACCTAATGGTCAAAACCAGCCCTCGCTATTCACAAAAATCGCCAATTAATTTTCATTATTTTTTTCATTTTTTGTCTCAAAAACATAGGTTATGACCCCTCATATGGGTAATAACCAATGTTTTTGAGACAAAAAAAAATAGTTATTCAATAATTTTGTTTGCGTGTGTCGTCTGTTTTTCATGTTAGGTAAAGGGTTAACACAATTACTGGAACTGCTGTGCGTAATCATCAAACAGCAATTGTGACGAATTTTCAATGCATAATGTTAACGCCATGAATGCAAATCAAGTCTCGACTGAAAAAACAATTATTGTGTTAATTCAAAGAACATGAATTCTTATAGTTTGTTTTTTTTTAGGCTTTTCCCTCTGGAAAAGACTATTGTTTTTCTACGGATTATTATTTTTTTTTTTTTTTTGTTTTTTGTTTTTTTTTTTTCACACATTTTGTCCGTACGATTCAGAAGCCATTTTCGAACCGATTTTCACGAAATTTTGCACACGCATAGAGGGGCAGAAAATCTAAAAATGTACCCAAGCGGAATTTTCGATTTACCCCTTATTTCCTCAGAATTGGCAAAAAACTGCCAAAATTGGGGTTTATCGGCACTTTCTCGAAACAGGTCTTGTAGATTTTTTTTATATATTCGTCATTGCTAGACCTGTCTGTGACACGCCCTTTGATACACACGACATATCAGGCGATGCATATGGTAACCCTCCACAGGCTGCCAAATATCGAAATTTTGATGAAATAGGCCGGTTTCAGGCCCCCACCGCACCCAAACAATACACGAGAGATAAATACAACTTTCTTTACTGGGAGTGGAATTCACCGAGGATCATTTTTGTCAGTAATAAGGGTGTTCAAAAAACCAAGCGTTAACCCGTTTTGGGCTGGTTAAACAGTAATACCCCCATAAAGCTAAAAAATTTGTATTTTCCGTGGATTTCTCTAAACGAGTCTTGTAGATTTTCAAGAACAATTTGTCACTCCCAGGCCTTGGTGTGACAATAGAAGTTGCATGGACAAAATACTGCGGTGAGCATTTGTTAACCCTCCACGGGCTGCTAAAAGTCAAAATTGTGATAAAATGGGCTGTTTTTGGACGCCAACAGCACCCAATGGGTACGCCTCAAAGAAACGTGCCTTCTTTTATCGAGCGCACAATCTATACGCAAACATTTTTGTAAGTAGTAAGGGTATTCAAAAGTCGAAGTTTTAACCCATTTTGGACAGGCTAAAGAGAGAGACCCCTTAAAATCTTAAAATTCCCATTTTCTGTGGATTTCTCTAAAAACATCCTGTAGGTTTTCAAGAAAAATTGACTACTCGCAGGTCTTTGTGTGATATTACAAGTTGCATGGACAAAATATTCCGGTGAGCGTTTATTAACCCTCTAGAGGCTGCCAAGCATCGTAATTTTGTTAAAATGGGCCGTTTTCAGGCTCGCACATCACCCAACGTGTACCTGAGAAATAAACATAATCTCCTTTGTTGGAAGTGGAATTCACCAAAGACCATTTTTGTAAGTAATAAGGGTATTCAAAAAACCAAGCGTTAACCCATTTTGTGGTTGTTAATAGTGATACCCATCAAAGGCTTAAAAATTTATGTTCTCCCTGGATTTCATTACAAACATCTGGTAGGGTTTTTGAGAGAAAATGGCCATTGATAGGTCATGGTGTCACATTACCAGTTGATTGGATAAATTATTCCGGTAAGCATTTGTTAACCCTCCATGGGCTGCTAAATGTCAAAATTTTGAAAAAATAGTCTGTTTTTGAACAACAACAACATCAAATGGGAATACAACAGAGAAACGTAACTTCTTTTACCGGGCGCAAAACTGACAGGGAAACATTTTTGTAAGTAGTAAATGTATTCAAAAATCGAGGTCTTAACCCATTTTTAACTGGTTAAGGAGATATACCCCTTAAAAGCTTAAAATTCCAGTTTTCTGTGGATTTCTCAAAAAAAAAAAAAATCAAGAGCAATTAACCATTCGCAGGTCTTCGAGTGACATTACAAGTTGCATGAACAAAATGTTTCGATAACCATTTGTTAACCCCCCAGAGGTTGCCAAGCATTGACATTTGGAGAAAATGGGCTGTTCTTGGGCAACCATAACACCAAATGTATACCAACGAGATAAACATAACCTCCTTCATTGGAAGTGGAATTCACCGTCGATCATTTTTGTAAGTAATGAAGATATTCACAAAACCAAGCATTAACCCTTTAGAGCTGGTTAAAGAGAGATACCCCTCAAAAGGTTAACAATTCATGTTTTCTGAGGATTTCTTTAAAAACATCCCGTAGATTTTCAGGAAAAAATGGCCATTCTCATATCTTAGTGTGACATTACAAGTTGCATGTACAAAATATTCCTGTAAACATTTGTTAACCCTATGCAGGTTCTCAAACATCAAAATGTTGATAAAATAGGCTGTGTTTGCGTACCCACAGCACCTGAAGTTGGGAGGAGAGATCAAAATAAGTGGAAGTAGAATTCACTGAGAATTATTTTTGGAAGTAATAAGAGTATTCCAAAAACAACACTTAACCCGTTTTGGGCTGGAAAAACAATGATACCCATCAAAAGCTTAAAATTCCTGTTCTCTCTGTATTTCTCTGAAAACATCTTGTAGATTTTAAAGAAAAAATGGCCATTCACAGTTCTTGGTGTGACATTACAAGTTGCATGAATAAATATTCCTGTTGGCACTTGTTAACCCTCTACAAGCTGCCAGACATGAATATTGAGATAAAATGGACCATTTTTAAATTGACACAGCACTCAGTGAGTATGTATCAAACAAACATAACTCCTTTTGTCGGTCATTGACTTGTTGGACGACGATATTAACATTAACTCACTCCACCGTTAATGATGGTTTTTATCTAAACAATTTTTTATCAAACTGTGTCATTTGAGACTACTAGCTTCACCTTTCTCATAACATCAATGAAGGAACTTCAGTGAGACAGTTAAGAACAATTCATCAGACACTGTGGGGTCATGAAAAATCCTGGAATCTCATCGGGAAACGCCATGATTCTCCAGAATCATAAAGTCTAGTTGTTATTGCTTTAGTGTATCTTTTGCATATCTCAAGTAGTAACAATTTCTGTCCATGTAAGAGTTTAAAATGTCCACACTGGGCATGGATATTTTATGTGAAAATATATTAATGTATAACCAATATGTGAATACACGTATCTCTCAGTAGTACAACTAAATAATATAACAAGGTTTCAGTTGGATTTTCTAGAATTGTATTTTCAAGCTATTTATATAACGGACTAAAATGAACCATTTGCATTTTAAAAGATATGGCAATTTGCCAACTGGGAAACTGCCACATCTTTGAAAATACTAATGGTTCATTTCAACCCATTTAAAGATATAACTAGAAACTTCAATTCTAGAAAAGACATTCGTTAAGGTGTTATAGTATTGGTCCCAGGTGCCCCCCAATTCTACCAGTGTATCATTGACGTCCAAACGGCTGGATAATAATACGTGTGAATTTATTGGACATCAGATTATGAGAAAAATAAGGTAGCAGTCGTTCTAGTTTTAGTGCCGTCTGCTAATTTGAGTAGGCGACAATTGAACAGAAATAACTACTTAGGTTGTATGACCCCCTCACTGGACACTATAACCATAACATCAGTGCTTGTTTACTCGATATACAGAATTGGACATACGTTTGTTTTATGTCAGGGTTCCAGGTCGTCGAGTGAATATTTATAATGCAAATCAGTATTTTGGGAAAACTATGATATCGGTGTCAGTTGATTCTTTGGATAATACTCTACCCGATAAAATCAACGGAGTGTACAAAATAGTCCAAACAACCTTGCCATAAGGTATCATGGAACTAAATATTTCCCATAGGCGAAAAAAATATATCTTCGCATCACTTTAATTTTGGCATTCACATATCTTTGTCAAGTATAGCCATTCAGAAAACTCTTTTTCATCCGAAAACAGGGGGTCATGCAAAAAATAAGAGATAAAAAACTAACAGGAAGGAATGTACCGGTCACGTGCATATATTTTTAGGGAAATTCCAATAAAAACAAACCAAGCTAAATTGTATTTTGTAGGTCCAAAACTCATCAAATCATCCTCTTTTTATTTGGAATATTCAACAATAATGCAAGATGACAATAGACTGTTGCAAACGTGTATTGAAACAATATATATTTCCAAGGCTGCTTATTTTTAGAGATTGCATCATTTCCGTGTGCAACATTTCAAGGCGAGCAGTGCAACATTTCAAAGCGAGCAACTCTAATTCAAAGATTTACTTCAGAGATACCTACACAAAAATTCATCCCCAACCCTACCAAAGATAGATTTTATCACTTTCATGAGATGAAAGAGTCAATTTTGGATTAGAATCCAACTTTTGGTTTCTGTTGAGTCAAAAATATGGGAAAGTTACGAAATATTTTCTAGCCTGTTACCTGATAAATTAGCTGAGACGGATGAGAATGGATAGCTTGCTTTAAACACTACCCTGAGCCCAAAATAAAACTAAAATCGGCACAACATCTGACTCATTTAATCATACTGCAAGTGAAACGGTGTGCCAATCCCTACGAAATAATACGATGTCAACTAAGTTAAAAAGATTGGAGTTGCAGCTATGTATTTCACCAATATAAACGGACTATGCCATTTTATCCTAACAACTGATGTCCAATTTTCATCTACCTACTGATGTGCTAAAATATAGCTCTGAATAGGTCCCTATCGGTATGCCCCTTTTCATAAAAAAAACTATGATATAAGTCATAAGTTAATTGATAATGACATAAAACAAAACTCTTGTGATATTAAATTTCCCATTTGTGATAGTTTTTAAATTTCATTCTGGCTTCTGAAGACATTTCGCATTGTGTTTGTTGAATATGTTGCAATTTTGTAAAAATCCTGTTTTCTCTGTAAGGTACATAGAGCCATTGGTATGGCACTGACAAAAGATAAATAAAATAGTGCTTGTTTCCAACAGGATGACCAGTACCTGCTAATGTGGTATCTCATAACACTGTTAAATGCATAAAACCATCCAATTATTGATTCTATAGTGCTATGTTGTGCTGTAAGTACCCATAAGTGCACTTTCACAAATGTCGTTTTAATCCCCTCAGGCACCCATTCTGACAAAAGAGTGGAATTGCAGAAAATATGTTTCAAAAGAATATTGTGGTCTTTGATGTTTAATATATTTGTGTGTATGGGAGTGAAAGATAGTCAGCTGCCAATTATTGAACTTGTAAATCCAGGCAAATGAAAAGCAAACAAAAACACCTTGCCTGGTTAAGAGACAGATAGACAGACAGAGAGACAGACATGAAGACAGACAGACATACAGAGACAAACAAACAAACAGACTTGCAGGCACACATTCAGGAGGTCTACACGAGAGCGATGAATGGCATGCAATGAAAAATATATTGGAGGAGTCAGTACAGGGTTGTCAAATTGGAAAAAAAACTCAGTGGAACATGAGTGCTACAGTCCAAAACTAAATCATAACAATCTGAAAGTGTATATACAGATTATCAGTGTAATGTGCATGTCCTGTGATTTGTATCAGATTCGAGGTGGTGTCCAAAATTTGGATCTCAACGAGCCGGCTTTGATCCCATTTTTTACACCACCATTTATCTTACAATTCTGTCACATTAATTGTGAGGAAGTTGGAAGAGGTTAGATGATTGGAATCCCCCCTGCCCCTAGTACTATAATGGGGAAACGTGGTTTAACTATAGGCTGTTAGTTAGCAGTTGCCGGGAGATATAGTGTGATCCTGGAGACTACACTTGATGAATATGTGAATTTGCTTGCATTAACAGCCTTAGTGTGTGCAATATATATGCCTTTATTGGTGACTGTGGCAAAAAGTAACTTTTGAAAACAACAAAAGAGTTTTGTGAGGTGTGTGGTCTCCCAATGAACATTTAAATGTAAAATAATCCCCCAAAATAATAATTACATCTGGTTTTGAAGCCAAAAAACATATTTCGTACAGGTTTCACGGAGCTAAATATTTTCCCATAGGCGACCATTATAACGTTCAGGGGAAAAATAATATGATCGCATCACTTTAATTTTAGCATACAAATATCTTTGTCAAGTATAGCTCTCAGAGAACTTTTTTCTGACCTGAAAACATGGGATCATGCAACAAATAAAAAAAAACTGCCATGAAGGGAAGTACCGATCACGTGCAAATATTTTTCAGGGAATTCCCAACAAAAACACACCCAAAGTAAATTGTATTTTTTAGGTCCAAAACTCATCAAATCACTTTCTTCCTTTCTTGAATACTCAACAATAATGCAAGATGCCAACATAATGTTTCAAATGTTTATTGAAACAATATATTTTCCAAAGATTGCTTATTTTTTAGAGATTGCATCATTTCAAGGCGGATAACTCTAATTCAAATATTGACTGCAGTGAGACCATAAACAATACAGTTAAGTGTTATATTAAAAATTAATTTATGGTCATTGGTAATAACCTATGTTTTGGAAGCAAAGATGTACAGAGTGAAACTTAGCCTGAGTAACATAATAACAAAACGTCTGCCTATGGATATAGGACTAAAACAGGGGTGTATCCTTTCGCCAATTCTTTTTGCATTGTACATCAAGGCTATATCCGTGGGCCGTAAAGTGGACCGTACTCGAAGGTGAAAGTGGAGGAGTTCTGTATTCCGGAAGGTAGCAGATAACTTCTTAGAGTAGGAGAGACAGGTGACTACGAGTATCTGGAGATAAATATAAACGTCACAGGAAGAGGCATCTACCGAAACCACACAAATAAATTGATTCTGAAAGGACAGGATAGACTTATTGAAACTCGGTTATCTTAAATATTTGATAAATCTCCCCGCCAGCCGATGGTGTAAAGTAATGTTCCAAAGTATTTTCATCACAATTACCAAGACAGGGTGGATGGTCCAAGTGAGGGAGTTAATAGAGAACTACTCATTGAAGATCTCGGACCTTGACGTAGGGGGCATCCATCATCAGAAAAAGAATCATGGAGGGTGGTAACATTAATTGGCGAGAGGAGGGGAGGGGGAGGGTCAAATCAAAGAGGTCTTTGGGTGGAATAAAGAGAAACATGGGTTTGAAGAGTACCTTGGTGGCACATTTAGGGGTCACTGTTGTTCAAGCTGGTGTCGCGGTCTCTAGAGCTGAGTGTATAATAGGGAAAACAGTGAAAAGGCGTACCGGATGTATAATTTATTCCTGGCGGAGACCCTGGAACACTTTCTGTTAGAATGCCCAAAATACCAGTTTAAAAGAATAAGATTTACTGGGAGTATAATGGTAAATTGGGATAGGAGAAGGAAGGACATGCGGTTAGTGCGTGACGTAAATGAGAGGCTTAATATGCTAATTTAGAGATGGGGAAGAATGGGACAAGGGATATCCTCAAGCAGTCCGTCTCCGAGCGTTGGGAGGATAGAAGAAGAAGGCGTGGCAATAGGGAGGCAGTTGGGAGCATGGGTAACCAATGTCATTACACGAGGCATTAATATTTTCGGAAGTGATTTTTCATTCTCCAACGATGCAAAAAAAAAACCCTTGCCGTAAGACAAGCTCTTGACGTGGTCAGCACTAACGGCTGACCAACTAGATCGATGAATTGATAACAGATTACTGACTTTGCAGCTTTGGGTGTATCGGGCACAGCCGAAAGATACTTATCACAGTATGCCACAAAATCCTAATAACGACATAAAGCCAAAATGGCAATTGCCAAAGGTTCTGCCTATCTAAAGCCACTTGAGACAAAAGTTGATGTGAATTTTCTGTTTATCAAATATTAAAGTGATCTGTCTTGTGATACCCAAGTAGCACTTACGCGCTTCATTCAGACACCGAGGTAGCTTATTCATTACAAACTACCTATACCGAGGGCCAGTTTTCGGTGACAGCTCGGTCTATATATCTTGAATTTATTCGAATAAATCACTGGTTATATCACATATATTGCTTCAAAGGACTAAATTATATGTCTGCACATATATTTAAACCTTTTAAACAGCCCCTACTTCCATGTACTTATTTCCTTTCACCTCGGTATCCCTGGTATAGCCCTGTATCCCTCGGTATTTAGTAGAACCCTCGAAAAACCAATAGGGATTTCTTTTGGCAAGTTAGATTCCATTCCCACATAAATTTGAAGAATGCCCCAAAAACCTACCAAATGTCACCACTATTTTGTGTATCTGTTTTAGGGAGTATGAACGGCTCCTTCTCTATATGTTTTGTAGTTCAGCGATCTGAAGGTAGTGGCTACCTACATGGGGGTATCAGGACAACTCTTACCCACGGCAACTAGTACCAGACAAGTCGTACCCAACACTGGCCGATTCATACCCATTTTTGTCTGGACATCTCGTACCCACGATTGGACAACTCGTACCGTCAATGGAACAACTCGCTTCTAATACTATTTACAATGGGGGAGGGCAGGCAGTAACACAAGAATAACAGACCAATGCTTACAAGATCGAGGGCTAGTAGTGCAGGGGCCCATCACCACACATGCAACTGCTGCGCGATTGTAATTTTCGATATGTTAAGACACAGTCACACAGAGCAAGATAAACACAATATATGTAGGCCTACTAGGTTTCATGGTTTATAGGATACATGTGTTCGACTTCATAGGCTATCTTTTAGCACATGTTGCCAATATAACAACCTGCCTCCTTTAACGTCTAGTAATGTCGCAGCACAAGAAGCAATCAGGAGGAGCTCGGGTGGATGAGGATCAAGGACAGGATAGACCTTTTGGAAACTCAGTTATCTTAAATATTTGGTAAATCTGCCCGACAGCAGATGGTGTAAAGTATTGTTCCAGAGTATTTTCAACTCTAATACCAAGACAGGGTGGATGGTCCAAGTGGGGAAGCTAATAGAGAACCATTCATTGAAGATCTCGGACCTAGGGGCAACCCAGGGTCACCAAATCGTCAGAGAAAGAGTCATGGAGGATGGTAACCTTAATTGGCGAGAGGGGGTCAAATTTAAAAGGTCTTTGGGTGGCCTGCGTGATAAAGATAACCCTCGTTTCGATGAGAACCTAGATTGCACCTTTTTCTGGGGGGGGGGGGGAGGGGGGCACTGTTGTTCAAGCTGAGGTCGCGGTCCCTGGAGCTGAGGGGAAAATTCGGAAAAACAGTGATGAAGAGTGCAAAAGGTGTAATTTAGGCGTGGTGGAGACCTTGGAACACTTTCTTCTAGAATGCTCAAAGTACCAAACTAAAAGAATAAGATTCTCTGGGAGTATAATGGGGAAGTGGGATGGGGGATGAAGGACACGTGGGTAGTAAGTGACGATAATGAGAGGGATAATATACTAATCGGAGAGACTGTGAAAATGGGGCAAAGGATGTCATCAAGCAGTTCTCTCCTAGTGTTGGGAGGAGAGAAGAAGCGTGGGAATAGGGAAGCAGTTGGCTGCACAGGTGTAACCAAGACCTTCTCACCAGAGAACCGCGACAAATCAGTGGTCGGCCAAAGTGTTATTATTATTAGTTCTCAATTAGTAACGAGACAATCCTCACTGACTCCACGCAATTAATTATATTGTATAATTTTAATTTTCTTTGACTTTGTTTTGTTTTTCTGTTAAGGGTTCGGTGCTCATTCAACTCTACATTTAATTCACTATCTTGGAGCCATTTGAGGGTTTTGTTCTGTGGGTCTCTTAATCGCGTTTCGACCTTCTGAACGATCGATTCGGACTCCCGCGATGTGTCCTTGGGCAAGGCACTTAATCTGGATTGTCCACGTGGGGGCATGATGACGGCGTATACTGAGGAGTACTGAACGTCGATGGTGCGCATGTCTTCAACCAATCTAATCCTGCCTTTGCTGCAGTGCGGAGTTACGATGTTGGGGAGGTGGCAGCTGCTCGTCGTTGTTCGGTGGTTCTCTCCGGGTACTCCGGCTTCATCCAAACGTAAAACTGTCACCCACACGATATGACCTTGGTTGTTAAAGTGTCGTTAAACCCTACTAACTAAACAAATAAATAATCGCGTCCCACTAGTTTCTATTTTTGCTAGCTTACGTTCCTTTATATGTGTCCACATGGGCTTGTATAGTGCCACGCGCAGGGCATGATTTTGAACCCTCTGTCTGAAGCTTCGGAATGTTGTTTTTTGCTTTGGTCATTCTCTGATTGGTAAGCCAGGAAAGCTTTTCCTTTTTGTTCAATTATTTGAAGAGTTGTTTGGGTTATTCTGTTTAACCGCGGCTTTACTCTTTGCTTGGGGCAGATTTCATCTAGTGTACAGATGATAACCTCGATAAGGTGGGTGCAGAAGTTTCCTAATTCATGAGCATTTGTGGGGTTATTTGCATTTTGGTTTACATCGATAATGTTTCTGAAGAGGTTCCAGTCAATTTTTGATAAGTTCCCCCTGTTCATGGGAGGATACTTTGTGGGATCAGTGTTACATTGCAAAGTTGCGCGAACTGGCGGGTGATCACTGCCTAGATCATTCTACCCTACAAATATGTCTGGTATTTGGCTGGTTAGTGATGTATTGGTGATTATCAGGTCTAGGATATCTGGCCGATGGAGTGGGTTGTTGCTTATGTATGCTACGTTGTTTTAAAAGGCGAAGTGAGGGTATATGCATAAAGTTCAACCTTTATCTCAATGTTGACAAAATTGACTTAGCTTTGGACTAGGGTTTTGTCGCAGCTCAGTACATAATTAAACTCAGTGACAAACTGTCAAATGTCACTGATCTAGATATTTGTTTTCAAACTGAGATCTCTCGAGTTTTGTTTTCGCAACTCAGTTTGTATCGTCTAAACAATTTATTTATTTTCTGGTGTTTAAGGTCACATACTTATGCACAATGGCTAATCATGACCATGACAGTTTTACGGGTGGAGAAAGCCGGAGTACCCGGAGAGAACCACCGTGCAACGACGAGCAGCTGCCAGCTCCCCAACATCGTAACTCCGCTGTGCACCACGTCCAAACAATAAGATGAAGTCCTATTTGATTGATTTGTATTATATTTATTTCAATCAGGGAGTGGTTTGCTTCACTGACTTCATGAAATCCTATTGGTTGACTTTCATTAAATTTTAAACAATCAGGAGCGGTTTGCTTTTCTAGTTTCAGAGGAGCGAGTGAAAATAATACGAAAAATGGTTTTATAAAATATGAATGAATAAGGTTTTAGCGCGACGAAGGCATGCCGCCGTTTGGTGGTTGTTTGTCATTTTAATGAATGAAACGTAAAATATACTCTCCCAAAAAAGAAAGTGTGCATGCTAAAAAATAACACTAAAAAAAGATATATATCATTTTCATTCATGGAAATTTTTATTAAATCACAGATGAATCAATTTGTGATCAGCACGAGAAATTTCATTACGCTATGACGAATACTCTTGGTGCCATGGAGAGTCAAAGACACTAAGGGTCAAACACAAAAGTCACACACTCAATATCTGGTATGACCTCCGTCTGCATCGACTACTGCTGTGCATCTACGCCTCATGGAAGCGAACAAGTTAGCATGGAAGTGGGTTAGGGTAGGGTTAGGTTAGGGATAGGTTAGGGTTAGGTAGGGTTAGGGTTAGGGTTAGGTTAGGTTAGGGTTAGGGTTTCGGTTAGGTTAAGGTTAGCGTTAGGTTAGGCTAACCCTAACCCTACTCTACACCACTGCAGTCGAGCGCGACGGTGACGTAACGTCAAAATCGGACGAATTGCAGGTCTTCGAGGATGTAAGCCGTATTCTCTCAGCCGGTTGATTACTGTTTGAGGATGTATCCGTCTCAGGTTCGGGATATTCCTGGCTGTCGTCGTTGCCGTTTGTTGCCAGTTCTGGAGATGGACGACACTGATATACCGATCTTGTGCAGGCGTGGTAACTCGGGGTCTACCGGAGTGGGGTCAGTCTCAAACGTCATCATGTTGTGCATGTCGATGGACTAGCCTGTCTACAGTGTTACAGTGGCAGATCAAATGCTGGGCAACCTCTCTGTGTGTTCTGCCAGGTCTAATCATACCCAGGGCAAGGAGACGTTGATTCATTGTCAATCTTGGCATGCTAATGTGGAGACGTTTTAACAGCAGCGCAAGTTTGAATGTGAACGATAGGAAGGCCTTACTCTAGTGTTTAAATACCCAAGTATTCAGACTGCTGCTTGAAATTTCAGACTCTCCATGTGCAAAACATGCCTTTTCACAAATGTGCAGCACGTCACTTAACGTTAATGCAATTTTAACGGGGAAAGCTGTTTTTTTGTGTTCAATATAACTTATTCATGAACAGTTTAACACTCTTTACACCTATGAAATTATTTTTTTGGAGTTTGATCAATTTCTGCAATGCACACTTTCTTTTTTGGGCGAGTATATATCAAGTTGGGAATAATAAATAATAAACAGTGCCAAAGATTATGATGATTTCCCACAAATGTTATCAGTTGGAACGTGTATCACATGTCGGATGCTTTTACGGTGTATCACATGTCGGACGCTTTTACGGACCAGGCACATGATACGCCATAATTTCATTAAGGAGGGTGGCTTCTAAGTGAATGAGTGGTGTCGACCAATCAATATTTTCAACGTGCAGCTCCAGAACTGCACGTTGAAAATATTAATTGGTCTTCCCGAAAATAATGAATGTGGATTCTTTCAATTGCTGCATTTGAACTGACATGAAAAATATCACAGCGTTCAATGGGTTAAGCCAAAGGGCAAAATAATACTCGATCGGTTAAAATTTCTGGAAAGAAATAGCTTTAACAAGGTGTTCGTTAGAAAAACTATTTGGGAGAGGGTGGGATTACCAAGTATAACATATGGAACAAATGTGATCCCTCTGAACCAAATGGTAAAGAAGAATTTGGAGATTCTACAAAATGATGCGGGTAGCTGGATAACTGGAAGCGGTCAGATGGGAACTCGGGTGGATGGTGGTTAACGATAGAATATATATGGGGAAATTATGCTCTCTAAATTACCTGGTATACCTCCCAAACAACAGATGGTGAAAAACGATATTCAATCATGCATGGAAATTATAACATTCAGACAGGTTGGATAAAGAAGTTGGAGGTAATGGAGAACTACCTTATAGAGACTGAAATATATATACATGTATATACTGAGTCAAAAAAGAAAGAATAATATAACAATAACATGATTTTGAAGGGCATTACAGTGTATTAACGGCTCAACAGAAATGGTTAACAGCCCAAGAGTTTATTAGAAGTCGAGGGCCGCTAATAAGCTCAAGGGCTGTTAACCATTTCTGTTGAGCCGTTGATACACTGTAATGCCCGACAAAGTTATGTTGTTTCTATTATTGCCACTTTCGTACAGCGGGTACACTACAATTAAATTAAATGGGAAATAAGATAAATAAATGAAGTTTAACATTTTAGAATTAAAAAACAGCGACACTATTGTCTGATTTGTTGACAAACAAACGTCTGATCAGTCTACGGCGAAATTTGGGAAGTTAGATGATGAAATATATCTTCGAAATGAGAACTTTAGGCAAGGAGTTTATTCATCAAAGACGTCATCACTTACTTTGTGCGTATCGCTTCCTATATTTGATACATTATCTATCTGTGACACAAAGGGAAACACTTGAAACAAATGTGTTAATTGTGTTTACAAATTTAAAAAATCCGAATTGAATTTCGATCCAAATGGAAATCTGGGAAAAAATATTGTTGATTCTTCTGAGAGATGTGACGTCAATGTCTATATTTAGACGTATCGGGCTGTTATTGACGTGTTGGGCTGTTATAGTTAATAACGGCCCAACACGTCACATGACTTGCACTTGTTGAGCATTACGAGGTTTCAACGCCCGTTAAAACATTGTTAATATGCTAGGAACGCCCGCAAAAGTGGTAATAATAAACTTTGATGAGCATTTTTGTTAGTTTTATCGACTTTAATCCCAAGCGAATTATTGTAACTTCATATTTCAAGTCTAGCTGTATTAATTTGCATAATTTCATGTTCTTAAAGCGTCACGTTAGGACGCAGCGATTCAGACATTACGTAAATCACCTAAAGTCTGAAGATCATGAAGCCGTACCCGATGATCTAATTGAAAAATTGAAAAAATGGTCAATTGGCGACAAATCTGGCGAAATTGGGGGCCAGGGAAGAAGTTCGATGCTCTTCTCCTCAAGGAAGTCACGACTGATACGTGCCACGTGACATCGGGCATTGTCTTGCTGGAATAACTGCAATCCTAGGTTAGCTTTGAACAACAGGACAACAACAGCGTTAATGATTTCGTCCCCCATATCACTGTCCATTCAGATTACCATCAATGAAGAGCAAGTTAACCGGAATATAGGTTTCATGGTTTATAGGATACATGAGGTCGACTTCAAAGGCTTATCGTTTTTTTAGCACATGTGGTCAATATAACAACCTGTCTTCTTTAACGTCTAGTAATGCAGCAGCACTAGAAGCAATCAGGGGCGAGCTTGGATGGATGATGATTAAGGACAGGATACACTTATTGACTTTCGGTTATCTTAATTATTTCGTAAACCTCCCCGCCAGCCGATGGTGTAAAGTAATGTTCCAGAGTATTTTCAACTCAAATATGAAGACAGGGTGGATGGTCCACGTGAAGGAGCTAATAGGGAACTACTCATTGGAGATCTCGGATCTAAACGTAGGGGGGGGGGGGGGGGCTAACAATGGTAAAACAACCGCGTGAAAAGGGGTCATGGAGGATGGTAACCTTAATTGGCGAAAGGGGGTCAAATCAAAGAGGTCTTTGGATGGCCTGCTTAATAAAGAGAAGCCCAGTTTTAAAGAGCACCTTCATGGCACCTTTGGAGGATCACTTTTGTTCACGCTGAGGTCGCGGTCCCTGGAGCTGAGGGGGGGGGGGGGGACAGTGAAAACGAGTGCCAGATGTGTAAATTTGGCGTGGTGGAGGTCCAGGAAAACTTTCTTCTAGAATGCCCAAAATACCATACAAGCTACTGTGTTCACTGTATGCATTTTGTCGGTGCCAATAAGCTCAGGCCCTGATTTCGGTTCCGAGACCCGAGTTATCGGGACTTTATATTCGATCCTGGCGATTTTTGTCTTTTTGTAGGGCTGATGTGACTGTTCAATTAATCGACCAACCATCGGAAGGCGCTATTGTCGACTAGTATTTTTGATAGTTGACTATTTTTTTAGCCACATACATCATGCCACTGAATGATAATATTGGTCTGCAAGGGGCACACAACGTTTCTCAGTACCTGTTATCCTTCGTATTCATTTTTTATATCACGAAAATGGGCAGTAATTTTGACTTTACCGTTGCATATTATCTCTTGAAATTAACGTTGTCATACCTAAACTCCACTCTGGATCATGCTATTGTGAACAAATTGTTGATAATCCATGTTAACTGTTGCCATTTTAATTTTTAAATCCTATAAATTTAATATCGAATTGGAATTTATTGACACTAAATTAATGAAGGACTTTTCATACGTTGAAGAGTTGGAACCACGATCACGTAACAAAAAGTTAATTACGTAAGTGGAGAATTCCCGCTAAACCCTAGTTTTTAAATGATCCGATTAGCTTGAATAAACATCACATGCTATATTCCTGGCATTTTTCATCAAGCGACAGTTTCTAGATTCTCAAATTGACCCAAATGAAAACTTCACAGTCCAGAAGGTGCTTTGATTTTCACTTGTGTTGTGAGGATTTTGAACTGAATTTACCTGTACCTCACTAAATATTTCCACAGTATATTATGCTAAAAGTTAGAAATTTAGTGGTAAGAAATTGTACTTTGAATAATATCTATCATCTACCAACACAAAGTCTGAGATGCCTAACTTGTCACATTACGTAATACTGGCATCAACACGATTAACTTTGAGAATCTTGTTCCTTTTCACACTGAAATCGCCTTGACTCAGCTCTGATAAACAAACTGACGGTCCCAAGAGTTTTTCTTCCGAATAAATTGTGATATTATCGTTGTGTATTTGATTGTGTACATGTGTGTGGTGTTTACCGTTTCTGTTAGCCTGTTGCTCAAAATTAGCCCCCAATAGGCCCCGACTTTTCAAACCCGAGACTTTTTTTAGGCCCCGTCCTCTGTACAAAATGCAAAGCCTGGAGAAGCATTTGTAATTGTCCACAACAGAACAAGAAATACTTACAAACTTTCATCTCATGGACCACAGAGTGCAATCTGGCGGTCCATCTGTTGGAAATCTGCAAGTGCGTCTTGTGTTTTGTCCGCAGAAATTGTAAATAATTTATATGTGGATATCTATCCCACAGCAATTTAGTAATAATCCACCCACCACATATTGTATTCTTAATATTTTTTGTCTGTTTGATTGGTTCAGTTCGTGATTTCACTACCAACCTCACTAATAGCTCATTACATTTTTCATTGTACAGCACAAACCCTCTTGTGTATTTTAGACTACTTCACTTTTCTGCGGTAAATAGCATGTTAACTAACGAGCATTTTCTCCACTAACTGTGACTGGACTTATAGTTTCAACTGTAATAACATATATATACTTTAAAATGTGACTGCATATACAAAATGAAGAGAATGGATTACCACTGAATTGTTGTGTCATATATTCTCCACTTGAAAAGTATTTATAAAGTTTCATAACAGCTCAAGAAACACTAAATCGTTCATTGTAAGGGCCACTCAGGACAGTCATGTGGCCCTTGTTATGAAAGTTTGCAATTGCGTCTTGGGTGTTTGGGCATCAACATTTGTAAATATTTATGAAGTGAAAAGTCTATCACACAGCAATTTAACAGTAATCCCCCATCCACATACTGTGGTCTCAATAGTTTTGATATGTTTTGAGTTCAGTTCGTGATTTCACTACCGATCTAGCCACGCATGTAATAATAGCACTTTATATTTTGCATTGCCCAGCGCAAACGCTCCTGTGTATTTCAAACTACTTCATTCTTCTGCAGTAAGAAGAGCATTAGTCAACGAGCATTTTTTTGTGCTATTTTAGGTAAATATTCTACAAAACTGCTCTTGCGGAAACCCTTGGAAGTTAGGCAGTGCTTGTTTATTGTGGTAAACAAACACCGTTTTTTAGTAAAATAGGACCCAGTCGTTAATGCTTGGGGTGCAGGGCCTCTAAAGTAGGCAACCTGGGGTATAACGATTCACTGACCTTGACTTTATCTCCAGGTTGTGGTCACGATTAGCCATTGTGCAGAAGTATGTGATCTTAAATACCAATAAATAAATAAATAAATAAATAAATAAATAAATAAATAAATAAATAAATAAATAAATAAATAAATAAATTCTACATAACTACATGTATGTAGTGAAATCTTTTGATATATGCAATTTATATGCATTGGTAGGAGCCCCAGATCATAAATTTGTTCAAAACATATTGCTGGAATGATATTTGAAGCCCGGGTGGTGGTGAGGGGCAGGTCGCTGGACCTTACTGAGGTTTTGGCTTAGTTCGAGGCATGCAACTTGAATGGGATTTTGGGTCAAAATGGGGTGGGTGGCGAAGGGGGGGGGGGGGGTGCTAAAAATAAAAGTTGTTGGTTGTATATTTATTTATGTATTGGTGTTTAATGTCACATATTTCTGCACAACGATAGTTTTACGGCGGAGGAAGCTGGAGCACCTGGAGACGACCACCGAGCAACGGCGAGCAACTGTCACCTCCCCGATATACTACACACAAGCAGGGTTAGCATTGGTTGAAGATAGGTGCACTATCGATGTGCAGTACACATTAGTACACAACACAACCGAGCCCCCACATGGACAATGTGGGTGAAGTGTCTTGCCCAAGGACACATCGCGCTTTCTGCAGGTGGGATTCGAAGTTGCTGGTTGTAGATCAAAATTTATTCATTTGAAAAATGTTTCTAGGTTAATATTTGGGCTTGCCACAGGAGCAACCCAATTTTGGACGTATTTCAAGTTTCCAGAAATGATGAGACCCTTTTAATCACATTTGGTGTTCATTTTTTTTTTTTTTTTTTTTTTTGGGGGGGGGGGGGGGGGGTATAAGAACATGATTCAAGTACAACCGGATTTTTCCGACAGTGCTGTGGGAACTCCAAGAGCTAAAAATAGAAAAATTGTCAACCGGCCATAAAATCCAAAACACCTTTGTTACAAAAAATAATAACTAGTTTATATATTTTGACAGTGGATTGTAGAGTGAATAGAAAATAATCTTCTCATCCAGCGTTGGTCCAAATACTCTGACTTTTCCATTTAATATCTTTGTCATGACATTTCTTGAATTTCATCTCCCATCATGACTTGGCTGTAAAGCAGCCATGCATATTTTTATATAGTCCAGCAAACTGTACTTTGCTATTTATGTACATGCGTTTTTTTCAAAGGCTGGTATGCTGGACTAATTTTTATATGCCCGTTTGTAAAAATGGTCATATTATGTAAATGGTCTGTCTGACCATCTGTCTGTCTGTCTGTAAACAATTGGTTTCCAACCGATACCTCCAGTTTGGATTATTTGGTTTCAACCAAAGTTGGCTTGTGTATCACCCATCTAGTAATACAGGCTAAGTTCGAATATGGGTTCCGTCCAATTTTTTTTACTTAGAAATTCAACCGTTTATCAATATTTATGGTGTCCGACATAACTCCAGTTTGTATTATTTGGTCTCAACTGAAGTTGGTATGCGTATTTTGGTATGTGAACTTATTTGGTATGGAGCACCTATAGGACCAGTAGAATGGAATGACAAAAAACAAATTTCCACAAATTCTTCAGATCCACCAGTCAAATGCTTTTCATATTTGGTATACAACATATATAGGAAGGTCAGATTCAACTTTGTTCAAATCGAGTGGGTTAATATTTGGGCTCCCTATGGGAGCCGGAATTGGTCATGTAGCTGAAAAATTAGAAATGTTGTATTCAGTACTCTTTAGAGATGTGTAACTAAGATTAATCCACATAGGTCATATCAAGGGCTTCATAGAGGAGCTCCACATTTTACATTATAATCAACTGAATAAAAGGCATGGTGTTTGGACTGTTTTTGTCATCCCTGATGGGCCCACAGATTGTCAATGTATCCTATGGAGACTGATTGCTTAATGTAGATTCATTCTCGTACTCGTTTTATATCGTGTTCTGTTCAAGGTGAGCACTTAATGCCCCGTGGGGCCTCTTGTTCAAATTACCTGTCCGTAATACACGTGGCGTTTATAGTATTTCCTGTGCTGACCAGTCATCTGACAGGTATTATTCTGCCAACTTTGGTGTGTTTACTTTGATAAGACAAGTCTCTATACATTTGAAAAATGAAAAGTGGAGAAAATTTTCAACCAAGTAATTTTAAGCTAATATCCCCGACAGTGATCATCCTCGATTGGCGTTATTACTTCGCCCCCCCCCCCCCCCAACCAAGTTATTTCAGAGAGTTTATATGTCTAATCAGTTGGACTGAATTCATGTGACCTGAACTGATAATCGGATCCTAGGTGGAATACGTATTCTGACAAAGTAGTGGGGGCATTTACAACCAAAGAGTTTCGGTTTTTCATGGTATTGGACCTACGACATCTATAGACAGTAATAATTCCAGCAATGGCACCTAACATCTACATGCGTAACCATGTAAATTAAATATTTTCATGTCAGTTGTCCGCAAGGCCTCTGTTGTTTGTAATATTTCCAGCATTGTGAGGGTATCTAGAATTTTAATTTCATATCCCATGAAATGATCCTCATGGGGTTTTTGTTGTATTTTGCTGTGAATGAGAAGCATGTCAAACGGCCTGACGCTGGCAGCAGTCCCATTAAATAAGATACATGTAGGGTTCACAAGGGCTATTTATTTTTTTCCTAAGACATGATTTTCGCAGTTGTCCAAATGTTGCCATGTCACCTTGTAGATATTAACCTACCAGTTTTGATGAGTTTTCCAGTTTGCTGTGAAAAGGTGAGCTTCTGTACATTTCGGAAAAGGAGACCCCACTAAGTAATTGTCCTCTAAAAATATTTTTCCGGATACTTTTAAAATAGCCGGTGTCCGTGCGTCCGCCAATCATCTGTCTGTTCCACTTTGGATTTCCGGTTATATTTGACCAAACCAAATCAAATTTGGTATGTAGGTTTTTTGCCAGAGTTATGCCCCTTTTTTTTACTTTGAAAACTCATTTTTTTCAGTTTCAATCCAATACCTCAAGTTGTAATCGCCCGAATCAAATAAAGTTTGTTGTGCCGGTGTATCAACATAAAATACAGGGCAAGTTCAGATTAGGGTTTTGTCAGAAATTTTTTGTCAGAGTTTTGCCCTTTTTTCGACTTCAAAAATATTTTGAGGGATGTGTTCCTATAGGTAAGCCCACAAGTGGTGGTATTAATTCACATCCCACCAAGTTATGTCAAAACGTTATTTGTAATCAATGGAATTAAATGCACGTACTAGTAGCTGATAAGTCAGACCCTGGGTGGATAACCTAATCTGGCAAAATAGTGGTAGCATCAAAGACGAAGACGTTCGGTTTTCCATATTACTTGTACACAGACCCTCCATTGTTAGTAATATTTCCAGCACTCCGATATCACCTCGAGAGAATTTCAATTTCATATCCCGTAAAATGGTCTCGGAGGGACCTGTGCTCCCGTTTGTGGTGAATGAGATGCATTTTAAATCATGTGACCCTGGTACTAATTCTCTGGATAAGGCAGCTTCGACAACAAAGGCCATTCAATTTTTAGCTCACCTGACTGAAAGGCAGGATGAGCTCTAGTGATCACCCACCGTTCGTCTTCCCGCGTGTTTGCACCTGCCCCTCCTAAACCACTAAACCAATTTTAGTTATCTTTGAGGCGATTGCTTGTTCTGACATCGCATTTTGTATTTTTTTTTTCAAATCAACTTGCCCAGCCTCATAGGGAGAGGGTGGGGGTAAATCCACCATAATTCTTAAACAATCTTCCTTCTTCTCATGAACCAGTGGGTACAATAACTTGATATTCGGTATGGAGTTTCCTTTTGAGATGTAGAATCAATTTTTTTCAAACGAAGGTCCAGGATCAATATTTGTAATGGGAGGGGCAGGGATTTTGGCACCGCCCAAAACTTCTATTTTCTGGTCGGATTTGAACCAAATATTTGCAAAACTATTAAAAAATTTCTCCACAACAGTTTTTCTGAATCGTTTGATGTTTGATATACAGCATCCATGAGGGAGGTGTGGGGGGGGGGGGGGGTGGGGGTAGGCACAAAGGTGTTAAAAGTGAATGTCCTTGATCCATATTTGGGCTCAATGCAGGAGCCCAAATTGTTAACTTAGAGCAATATGGAGAATGATCTTTAAAAATCTTCTTCCTCAAATCCATCAGCCAGAATGCTTTTATTTTTGGTATGTAACATCTTTAGGAAAGCTTAATCAAATCGAGAGCCTGGTTAATATTTGGGGTCCGTATGGTAGCCTGAATTTATTTATTTATTTATTTATTGGGGTTCAAGGTCACATATTTCAGCACAATGGCTAACCATGACCGAGACAGTTTTACGGTTGGAGGAAGCCGGAGTACCTGGAGAGAACTACCGAGCAACGGCGAGCAGCTGTCAACACCCCAACATACTAACTCCACACAAACAGGATTAGCATTGGTTGAAGACAAGTGCATCATCGACGTGCAGTACGCCTTAGTACACGACGTCACCGTGCCCCCACATGGGCAATGGGGGTGAAGTGTCTTGCCCAAGGACACAACACGGTTGCCGCAGGTGGGATTCGAACCGCGGACTTCTCGGCTTGCAGCCTGCACCTCTACCTACTGAGCCACCGCGCCCCCAGGTATCCTGAATTTTAACTAAGTGCAATATGGGGATTTTAAAAAAAAATCAGATCAGGTCTTCAGATCCACCAGTCACAATGCTTTCATATTTTGTATACAACGTCTCTGGTGGAGTAGGGAGGGGGGGGGGGGTTGGGTGGGGAGGGTAGATTTAGGTTTGTTCAAGTCGAGTGCTTGGGTTAATATTTAGTCTCTCTACGGGAGTCCAAGTTTTAACTAAGTGCAATATCAGAAATAATTTTTTTAAAAATTTCTTCTTCAGATCCACCTGGCATAATCTTTTGATATTTGGTATACAGCCTCCTTAGGGAGGTCAGATCTAAGTTTGTAGAAATCAAGTCCCTTGGTTAATATTTGGGCTCCCTATTGGAACCCGAATTTTGACTTTGTCCTATATGAGGAAAAAAAATCTGCTTCTTGAGATACAATCAGAATCTTTTGATATTTGGTATACTGCATTCTTTGAGAGTTCAGATTCGATTTGTTCAGATAAAGTCCCTGGGTTGATGTTTGTGCTAAATGGGGGTGGGGGGGGGGGGGGGTGGCTAGCAAATTTTAACGCGGTGAAAAATTGGTAATATTCTCAAAATCTTCTTCTCCAGAAACACCAGTCAGAATAATTTGATATTTGGTATCCAACCTCCTTTCAAGTTTGTTCAAGTCAAGTCTCTAGGCTGATATTCGGACATCCTTGTTTCTCATTACTGAAATTATGGGCATTATAAAAAAAAAATATTTATGTGGTAGCATCCCAATACTAGAAACAAATCAATTTTCAAGGATTGCAGAGTCTTAAATAATTGAATAATTTCATTCCCCCGTGGTGTTAACTAGCCATAGATGGTAGTTAAATTCTTCTTTTAACCCTTTACCCAACGTAATAACCAAAACCGGCCAGCGCTATTCTAAAAATAGCCAATTAATTTTCATTATTTTTTTCTTTTGTCTCAAAAGCATAGGTTATGACCAAGCCTGAGAATAAGCAGAGTGTCATCTGCAAAAGAGGGTATCCAGAGGGTGAATTTGGTGATGCTACTCTGCAGGGCAGGGTAGCATAACTAAATTCACCCTCTGCGAATCTCAATCTGAATCAAGGTCTCAAGCTTAAACAGAAAGAAGAACCCTGAGGATAAATGTGCCCACTGTATGGGCAAACATCAGCAAATTCACCCAATGGGGATCTCATTCTGCAAATTACAGATTGCTTATATTCAGGATTGGTTAACGAGCTCGTCGAGTTCGTACCAACAAGGGGTCATAACCTATGTTTTTGAGACAAAAAATGAAAAAAAGTAGTTATTTTGGAATTTGTTTTGCAAGTGTCGTCTGTTTTTCATGTTAGGTAAAGCGTTAACCCTTTACCTAATGAATCGCCCGTATCCGCCCGCGTAATATGCAAATTAAGCAGTTGAAAAAATTAAATTTTTCACAATATTTCAACAAAACTATCTCATGTGACCCCTCATTGGAACGAGCTCATAGAGCTCGTTCCAATGAGGGTTCACATGATATGGTTTTGTTGAAATTTTTTTAAAAATTTAAAAAAATGATATTTGAAATAATAAATTTTGATAACGTTTGCGTCGGGTAAAGGGTTAAACAATTTTGGTCAGGTGTGTCCGTGGGGCCTCTTGTTCAAATTAACTGTTCATAATACATGTGGCATTTGTAGTTATATGACCAGGCGCCTGACAGGTGTTATTCTGCTTAGATTAGTGCGTTTACCCGTGAGGCAAGGCTCTATACATTTGAAAAGTGGAGAAAAGTTTCAACCAAGTAATTTCGGGCTGAAATCCACGACAGTAATCATCCTCGATTGGTGATATTTCTTCGCCCCCTCCCCTCTACCCTCCCAAGTTATTTCCAACTGGTAGGACTGAATGTATGTGGACCAATCTGATCAATCAGATCCTGGGTGGAATACTTAATAGAACCTTACCTGTTTAATGCAGACTAGAGAACCCGCAAAACTAGTACGTTAATATCTATGACAAGGCGACATTACAGCATTTGGACTACTGCAAACATCACATGTCTTATGAACAAGTAATATGAAAAAATGAATAGCCCTTGTTGTGAAACCTGCTTCATTTAATGGGACTGGTGAAAGGGTCAGGCTCTTTAACATGCTTCTCATTCACAGCTGACTACACCAAAAAACAACATTGAGATCGTTTCATGGATATGAAATTAGAATTCTTGGTGATGCCCTCACAATGCTGGAAATATTACAAAAACAGAGGCCTTGTGGACAAGTGCTATGAACAAAATTAATCTACTTGGTTACACGTGTAGATGCTAGGTGCCATTGCTTGAATTATTACTGTCAACAGATGTCGTATCCACATGTAACAAACTGAAGCTCCTCGATGTGGAATGCTACCACTACAGTTAAAACTAGAAGTCCTGTCATGAAATGCGCACAAATAGCACGCTGATATGCGCGTTAATGTACGCGTTATGGCCCAAGTAAAGTTATCAAACTCTGTACATATGGCCTGTGCACAAGCAATGTTTCAGCCAATGGACCTCCGGGTAACCCGGAGGTCCATTGGCAGAAACATTGCATGTGTTTGCTATGAGTAACCAAGAGAACCTGCCGTGCTTCGGATGCCATTCGATCTGGCAATTGCGCGCAATTCCAACGCGCAATTAAGCCTAGATAAGCGCGCTTTTCGTGACAGGACTTCTAGTTTTAACTGTACTTTGTCGGTAAAGAAGGTGGTATTTATCTGGTAAATATCTGACCCTAAGTTTTTCTAGTGACTTATCAATTAACCCTTTACCCAGTGTAATGGCCAATACCAGCCAGCGCTATTCTCAAAAAGCGCCAATTAATTTTCATTATTTTTTTCATTTTTTGTCTCGTCGAGCTCGTTCCAATAACAGCTCATAACCTATGTTTTTGAGACAGAAAATGAAAAAAATGAGATGTTCATGAATCTTTTTGGCAGGTGTCGTCTGCTTTTCATGTTAGGTAAAGTGTTAAATCCCATCCATCAAACGAACAAACTTTTCATCAATCTACAGTTAAAACTAGAAGTCCTGTCACGAATAGTGCGCTTATCTAGGCTTAATTGCGCGTTGGAATTGCTCACAATTGCCATATCGAATGGCACCAAAAGCACGACAGGTTCTCCTGGTCACCCAGAGCAAACGCATGGAATGTTTCTGCCAATGGACCTCCGGGTTACCCGGAGGTCCATTGGCTGAAACATTGCTTGTGCACAGGCCATATGTACAGAATTTGATAGCTTTACTGGGGCCATAACGCGTACATTAACGCGCATATCAACGTGCTATTTGTGCGCATTTCATGACAGGACTTCTAGTTTTAACTGTATAGTAAAAACAGGTTTTACGCAGACATGACATGTTCGGTTATATGGTTGGCTGGGTCTACAACGAAGCCCGTTAACAGTTTTTCCTTTAAAATGTGTCCTGATTTAGGTCGGTGTGTTGTGAAAGAATAACATACCTTTGTCCCGGATGTGTCATTGTACAATATTAATCTGTTAACGGAAACTCCATAGTATATACTGATCGATGTAATGGCATTATCTCTCTGTCCGTGTAACTTCAGGCCCTGTACAACCATCGGAACTATAAGATCAACCTACGATGCAAACAATATTGATAATAAACATTTGACTATCGAAAGTGGAGAATCTTGATTACAAATGTTTGGTCTTGCGGTTAAAACTAGAAGTTCTGTCATGAAATGCGCGCAAATAGCACGTCGATCTGAGCACTAAATTAATCTGCGCGTTATAGCCATAGTAAAGCTATCATATGACCTGCGCAAAAGCGATTTTCAGCCAATGGACCTCCGGGTAACCCGGAGGTCCATTGGCAGAAACATTGCTTGTGCTTGCTATGCGTAACCACAAGAATCTGCCGTGCTTTGGATGCCATTCGATATGGAAATTGCGCGCAATTCCTACGCGCGACTAAGCCCGTATAAGCGCATAGTGCGTGGCAGGTCTTCAGAAACGTTCATTGCGGGTGAGTTCGTCATCTGTATTCCATGGGATGACGCGCCAATATGTTCATCTATTCCTACCATTTATACCTTCCCCAACCGATAAAAAAACAAAAAAACACTTTGGCATGTAGAACTGCGCGCGCAGGAAGACAGCGATGATGGCAATCTACGTTTAACGCGTTTTAGAAACGATCGGTAATAAGTATACAATTAGAGGCATTTTCATAAGTGTTGTCTTTGGCCCGGGCCCCTGAATGTAAGATAGTATTTTCAATGACATTCTTTATGGAATGGGGACGAAGTGCACAATTTCGACGACCACTTTATTTTCAGTGATGATCTATCCAAGTCTCGTAACCAAATTTCCACCGGAGCAACTGCCTACCCTGCCTTTGTGTAAGTTTGGGAACTGCGCATGCCACCTCAATCGTCCCAGCGTGACAAACACATGATAAATAGTAACATAATTGATATGGAGTCGGATTTAGAATAATTTCTACGTGTTCAAAGTAACGAATTCGTATCTGGTCGTTTAGGCTTTCTGTGTGACGTCGTGTCGGATTCATTCATATATTGATTTATTGATGTCTAATGCCACATTTGCAGCAAAGGCTATATTATGATGGTTTGTGACTTGAAGAGTCCAGTTTAAAAAAATAAAAACAATTTTAAAATTCCTAAAAAAAAGGTTGATTTCTATAAGAAATAACATAATGAAGTTTTTTACATCTTTCCTAGTGCTATCAGTTCGAATGGATTTATCTTTAATGTCTTTACTTTCGTTAGCCACATGTATAACGGCAAATTTAACCCTTTACCTAACGTAACGGCCAAAACCGGCCAGCGCTATTCTCAAAAATCGCCAATTAATTTTCATTATTTTTTTTCATTTTTTGTCTCAAAAACATAGGTTATGACCCCTCGTTGGAACGAGCTCGAAGAGCTCGTTCCAACGAGGGGTTCATAACCTATGTTTTTGAGACAAAAAATGAAAAAAAAATTAGTTATTCAAGAATTATTTTTGCAAGTGTCGTCTGCTTTTCATGTTATGTAAAGGGATAAGACAATATTTAATTTTGAAATTTCCCGATAAAAATCTGAATCAGAGTGTTTTGAAAACATATTTTGACCTCGTTTTTGTCTTCCTTTATATTGTGAGTTTTCCATGTTGTGATTGTACTTGTATTTGCTTTATTCCATGGAATACATCCTTACTCTGAGCCCAACCACGTGGGATTATTGTAGATATCCACCATACAGCATCGAGATTGCATGGAAATGGAAATTATACTCGGACAGGGTGATGCATACACCCACAGATGGCCAATTGGCCATTACAGCCCCGCCATCACAGAGCAGTCAATAAACTGGCTACATGAGACGAGGAAGATCATTGTGCAACATATTTGGTATTCAAGAGACAGTGCAGCGAACATGGTGGTAAATAACGATAAGAAATTATTAATAGAGTGCAATGGTAAAAGAGAAATGGAGATTCTTACAGACTGATCCTTTCAGAGAGAACTCCGTGCCCCGACGTGAGTTCATTTTTGGCGCTCCCGATCGATCGAACCGAGACTGATCTGACTAACTTTCTACCATGAAGTACATGTAAGGTCCTGAGGTAATACTTTGGACAATATCTTCAATGTGGTGTGACGACCGGACCACTTTAGTCCTCGGCGAGTCAGGATTCCGAACTCAGTGGCCTTCATCATGCATCTCAAAGGAAAAGGTTCTTTTTTAAAAACTGGTTCGTACCATTTTGGTCAAGGGCTGCACAACCATCCTGTACAGGTGTGCAGACCGTTCCTCAATACGCCACCTGCGGACCTGCCCAGTAGGGTATGGTCAAGGGAGATACTAAGATCACGTAACCCTATCCACGTTTGCGATTCACACGTGAAACAAAATTACAGGGAACTGAGCAAATTCTGTCTCTTTTAACTCTTCCTGGAAAATTTGAGATCGCTTTCTGGGCAAAATGCGTGTATCTTAGATATACCGCAATCAATCCATGAAAACGTAACCCTATCTCATAATCGCCAACACCCCGTCATCCGGCCGACTCTAGGAGAAATATTTTTTCCATTTTTGTGGTCTGGCTACTAGCTCGGAATCAGAACAACTACCACTTTCTGAACAGAAAGCATACTTTAGATTTCGGAGTCTTGCGGACATTCATAATCAGGAATCTGACTGTTATGGGGCGGTAACTGAAATAGCAATGACTGCCAATCAATAGGACCTTCCTTGAGATAAAGAAAATAATTATCGTTCATAAATAAATAAATAAATAAATAAATAAATTAATTAATTAATTAATTAATTAACTAATTAATTAATTAATTAATTAATTAATTTAAATGTAAATTAAACAGTGGAGTTTACAGATGCTGTGTATTATTTACCTGTACTTGTCATTTCAATGTGATGAATTTCAATCACATTCCTTTTCATTCATCTTTATTTTTTTAGAATGTCTTTTGGGTGAGCTTATGACCACTGCTAAAATCTCTTAGTGTTATAAACAGAGTTTCGCTCGGTATTGACGTGCTTAGAAAATGTGGGCTTAGTCAATACTTCGCGATCCTTATCTTATTTTGATTTTTGGAATACCCCGCCAGGAAGGAGAAAAGACGAAAAAGAAGATGCGATGGCCCAGCGCGCCATCACAGAAGATTGTATGTAAAAATCGCTTGGTAACAGGGCACCACCGACACAGGAAAGCACGGTAGGCCGTATGAAGGTCGGACAGAGCACGCCACCGATGAGATAGGAAGAGCACGTATTTATATCTACAAGAATTACTTTTGTATGCATCCACGCCAAAGCCCTAGTGAGAAATTCCAAGAGCCACAGTTTAATTCTCGGTGCCATCTCCCAACCCACACCGCCTTCATGGTGGTAAGCGATGATGAAAGCAAATGAAAAAAAACAAAACAATTGGCGTGGTAGGTGGCTGGATTGCCAGTGAATAAGATGGCCGTTACTTAGGGTGGATTGTAAGTCGACAGAGAGAAGCACGGTACTCTCATTTGCCAAGATGGTCGATCAACCCGCTCCGTTTAACCGTATTTATGCTGTCTTGCTCATCCGTGTTCCGGTTAGTATGTATGTCAGTGGGCTTTTTGTGTGTGTGTGTTGAATAGATAAAGAAAAGCGACACGTGACGGAGCAGGGCATCCTACTACACATGAGTAGATTGTAGTCGAGATAATATGGCGATGTGTGCCATGCCGCCATGTATCCGAGTGGAGAATTTATCTTTGCAAATGGTTTGCCAAACACCAACGCGATTCAAAAGCACTGTGTTTTGCGACTATGCATTTTAAGTGGATCCTGCTCAATGGCATGTCAAATGAATCACTTTCTGTAAAAACGAGTGGACCATACCACAAAATGGCGGCATACCAATTTGATTAAATAACGAAAAAGTACATGGTACAGTCAGAGGTTGTTTTTTGTATACCACTTTGAATGATCGGGAAGAGAACTGTGTTCGATTCCTCAAATAGTTATCAACGGGCATGGCTGAGACGTTTATTTTGCACCCACCATTGAGCGCCATATTACACTCCATGAACCGAAATCTTTCATCCCATGGGGGGACGGTGAGGGGAGGGGGCAACAATCTGAGTATTTTACTTCGCTCAAACTTCCCTTATAATTGGAGAATGGAGTGTTCACTCCATACATGTTGAGCATATCAACTACGATGAGCCCTGTGGATATTGTGAGAAACCAGTATAACCAAGGTGTGTGTAAGTTTCAGTTATTAGTTGTACGAATCCGAAGTTGTACGAATCCGAAATGTGGAGACTGTGACTATCGTATTTGGCACGCAATAATAGTCTGTAAAATAAATATTCCAAGTAGGGACGCTAATAGTTATGCCGGTGTGTCCATTGCGGGAAGGGACTATGAATTTGTATACACTCACTGCCACCGCTCCGCGACAAAAGCACCACACATATATCTGTAAATCTTTAAAGAGCCTCTCAGTTTATCATTCAAAAGGGAATACCGAAAGTGTGTGGGATGTTCGGATCGAATATTTCCAGACATTACCAGTTTTAAAATCACTATGAACAGTATTGTTTGATCTATATTTTATATCGCTTTCGCGGTGTCAAGCGCGTGTCACCTTAAACGTTTGTTTCTGCGCATTCATTAGACAACAACCTTTTCGTTGGAATTTTCATTTTTGTGATGTCATTGCACAAACAGTATAAAGAAGAGTCGCACACGTCACATTCCGACATTATCGTTCCATCGCCCAGGACTGAAGATATCCTCGGAAGTAATTGTGTTCAATTTCAACGATCAGTTGCAAATAATCGAAATTGAAATGAAATTTGAATGTAACGAATAGAAACAAGTGATCAAAACAAACGGCGAAAAAAGACAATCATGTCGAATAATCTAAATCGAAAATGAGAAAGCCGTCCAAACAAATGACGTCAAACAATAAATCCTGTAAAAGAGAAATATGAGCAAATGCTCACGATTCCGTATTTGCTCTTATCGACTATCAAAGACAACGACGCCCCGTGTATATTTTTCCTCCAGATTTTGAAAAAAGAACGAGCCTAACGGGATTGACATTCACAACAAATGATGATTGTTCAGATTAACTATCAGGCCTGAAAATAAGCAGTCTGACATTTGCAAAATGAGATCCCCAGAGGGTGAATTTGATGATTCTATTCCATACAGTGGGCCAATTTATCCTCTGGGTACCTCTTTCTGTTTAGTTTTGAGATCCTGATTCAGATTGAGGTACACAGAGGGTAAATTTAGTGATGCTATCCTGCTGTGCAGGGTAGCATCACTAAATTCACCCTCTGGGGACCTCATTTTGCAGATGACAGTCTGCTTATTTTCTGGCGTGAAAACTATGATGCCGGACAATCCAACATATAAAATACGCTTTAGAGGCAAACGGACTAAACGCGTTTGTCTCGATAATACCAAATGAATATTTGAAATCACCTGAATTCATTAGTTACCTGGCGACTAGAGATAGAAGTGGATGCTTTAACTGTATAGTCGTTGTGCGCTACTGGCAAGCAAAATACACTGTCGTTGAAGAATATAAATGTATTTCTCATAATTCTATTAATATCCCTCACAAGCTAGAGTCGACGGGGAAGAGGGAGAAGAAGAAGAAAAAGTTACAAATGCTGTGTATGTTATTTAACAGCAGAAGCCAACATCGCATCGCCGCCATGCCACCAGTACTGCCTGAGCAAGGATTTTTGTTTAGCAATAAAAATAAGAACAATTTTAAATCTGTGTTACTTTTTTCTCAACAAATGTCGTACCTGGGAGTATGGTAGAATAGGTTGCAGGAGGTCTGAGTAGACTGAAATGAGGGTTTTTGACCCAAAAGAACGACACTCGAGCGAGTTCATAAGGGGCTTGAGGTGAGAACTCAACGAGAAATTTACTCATGGCCGTCATAGCGTCATACCTGTCAAGGGAAACGACCTGCAGGTGGGGTTAAGACGAAGGGAGCAATCTGATGGGTTGTTTGCTTGGTACATGCTTCCAAAGTAAGGATTTTGACTTAATCATGCATGAGCGAAATAAACAGCTTTTAGGGAAGTTGTATGCTCAAGGTTGAGGGTTTTAGGTAGTTATTCGAACGTTTCAGGTAACGCCATATACTCATATCAAATCGCACAACCTTTTAGAGGTCTTCCGATCCTATGGCACAAACGAATGCCCTACATATCTAAGATAGCGCGGTTTCTACAGTACAGTTTCCGTGGACTGGTCGTAATCCACGCTTGGGCAGTGATGTCCACGCATACGTTTGCCACGTGATATAAAATCATCATCAGCAACATTTTAATTAAAATTGTTGATGATTATTCCTATAATTAGTGTTTGGAATCAAATATTATTGCGTCCGCGGAATGTTGTCCACGCGTGGAAACTGACCTGTGCACAGCGGCCATGCTGTAGGCAGGTCTCCAAGACCGTTCGGACAATTATTGTTATTGTTGGGTCCTTTTCGGCAATTCCATATACGCCCATCGAGACGAACATACCTTTGGAAGACACCAACACTCCGTTCACTTGATAATTATAGTAACCACGTGACGCCATATGAATGAAGATCACCGTCTCCATTATTCGAAGCGAATGACATACAGTTAAAACTAGAAGTCCTGTCATGAAATGCGCAAAAATAGCACGTTGATATGCGCGTTAATGTACGCGTTATGGCCCCAGTAAAGTTATCAAATTCTGCACATATGGCCTGTGCACAAACAATGTTTCAGCCAATGGACCTCCGGTTAACCCGGAGGTCCATTGGCAGAAACATTGCCTGTGTTTGCTATGAGTAACCAGGAGAACCTGCCGTGCTATGGATGCCATTCGATATGGCAATTGCGCGCAATTCCAACGCGCAATTAGGCCTTGATAAGCGCACTATTCGTGACAGGACTTATAGTTTTAACTGTAAGCACGTATTACCCAAACAACACCGCTTCGGATGCACACTCTCACCTCTTATCAGTATAACAATGATGTTATAACATAGCCTCCTAAATAGGCTACCATGAAAAGCAGAGGCCATCCGGCATACAGTGTATTATACTGCCACATCCGGAGTTCAGACTGCTACTGCTGTCGGAAATTCCTGTCAAAACACTGGAGATAACATTTCTAAAGAGGCTATAATGCGGATCTTGAATTACAGAACATATTCATTTAAATGCAGATATATTCTGCATTATTTCCATTTGGGTAATTACTCGCGACTCATACTTTAATGTCCCAAAAACATACTCATAATACTGTAGTTTGCGTAGCTGATTTTCGATGAAATCTTTTGAGATTCACGTGTCGTTACTGCTATGTTCTGCATGAATGGGGAAAATACGCTACATGATCTCACCCTTGTTTCTGAAAGAAGGACACAGGTCTGTCTGATCGAATGAATCATTAATTAACTGTTCGAGCGATAGTTTTAGTAAGGGATAATGAACGAGTGGTGAATCATTCGGTGTTAGAAAACACGAGACCCGAAGGGTCGAGTGTTTTCTAACTCCGAATGATTTACCACGAGTTTATTATCCGACTTAAAACACAACATTCTGTTAAAAGACATGTGTAGTTATAATAGCCGAGTTAAATGTTTGTTCTCAAACTGTGTCGAAGTGTTTAAAGAAACTAAAGCATAGAGAACCAAGCTGTTGAGGCAGAAATGTAGTCCATTTATTGCCGGGTTCCCTCGCAAATACTTTTTATAAACAATCGATTTTAATCATTGCCAAAAAATAGCTTTTCCTCGATCATCCCCCACCCCCCCTCAAAATGATCGATTTGCTTCCCCCCACTAGGTCCATTTGTTCCCCCCCCCCCCCCCAAATGTGTGCCTGTACACCGTGACTTACGCCAACGGGAAACAAAAGGCTTGTCGCAAGTGTGTTTTCTGAGAACAATAACTGTGGATTATTTTACGAATCCACACTCATTGTTCTCCGAAAACACACTTGCGTCGATCCCTTTGTTCACCTTGGCGATTCGGAGTTATAATGCACTGAGGCGGATAACGCGGCTGTGTTTTAAATGATTGTAACGCTGTGGCAAAACCAGTCGTAACATTTGTGATTGAGCGATTGTATTTAATGCCGAATGTAACCATGAACACAAATGAACTGTAAAAAACTGATGGGTATAATATAACTTACCTGAACGTGTAAGTTTGGATCTGCAGACTTTAGACATATTCCTTCACTAGGCTTCAACACAGACTGTTCACTGGAAGATGATACCTGGTAACTTAGTACTTTTCCAGAAATAATACCCAGTGGCTTGCCGCAAAAAGAATCTGAAAATTTTATGATGGCTTATTATTGTATAAAATATACAGGGTGAACGATTTTGGATTCAATTTATCTTGTTATTTTCGTCCACGTAACTGACGGTCAGCTGCAGGGTGTCGCAGGGGGTGGGGGCGGGTAGGCTTGTGGCACTATAACCACATCAATAATTTTCCAATCGGGATATTTTCGTCTGGGTTGACTGGAGTCTTGCATATCGATTCGATCTGTCTAGTAATTAACCCTTTTCCCAACGAGTCGCCCGCATCCCCCGCGTAATAAGCAAATTCAGCAGCTGAATAAATATTATTTTTCGAAGAGTTTCAACAAAACCATATCATGTGACCACTCTTTGGAACGAGCTCGTCGAGCTCGTTCCAAAGAGGGGTCACATGATTTGGTTTTGTAGAAATGTTGTGAAAAAAATTAAAAAAATGATATTTAAAATAATAAATTTTGAAATCGTCTGCGTTGGCTAAAGGGTTAAGTACTTTCTTAACTGACGAGATTTAACACTAATGTCACACTCAGTATTTATTTATTTATTTATTGGTATTTACGGTACTTATGCACAATGGCTAATCGTGACCGTGACAGTTTTACGGGTGCAGGAACCCGGTGTGTCCGACGAGCCACTGTCAGCTCCTCAACATTCTAACTCTGTTCAAGCTGCGCTCAAGCAGGGTTACAACGGTTGAAGACATGTGCGCCATCGGCGTGTGGTACGCCTTAGTACACGGCGTCATCGTGCGCCCATGAAGGCAACCGAGATAAAGTGCCTTGCCCAAGGACAAAACGCGGGTCGTCCCGGACGGGGATCGAACTCTTGTCACACACAGTGTAGGTCATACAAATTGGATGGCGGTAGTTCCCGAGTCTGATTTTTGCCACTAATAAATGTGGAGGGATACCAAACATTATTTGAGAACTCAAAATTGCTTGTTTGTTTGTTTGATGGGGACACTCTGCCATCGTGCGGCCAATCAAACAGAAGGACACAACTTAGTTACCGCTGGTCTGAACTGTGCACCTTTCGGTTTGACGTTCAATGCTCAACCCACTACGTCTCGAAGACCGATAACAAAGGTAATGTATTACAACTTATCATAATGTTTGTAACCCGGATAATTTCCTCCATATCCCAATTAAATCATGTTCTATTTAAACCGAAGGGCAACAAAGATAATATTGTTACCGCTTGGGCGGTAGGGTCGTACTTTTGGAGTGTTGAGCCTCAGGATCAGTCAAGCGAATCATACGCCAACATTGAATGATGGCCCCACATTCCATGTTTGGACTAAATTACCCCTTTACCTTGCAAGGGAGGTCACTAATTTTATTTTAATTTGTCCTCAAAAACATAGCATGTAGCCCATCACAGGATTGAGCTCAACAAGCTCGGTCAAAAGAGAGGTCGTATGGGAACTTATTTTAGCAAAAACTGAAAAAAATAATAAAGTTTAATTTGCGATTTTGGTGAAAGGCGCTGGCCGGGTATGGTCATTACGTTAGGATGGGTGTTAATGCACCTTAAACATCAAAACAAATTCTTTACATAACCAATACCTATATCCCAGTTCCAGCATTCAACGTGCGCTGTGAAAATTGGACAAGTGACGTCATGTTACTCGTAGGGTCGATAAGGAAATCGACTTTCGTTATAGGCCTGACGTGCGGCACGTGTTTGTAAACTTATGATAATGTACGGTAACTCCCTTGTAATTGGAAATGCGATTAAATTTATTTTTACAAGTCTTTCAAATAAACTATAAATTAGTATTCCGTCGGTTTTTTTTGCAGTAGGAGCCATAAACTTAGAGTGACGAAGACTAAAGCCAGCGGTTGTCACAATTTTATTGTTATTGTTATTTTTTATTTTTATTTTTAAGCAAACATAGCAACAGATCTGTCATTGGCGCGATACCCTTCCAATGAGTGGCCATAAGCTATGTTCTGAGGCCAAATGGTGCATGTGTTCAGTTTACTCAAATTGTTTTCAACCTTTTATACGTAGCGAAACGACCTCATCCACCCGCGTAATTGAACAGGTGAAAAATTAATTCAACAAAAGTATATCATGTGGCCCCTCACTTGAACGAACACAACGAGCTCGTTCCAGTGAGGGGTCAGGTGACATATTTTTATATAATTGGTTTGAAACATTTGAAAAACAAATAACTACAGTAGTACATTTTGACATCGTGTGTGTTAGGTAAAGTATTAAAGTAATTAAAAAAGAATTCCAAAGATGATTCGTTTTAGGTATAGGGTTCAAACGGTTTTGTCGCAAACCATAGTGCTTTTAAGCGAAATTCAGTTTCAAACTACAGTAGTTTTAATGAAAATTCAAAAGTACAAGTATACGGTAACAGGGAGCGCGGTGGCTCAATAGGTAGAGGTGCAGGCTATAAGCCGAGAGGTCCTCGGTTCGAATCCCACCTGCGGCAACCACGTTGTGTCCTTGGGCAAGACACTTCATCTCCATTGCCCGCTTGGGGGCACGGTGGCGTTGTGTACTAAGGTGTACTGCACGTCGATGGTGCACTTGTCTTCAACCAATGCGAACCCTGCTTGTGTGGAGTTAGTATGTTGGGGAGCTGACAGTTGCTCGCCGTTGCGCGGTGGTTCTCCCCGGGTACTCCGACTTCCTCCACCCGTAAAACTGTCACGGTCATGATTAGCCATTGTGCATAAATATGTGACCTTAAACACCAATAAATAAATAAATAAATAAATAAATAAATAATATGGTAACAGCATTAAATTACAGATAATCGATAATGAATAAGAAACAAAAGGAATACGCCAAATTAATTAATCTCCGGGTGCAACCCCGAAGTCAGCTATATAAAACCTTGTTTGTTTGTCTCCTCGTTTCAACGAAATTTTTCAAGCCATGTTGGTTGGTTGGTTGCTTGGCTGTAGCGAAAATGTTAATATATCTGAATAACACAAATACCGCAGTTCCTCGTTGAACGCTCTTAACTTTGACAAACGTCTAAGAATGTACTTACTTTCAACTATTATGTCTATCTCGGACAGATACAATGGGAAGTGACTGTATGTGGTAACGTATTGCGAATTGGTACGGCGACGGCAATAAAACTTTATATATTTCTGTAGGTTCTTAGCTCTGCACACTGTAGCTCCGCGGTTCCAAAAATCCCATTGATAACGACTCACCAAAACAGAAGTAAAATCATTTGTTTTGGAATCTGAAATACAGACGTTGCATGTACACCACTATAAACAATCTAAATATTCCTGAGACAAAACAGCTGACAATTGGAGAAGAAATACCTGGGTAGTTAGTGCGTAGCATACGTAAAGCTCCAGCTTTACAGTTAAGAACTAGAAGTTCTGTCATGAATTGTCTGCAAATAGCATCTCACTTTGAAAGTTGATCTGCTTGCTATGACGATGGTTTGGCTATCACAATCTGCACATACAACATATGCACAAACAACGTTTCAGTCAATGGACCTCCGGGTGAAACCCGGAGGTCCATTGGGTGAAACATTATCTGTGCCTTCTATTGATAACCAGGCGAATCTGCCATTCTTTCCATCCCATTCGACTGTGAAATTTAGCGCAATTCCTATGCGAAATTATGTTGAAAGAAACGCATAGTTCCTGATAGGACTTTTAGTTTTAACTGTAGCTTATTATTATTATCATGAAAGTACATAAACTTATATTAATTCAAAGGCGAGGTTTGAATAAGAAGAGCACAGCGCTGATACATTCAACCTTGCTACTTTACCAAAATGGACAAGAACGGGACATTGCATTGCATCAGTTGAGCACCCTTATGTTCTAACCACTATTTTCTTCTTTTGAGAAAATCGAAGGTGAAGTTTTTGACCTACGTTCTCGTACACATGCATGTGGATGATACTGTGTAACCATACAGTTTGTGGTGTGTCGGTAAAGTTTCATATTGTGAACTGGCAAAGAATGGACATGTGTGTCTTCTATGGTTTTGATAGTTATGGAAGTCCAATAAAGTCTTTAAATGACAACAACGATTCGAAGCGTACAACTTCATTTTCCATAGATGAAGGAATGATTGAGGCTGACGGCCTTCTTTGTTCATTGCGAACCTTTCGTACACGCGGCGACAGTTGGACTGTTACAATTTTAATCTAGGGTTTAGTCCCGGAAACGAGAATTTTCTGGTTCTCGTTTTTGAAGTCAGTCCCGATAGAGGGAATGTTCCCGTTGTTGTTTCTGAATATCAGTCCCGATACCCAGAAAATTCATAGGACAAAACCGGAAATCAACCTTTGATTCTCGATGCTAGCATATGAATTTCCCGTGTGTCAGTACTCATTTTCAGAACAAGAAATTCCCGTTCGTGAGATTAAACCAAAGATCCAATGGCGATGCTGGTATTGGAAGAAACTGATATTCGTCGCAATCTCTAAAACTTTAACACGCAATCGTTGATACCATGGTCTATGAATTTCCCAGGTATCGTGATTGACTTTCAGAACCTGGAGACATAGAGCTGTGAAATTCCCGTTCCCGGTATTAAATCTTATTTTCGTCATGTTGACCTGTTTTGTATGAGATATCACCCATGTTAAGCCATGTTTGCTTGCGTATAAGGTTATGTGTTGAAACCTTTTTCAATGCATTGCATACGCATTATAAGACTAGCCATCGTTATGAGTTGGAGGTAACATCGTCTTGAACTTGCGGCTCGGAGGTTATGTTAAACACAGTGGCGGAGAGTCTCGGTTAAACATACGCACGGAGCCAGAAACATGTTACCGTCAATTAATCACAATAACATCTATAATACCACACCAATATCCCCAAACCACCGTGAAATGAACAACGCAACTTTCAACGATAACACGATTTGTAAATAAACATTACCTTTCAGTACGTGGAGAGAGGATTGTAACTAAATCACCCGCGGAATGGAGTTATCACCCAAGCTATAACTTTCAAGTTTTGTACATATCGACAAAACACAAGCAGTGTTTCAGCCAATGGCCCTCTGGGTTTAACCCGGAGGTCCATTGGCTGAAACGTTGCTTGCGCTGGTTATTCTTTGCACCAAATTTGCAATTACAGCTTGTATGGAATTTCCACTCTGCGGGTGATTTAGTGATAATACACTATCCACGTACTGTACGTATACCACAACGTCACTGTACAAATAATCGTTAAATCAGATAAATGGCGAGCTCACTCTAGCTTAGTTCACATCGTAAACTGATTTGTAATTTCAATTCGATAGGGCGTGCTAGTGTTCGGTTCTTGTTTATGGTTATGTTGAGATTTTGTATAGTACATCCGGTGGGGTAGTGGGTGTGGGGAGGGGGGTGGTAGAAAAGTTTCAGACAACATGTCCCATTTTTCGGCTTAACCCTTTTCACACCCACCCACCACCTTATGCAATTGTTCTACTGCCATTTGCAGACACCCATCCCCGCTTTTCCCATTGAAATGACGAATAGCTTTGACAAACAGTATAATAGGTAGGGACAGAAGAATAGTTCTCTGATTAGTTTGATTCCACTAGTGATTGAGGTACTTGTTACAACCTTTCATTACCCAGAAAGGTTAGTTTCACTTCCTGTTTGCAAAATGAGGTTTCAGAAATCTTAAAATTCTCACCCAGAGCAGATCAAAGTCCATGAAAGTATGAATGATGGTCCAAGATAGAGTATGTCCAATCCCATTCCCCTGATTTACCAGAAATAAAATATGTTTAAAGTATTCCCCTGATTTATACCATAGGAGTAAGCTAAAAATGAATCCATTCTGATCCATTTCTTTATTTTTTTACTTGATTTAGGCAGGAGTCTGCATGATTGATTCCATAAGTGACTCAAAGTACTAACTTTGTTAGTATGGTTTATTTATTTTTTGCCTAATTCTTAATTAAAAATCAGTTGAAAATGATATTTGTCAATTTTCCAAAATCTCAATTTACCAATAATTCATGTGGTAGCGTCTTAATACACAATAATAGCAAGTTAAACTGTACTGAATATTATATTGTGACTAGGTCATGCAAAATTATTTGAAATTTTTAAGCGTGTTGGAACTGTTAACCAAGTTGAAACAGGGCAGTTGTCAAAATCAATTCACTAGCACTCCTTCTCTGTCATAATACTAAAGTACCACCCCCACCCCGACCCCCACCCCGGTGCATCCGCTGAACATTGGGGCATTTGTTCTTTGTTATGTGGAGTTATTGGGTGCACCACATTTCAAATATTTCGCATGGTGCCGCCACATGGTAAGTATGCTACTGGATCCGCAAACTCAGAATAATTTACGCAAGCTCTCGCGTTCAATCAGCGGGCGAGGATACAATCTTAGTGGGACATACATATATGTTTCCAATCAATAAGCAGTGTTCGCTTGTGAACAACCAAAACTGAACGAAAGCATTTTTTTTTTTGATTTTCATGATATGTATTTTTATTTCGTGTTTTCCTTCCAAGTATCTCTCCAGCAGGATGTTCATATCTTGACTTTGACAAGATTCGGAAAGTAGTTAACACCTTGGAAGTTTTGGACCACTAACATTTCAAAATGTTTATACTTTTCCAAGACATTTGCTGGGATCAATACGTAGTGGAAGTTAAAAATATAACTGTCGAAGGCTAATTCCTTTATGCATGATTAATTCGCAGTAGGTAAATCAAAAACATTTTCATTAAATTAATATTAAAATGCATTGCAGAAAAAAACCTTTCAAAACAGTTACAGACTTTTACACCAGGAACTTAATATAATATGTGTGTCGAAGGCTAATTCATTTATTTATGTCTTTTTGTTAGAAATTGACACGTATCGTCTAGTTCCTGCAGGTATACTACTATACGGTCGCTGTGGACTGGTCACTTTCGACGCGAAGGCAATATTTCCAGGAATACAATAATATTACATTCTAAACACTAATTATAGAAATAATCATTAAAAACTTAATTAATGAAGCACCGGATAAAAGCATGCGTGGACATCACTGCTCACGCGTGGAGTACAACCAGTCTACGGCGACTGTACTGTAACTCTGCAGTATTAATTTATGATGAGAAGGAGTTAAGCATAGTTTGCAGTTTTCAATTTTAAGTGAGCAAACGGATTCAGCATTACAAAACACATCCAACATTTGTGGAACAAATTCAGTCCATGTAAACTAGGTCACGAAAGATTATAAGCTCCCTACCCAAGAAAGCGTTTAATTATTTTTTATATGCAATTGATTTTGTTTTCAAGTTAAACGCCTGTGTAGAAGAATAAACACAGACAATGTGGAGTGATTGTACCAATTTCTTTGTCCACAGTCCACAGGCCATCTAAGCGCACGGTACTCCAAGTGGGAGGAACGTAAATTTTGAAAGCGGTAGGATATCGTGGGGGTAGGGTTAACGAGCGGCTTGGTACGTTAGAAAGCGACATACACCTTCCTCTGCATGCGGAGAGAATCGTCGTTGGACGTGTTTCGTTGGATCGCTTAAAAATTATTGCCCTGCAATTTCAAATCCATGTGGTTATTTATGATATTCTAAACAAAAGGCTTCGTAAAGACGCTGAATAGCCCAAGCCTTTGCCCTTCAATCTTTTATGTTTTGAGTCAATGTTGACCGCTGTTTTATGTAATTTAATTATGCAACAGCAAATAACACTGTAAATAGAGGATATGAAATGAGTGTTTTTCTCATATAATATTTATGAAACTAGTCTAAGAATTTTCCGTTTTGGCGAGCCTCTGGCGAGCACAAACGGAAAATTCGGACGAGTTTCATAAATATTATATGAGAAAAACACTTATTTCATATTCTATTTATCATATGACACACATACGCACAAATTAGCCACTCAGTATGACTTTTTAACCCATCACCTAACTTGATTTGCAGACGCCACTTAGAAAAAAACATCCTCGTATAACTAAAATTTTTCATTTTTTACTTCCAAAACATAGGTTATGACCCCTCATTGGAACGAGCTCGTCGAGCTCGTTCCAATGAGGGGTCATAACCTATGTTTGGAATCAAAAAGTGAAAATATAAAAAAAATGAATGGCGTTTTTCTTGTAGGTAAAAGATTAATACAATATAACCCACCCTAAATAGGACAGATAACGTAAATTCTCCCTACTGAAATTATGCAAATGTGACCCAGTTGTATTTTGTTTAGCCAATCAAGTTGTCCAGTTTTGAATTGACGAATGAAAGCTCCCAACTCTAATTATGCAAATTATGAAAATGAGGCCCAGTTGTATTTTGTTCAGCCAATCAAATTATCTAGTTTTGAAACTGACCAATGAAATTGACGGAAGGCTTTATTTATCACTGATTAATATGAACACAAAATACCAAATGTTTTAAAGTGAACAAAACGGACGAGTCATATGATAAAAGAACATATTACAACTTGAGAGAAAACTTTGTCGTACAGAAAAGCAGAAACTAGACATTTCTTATATCAGAGAACCCGTATAACCCCCAGAGTGTCAACTGAATCAACAGGTACCGGTCATCCCTCGTCCGAACATCAGCGGCCCTTACTGAGCTAAATTTGCGACTTTTCTACTCCATATCCCCCATGTTTGGCGGAAAAAAATCACGCATGTTCAACTATTCTCGTTATTCGCATCTATTTACCAAATAGTTATCTCCCCTGATTGCTAGGAATTGGCTTGCAAAAATTAGCACTAATTGAATGGGGAATTTTTATATTTCTCAAAATTATATAAAACCCGTGAAAGTTATATTTGCTCTGCGCATCAGACATTTAAGAACAATATATATGCTCTCACTTGGTGATATAATCGAACCATTTCATTCGACCAATTTTTTTCCCCTGTTCATTTAAAAAGGTACGGTTATTTCGTGTAGAGTGCCATGTAAAATAATGGAAAATTGCGTTTTCGTCAACTTTTAGAGATTAAAATATTTTTTAGTCTTCATATTAGCAATGCTCTGCGCATATGTGCATATAATATAGATATTGTCCTCTCTAATCATATAAAAATATATAATCTGACATTTGCCCATTTTTTTCCTTTTGATGTTAAAACCAAGACAAATTTGATTGTTGTAAAAACAGTTGAACCCACAGTCCACAATATGCAGAAGGTTTCGGTGTGAATAAAAGGAAAGGTGCGATAGCCCTATTAATTACTTTCAGTTCAGCCAGAAATGTGAAGCTTGTCGCTTATTTAACTAGTATGCCTCATTGTCCATTGAAGTCCATAAATATATGTATGTGTGTGTTTTTTCTACAATAAGAAGATAGTTTGCGTTGCAATTTGTAATGTCACACAGATACTGTTGACTCTGTCCGGAGGTTCCTTTAATACCTGCTTTAAAAGAGATGGCTCACACTTTCACAAGCATGGCCACTGAAAGACAGCTACGTTCACATTCGCATATTGACTGGAAAAAAATTGCACAGGGAGAAAAGCTGCCACGCCCTGTACGAACAAGTACCTCGGTGCCAAGAAATATTCTGCCCACAAAATATGAAGTTGAGAGACTAATAGAAAAAGATGGAAAGGTAAGATTTATTTCAATAATAACTATAAGCGCTATATATACACGAAAATCCCCATCCAATGTTTTTTTACTTTTTTCATTTTTTACTTCCAAAACATAGTTTATGACCCCTCATCGTGTCGCGCTCGTTCCAATGAGGGGTCATAACCTATGTTTTGGAATAAAAAAATGAAACACTTTAGTTATACGAGGATGTTTTTTCCCAAGTGTCGTCTGCAACTCACATTAGGTAAATTGTTCAATAAGGCAATTTTTGCACAGTTTGAAAAAAGGGCCAATTCTTTGAAATTTTCGAAGAAAAAAGGGAAATCCTTGCGCCCGCTCGCCCCCGTAGACTGAAGGCAGGAGGGACCCTCGTTGATTCGGCGCCCCTGCCTTGATCTCACAACGGTCACTCAAATGATCCACCTAAGTTCTGATAAAACCGCTGACGCATTATTTTTCATGCGTGACTTCTGCTTGCCATTGATTTTAAAATCTTCGAAATCTCTTCCTCTTCCCTCCCCCGATAAACCTGTCCCGTTTCTATACCCCCACCCCAACATCGTAGTTGAGAGGACAGTGTAAAGTACCAACATTCTCAAAATCAAAACAATTCTCGATTATTGTAATCAAATTAACAATTCTCTTAAATGATTGCACAATAAACTGTCTGACGCCTTCATTCTCAACTTACTTCTCTCGCCGCTTGAGAAAACGATTTCCCGACAAACAAGATTTTATTCACACCTTTCAGTGGATCAATGCTAATTACATTACAGTCAGACTCCAGTATTCACAGGGGGAGATAACTTTTCGAATAATACATCCCTACGACGAATTAAGTTGAGTATGCATATCCTACCACTCCTGTTCCAACTACTCAGATAGTTCAACCGTATCTAGGCAGGCACTGTCCGAACACCTCTAGCTCTTTCCTGGTGTTTCAAATACCTGACGGGTACATATGTTATATGAGTAACGATAGCCTCCTCAAACACTTCAAAATACACTTAATCGTATTCAAACTGCCCTACCTTACGTGGCTCTGACAGGAAACCTACTCTCTCCAAGTATGAAAATTAAAACATTGCCAAGAAACACTCAACACACCACCAGCCCCAGCTTGCGAAGTATGAGAACATATAATAGAAAATGTCCCCCCCTCCCCTATAATGACAAAAATAAAATTCTAAGAGAGCAAACCAACATGTTACATTCTCTCGACACATCACATACCTTCACGATATAACCCGAAAAAGAAATAATTATGTTCAATTGATGTCAGAGTCTAACCGTGCAGGTTTCCAACAGCAGTGCCACAAACACGCCCCAGAGACATACTACGAACTTCGACAACACAGCAGTCGTCCCAGAACCTTGTTATTGCATTTTGCCAGTCTTGGCTCCCTCGTGAATTAGGAAAAAATAAAACCCCGCGTATTCACCGTGTTTTCCACCAATGAATAAATAGTATTTCATAGATCTTGCGATTGTAGCTATCTGGAAGCTCAATGAACACAAGAACCCAAAACGCTCTTGATAACTGGAAAACACATCTGAAAACACGGAAATCCACTTTGTGGAGCTTGCTCTCACCACAATGGAACAAGGACCAGAGGCGGTCTGGACGTATGGTCCAGCGCTAAAATTCCCGTTGGGTCCCCCTTATTGAGTGTCTCTAGCTGCCAGGGACCCCCACAAATAATGCAGCCCAACACCAGCTGAGGCGAAAGGAATATCTGTTGCATAGGCTGCCGGTGTATCGAAATGTTTTTTGAATGCCCCCATTTCTATACACATGCAGTCTTTCTGTAACTGATAGCTCAGAAGCAAAGAAACAGCCTTTTTTAATCTGAAAAATCAACATTTTCTCCCATTGGTCCAAACTATGGTCTTGCCGACCACCCACCCCCCCCCCACCCCCACGCCCCCCCCCCCCCCCCCCTTTGCGCCCGGTGCAACCATTTTTGCCGAATGAGCGATGAAGATGATACAAAATTTCCTTCGAAATGTCCACTGACTCCCAGTGGTCGCTGAGATGCAAGAAAGAAGCGTTCGTTCTATTCGAAAAATCAAAAATTGCTCCGGATCCGAGGTCGTTGGTGCATATTCCGGTAACTGTTCTTGTCCCAGTCAGGTCCTGACACAGACCAAGCTGTCAGCAAACCTGCGGGTTCCTGGTCATGTTTTACTGAATTTCGTTTGAAATATGTCAAGTATCTTCCCGAACATTTTGATTTTCCTGTTGTGGTATTTGCCGAGGCGAACGTAAACGTTGATTTGTTTTTATTTGGATTTAACCCTTTACCTAACATGAAAAGCAGACGACACTTGCAAAAATAATTCTTGAATAACTATTTTTTTTCATTTTTTGTCTCAAAAACATAGGTTATGACCCCTCATTGGAACGAGCTCGACGAGCTCGTTCCAACGAGGGGTCATAACCTATGTTTCTGAGACAAAAAATGAAAAAAATAATGAAAATTAATTGGCGATTTTTGAGAATAGCGCTGGCCGGTTTTGGCCGTTACGTTAGGTAAAGGGTTAACAACACATTCGACAGCGATGGTCACCTCGTCTTGGACAGGTTTACGGGTGGAGGATGCCGGAGTACCCGGAGAGAACCACCGAGCAACAGCGAGCAACTGTCAGATTTCCCAACGTACTAATTCCACACAAGTAGGGTTAGCAGTCGACTTGCAGTACGCCATGGAACACAACGTCACCATATCCCACGTGGGTAATTGGGATTAATTGCCTTGCCCCAGGACACAACGCAGTTATCTCAGGCAGGGTTCGGAGTGTGGGATATTCGATTACATGCACGATGTCCTTACCACTGAACGACCATGCTCCGTAAGTAACCGTAATGCACATCCGCGCACCAACGCTTGTCATCTTTGAACTGTTGATGAAACATGTTTCGAACGTGAGGCTTCCACTGTCTTTTCGTCATATTTCTTCCATGTATTGGCATTAATTTGGGTGATATACAAATGAGAAACAAGTTCACCAGTGGATGACTGCATATTAGCATTAGCATTTGTATACTTCGATGAGTGGATTCAACGTTACGCAATATAATAAAAAAAAACATTGAACAAGTATGCGAAAAACCACACGGCGAATCCACCCTACACCCGCTTTGTGCGAACTAATCTGTTTCATTGTGGGAATTGCCGTTGATGACACAGGGGCGCTGGTGACCCACTGAAAAGCTCCAGCCTTCAAATGTGTCGACAAAAACAGTGCCAATCAGAAAATAAACAGATCGCCAAAGATTACTCAATTAGAGTTTTGTCGTGGTTTAAATGCAGAACATATCTCTGGTAGATTGCGGGAGGTGGGGGGGGGGGGGGGATTAATCAACAGCCATCGTTGGTTGATCGGTGTTGTAGACACCAGTGCCCCTCCGTAAGCGCGAGTTTAATAAGTGAAATCTGACCTAATCTTTACTTGCAAACCAAAGTACACACTTCAATCGAACCGACGACATTGCAATGATTTGCGTTTCAGTGTAGTAGCTTCATTTCATTTTGTGACACAAATATAACAATATCTTACCTCCTACAAGTATCTGGGAATTTCATTGGTTCCAAGACGTCACATGCAGACTGCATATAAAACCATATACTGTCTGTCAACATCAATATACGCTGACAGCAATGGGTAATCTCCCCTTTGTTCATTGATTATTCAGAACAGCGACAGCCGATAAACGCTTCAAGTTGAAAGTTTGAGTGTTGGAAGCCTATATTAGGTCTGAAGTGCAGGTTAGGCAACTGAAAAGGCTTTTTTATATTCTGTAGATGTGTGTCATGTTACCTTCGAAATGAAACTGTTTGGTATGTATGAATTTTCCTTCATACAATTTATGGGGGAGTACTCTCCCATAAAGTGTAACAAGGCAAAGACACGTGAACACGTTGTGAGAATTATCTCATTTAATTTTGATCACTGTTGTTATTAGTTCTGTGCATCGATGCAGCAGTCGGTAAGATATATTCGTTACACATTCGCTCTCGTCCAATATAAAATTAACTGACACCATATATACCATATTAGGCCACCAACAAATTTTGTAACTAATAATATGCGCTTATTGTCTCAATAATGATTCCAGAAAAAAAAACACATAAAAAGAGATCATAATTTACCTTTTGAGTGAATACCGGAATTGTTCCACTCTTGAGCCCGTCCTCTCCCATTTTATTTTTATTGTTCGTTCTCACGCCAGAGATAATTGCGCTGCCTACTCAAAACTCAAAAGTGTACATGTCCCCTACGAAATGACAAATATTACGACATTCGAAACTGATTGGGGCGAAACAAAATAAATTTGGAGCTTTATGTCAAAGGTGAACGGATAAGTTATCGATCTTTCAATTAAAGCAACCACATATACAACATTTTACAGTAGTAGGAGCCGTGGTTTGGGTACAACTCTGAAGGTCACATCAGCAACTGTCTTTTGTTTGTTAGCAATGCGTATTATTATACCGTTTGCCCACTGTACTGGATTGTATGGGGTTTTGGCACCCTTATTTAGAGTAGGGCTGTCACGATTAATCGATTAATCGACTGTTGATCGGTCACGGCGAAACCGATTAGTATTTTTTCGTTGTCGAATAATCGGTAAATTGTATCCCGTTTTAGACGTTTAATAATTAAAAGAAAATTTGATGAAAAAACTATTGTTTCTAAAGGTAAAGAGTTAAGAAGATCGATGTTAAACGCCAAGACGCTGTTGGAAGCAATTGTCTTTCAGGTACATTCATCAAAGCTTTGATGTTCTGAACTTTTGAACCGTCAGTGTAATAATCCAGACCGGTCGGCAGTTGCGAAGTTCGCAACTGCCGACCGGTCTTGATTATTACACTGACGGTTCAAAAGTTCAGAACATCAAAGCTTTGAATGCACCTAAAAAGGATCGTCTTCGTTGTTTCCTTCAGGTAGGTCAACTGACTTGAACTTCATTTTCATTGACTTCAAAGAGAGGGAGAAGAGGGGAGGGGGGCATTTAGGTACGATTAATCGTCGATTATTTGTGACGATGAATCGATTCCTAAATTAAAAAATCGTGACAGTCCTAATTTAGAGCGCACATGGCTTTCGCATTTGCTGTTAACCTGTTGGCGTTCGGTTTTATGGACCCTGACACCATTGTTTTAGTATCGTATGGGCCTTTGACACCATTGTTTCCCAACTGTCTTTCAGGGACTTTTGACACCATTGTTGGTTTAATGTTCAGGGTGCTATTGCATGTCTATGGACCGATGACAACTGTTTAGAGCGACGCTCTACCATATTGTAAGGGTTCATCATTCTGTGAATACCAGGTGTTTCCGATGCCCTTGCTTATTTTTCGGTGCAATTTTTGTGACAAGGTATTGACCGTTAAATAGACTTCATTGACTATAGAAAACGTTTAGAATCTTGGCGGGTACATTTTTTATTATTATTATTTACTCGTAGACCCAAATATAAATAGGATTGTGTTCAGTGTGGGTAGGAAATTTCCATCGTGATATAACTAGGACCGCGGGAATGCTCCTGTTACTTTTTCGTTGCTGTATATGAGGATACTAGCATTTTGTGCCATTCGTACTAGTAATTATTACTTTGATGTGTTAAAGTAAAACAATCAAACGCTCACAAATGTCCAAGCTCGATAGATGCTAATATAGTGATGCAGCACTGCCACAGCAACAGAGAGTCTATACCACAAACAATAAGCTATACGATTCGTGACGGAAGGTGTTCACGCTAATCTCCTTTAGAATAGGATAGGGTGGCATAGGCCTAAGCAATAAGGCATTGCCAACATAATTGTCTACTCCAATAAGTTTCGCGGTCATTTGTCATTGAATGTATTCAGTGCCCCTAATCGGGGTGAAACGCAGTTATCGCGGGTTACTTGAAATTTTTCTATCGATATCCAACACGCTATCCACTGGAATGCACGCAATGGCATTATAACTCAATGTGTCCGTAGGTTTATCATCCGGTTCACTTAACATCTCTCAGCAACTCATTTGACACACTTTTACATGTGCGTTCCCAGACACAAAACCTTCTAGCACACAGTCCGACACATTACCGCGATCAAAATACGCTCTGCCACTTCCGCATTGTACACAAGCCACGGCTGTTATTACTTGATTCTATTTCACGGAGTTGTTGATGTGAAGCGTTTATCTGAATAAAGCGATAAGCAAAACTAGAATGGTGAAAGGTGCTTGGAAATGTATGAATGCTTCTATAACTCATTGGCAGGCAGTTCATGATGAAAAGTTTTTTCAGTATGAGAACAGAAAGTATTATTCCTGACTTATTTGCAAAATAACTGCAAACAGAAACACCAATAACATGGGCTGCAGTTAATGTAACTTGAACAGAAAACGCGTTAAACTCTGTTCTGTAACTTTTAAATCACATTTAGATTACTATGCTTCATTGAATATCATATTGCCCCTGGATTGGTGTAGGGTTCTATCCGCAATGCTCAGGTAATGAAAATGTCTCCTTGTTCCACCCAATGGACGATCTCAATGAATGTAGCATTTAATTAAATAAGAACGTTTCTTTTATCGATTTGTGAAAAGCATCTTCGCTGGTCAATTGCAGTTGTTAAGCAATACTTACTTTTAAAATCGATGTAAATAATTCTTTGTAGGTACTGCATGTCTATCTGTATCCAAGCTGGCTTCTTCTTGGTGACAAACCGAATTCCTATAACAAAACGCGGAATTTAAAACACGGCTAGTTAATCATTTTACAGCCACGCCCACTTTAGCCATATATGGAGGACCTCTATGCACGCCTGTATGGGAGGAAGTGTAATAAGATTAATGACAAACTTGAAACTGTATCATCTAATTAATTGTTGGAAAGGGCTCTTGGAGCCCTTTCCAACAATTTGTCAGATGGTAGGTTAAATCTACGCACACCAGAACATATAGCTAATCATTATAAAATGGGTGACAATAGTCGCTTTCGACAGGGTAAGTGTTAAACCTTTTCAAAAGTAACAAATTGGCATTTAAGTCCGCAATACGTCGAGCATTCCGTATAGAAAATTTAGTCATATTGCAGCCAGAAAAACAGGACACAACAGAAGTGCAGCCACATATGACAGGTGAAATTATTTCTAACTAAAGTTAGACAGTTTTTTGCATATAGGGCGCAATATCGGGATCATGCCAGTAATGATTTATGGTACCAAGGGAATCAGGAAATATCGTAATTTTTGTTATTGGAAAATATCCCCACCGCTCGCTAAAAATTAAACATTTGCTATAACTGACAAGAAGAGCGTGTGCACCATGGCTTTCTACAGGCATTCGTCGCTGGTCATTTGATGCAACAGAAATGCTAGGAGCAAATATCATGCTAATTCATGTTAAATCATTCCTTTGGGCGGGGTGGTGAGGGAGGGGGGGGGCAGTTTGATATGAATATAACCGAAGTTTGTGAAAAATACACCCTAAATGTGGTATTCCATCTGTAACTACAGTAGTTACGGCTTCTGGGATTCTTACCGCGCCGGTTACGCATAGAGGCCCCCACTAAGATATAATAGTGTGTGGACGCCCTCCTGGAACCGCCCTTCCCCAAATCCTATATGCTTCCCACGTCCTGAGGTGGGGCACTTCAATAGTGATTCGCAGTTCAGTGTTTCATTTCAAGTTGGAAGTACCGTACTAAAGTTAGTTGTAATTTTTTTTCAAATGGAAGATAGCTCTAAGTTTAGTCAGAATTGATCAGTCTTCCATTACTTTGTGGGCGGTGGTGTCATATCTTTGTAAATATATTGTTCCAATGGTAAATTCAATATAAGTTTGCCAAACGATTTCAGGGAGATACTATTGAATAGTTCAATCCCCACCTTACACAAACACCGCCTTGAAAATGCAACTATCGTGGTTTTAAAATATGCCTGTTAACCTTTCCGTTCTCATTTTTGTTCTTTCGAAACATGTAGTTGGATGTATGTTTAACAGAGAATCTAACATTGCGTTCTTTTAATCAAACATACAATATATAGACAAAGAATGACATTCACGTTCGAACTGTCACGTTTTACAGCTCGGGATCGTTTTGGGCGGAGGGATAATATTGAACGAGAAGCCTAAGGCTTCACGTTCAATATTATTCCTCCGCCGAAATTGTCCTCGTGCCGGAAATATTGACAGTTCGAACGTGTTTGTTGTTTTATGTTTAATGCACGCCTACAATTTACTTACAAAATATAAAAAAAACAAAGTATTGCCAAAAATAAAAAATAGATAAGCAGTCCGCGCACGTTATCCGTATTGTTCAAAGAAAAAACAAACATATTTATTGTTCGCTTCGTTTTTTTTGCAGAAAAAGCGTGTATTTTATGAAAACAAAGCAGAGGCGTGCAATAAATAATGTTGTGTACTGAATCTAAAGCAATTTCAGTTTTAGGATGCTACCAGGGATAAGGATGTTGTGTAAATGATTTTAACAGGTCACGGAAAATCAGGAATTTTCGAAAACCTGCCATTCTATGAAGTGCGAAGAAAACATAACGTCTGTTGTTATGATAATTATTCCGCTTAAGAGACGGTTACAACAGGAACATTCAAAACAGCCGGGCGCTATCGAGCAAATCACTCAGTTTGAAGCAATCATTAAAAGAGACTAAAAAAACTCAGTTTGAACCATTCATTTTTTTAATGGTGACCATAAATAACTCAATTTGAACCATTGATTGTAAATGAAGATAATCCTTCTTTGAACAAACAGAGGATATTATGTTTATGCAGCACGACCTACAGCAATCCGAATCGGGTGGCGTGGATTTCTGAAATATGACATTGTTTTGCTTGCCAAACTAGTATCATCGCAATACAGGTGAAATGACTACTTCCATGACTGTAGTTTCAAGGGTGGAGAAACCACCGGGCAGCGTCGAGCAACTGTCAGACTCCGCAACGTTCTAGCTCCACACAAGCAGGATTAGCATTGGCTGAAACGCAACGGCATCATCGACATGCAATACACTTTAGTACACCTTACCCTCTACTACCCCCACCCCGTGGACAATCGGGATTAAATGCCTTACCCAAAGACACAAAGCAGTTATCCCTTGCATGGGATCCAACCGTGGACATTTCGGTTTAAAGTTCAATGCTGCAACCAATGAGCCAACGAGTTCCCGAGCGTGAGCAGTTAATGGAGGAGTGTTATGTGCAGCAAATATATTTAGGTAGCCTCACTAGACTATGAGAGTATAACGAATTGTTTCTATACTCCATCCCTACCAAATCTCACGCTTTGTGGGACAGTTTCCAACTAACGATAAGTCCAGAAAATCTTACGGACGTTCATGGGTTGCCCTGTCTCAATTTTTTAACATGCCTCCTGAAATGCGATTCCACGGCATTTGAGAACAAAATGTCACATTGTATCTGAGCCCTTTGAAGACAATTACCACACGCATTATATGTGCTGTTGAATGGTGATTACTGATTCAAAATAAGAAACAAATATGGTTTACATGTTTTACTCCGTTGGATGACGATTTTCACAATTGCTCTCCAAAATATAATTTTAATTTTATGATAGACTTGAGAATAATATCTGATATTGTGTGTTGTGTGGATTATTTTCTGGGCAGTGACGGGCCAAGTATCTATATAGAATAAATAGGTACTAGGGCCGGTAATCAGATTTCAACCACGAGCAGGATAAGGGTTTTAACCACTCGGCTGTACCTAGTTGTTTTATTTATGCCGTGCTCTTAACAAACAATCGACTTTGTCACTTAAAATCGAGAAAAAACGTCACTTACTATCGCAAAACACACGGCTTTGTTTTGTTTACATCTGCGTCAGTGGGCAGTACTACCGGCTGCACGTGAATGCTTGATTGACAGCTAGACACATCAGCAAAGTTGTTTGAATTTACGTTGGTTTTTCAGTGAAATTATCATTAATAATTCTTAAATGTTATTGTAAATATTTAATTGTAGGTATTTTAAACTTACTAAGCCAGTGTACGTAGTAGATAGTACCGCAAAACGTTGTATATTTGAATGAAACATTGCGAAGTGTGAATTCATCGCAATTGGCAAATGGCGTCATGTCGGAGATCAAGTTGGATGGACGTCCAACTATAAGTGCAATTTGTTTTAACCACAGTAAAAACTTTACACCGGCAGTGGGGCCAAAAGTTAAGATTTAACATACAGGCTTTTCACAGGTAGTAACATAGGCGAGCTTGGTTTAAATTCATATTTAATAATGTTTAGTGATTTGGACCTCTAGTGGACAGAAATGCAATTTTGTGGGAAAATGTTCGTCTCATAGAAAAGAAGAAATGAGGATTTTTGTGGATAGAATATTGTGAAATAGAGAACAATTATTTATATTTTGGCGGCTAGAACTTGTGTTTTGAGGCTGTTTTGGATACCTAACCAGTGGTGCAGCCTTTCGTCGAAATGGAAAAGGACAAAACTTTCAGAAAGACACCAATATATATATAGATATGTCTACTGGTTTTGGAACCCAAAACAGGCTAATCTACAGACATATATTGCAGCCAAAATACCGATAGTTTTCTTTCTTTTGTAGTGGTATCTACTTCAAATCACAATCTCTATGCCACAGCGACTAACCCATTTTGGGCGCTAAATGGGAAGACAGTTGTCTGAACAATCCAACATTAGTCAAAAAGGTTTGCTTCTCTGTAGAGATATTTTGGGCTTAACCCCACGGGGGAAAGGTTATCGACGCTCCCATGTATTCGAGGACATGCTAAAGCTCCAAAATTACATTGGTCCTAATTGTAATCTACATCACAAAAATGTCAATAGTTCCCAGTACTTCAATGCGAAGTAAAACATTTTGAACTAAAGCCCACTATCCACCACTACAGTATCCACCCCGTCCACGTCCCAAACCAAATACGATCTACATGGAACTGCAACTAATGTAACTACAGATGTCATACCAGGTTTAATTTAGGCCAACGTTCTGTGGAGCTCTAAAATGTCCGAAGCTAGCGCTGCCATTTATGGACACAATAATTGGAGGGGAGACCCTGCCATAACACGCCAGGAATAAATACATGTGCATAAAAATTAAGTAGAGATATCTGGCTACTCGCCTGCGCAACTATCAATTTCAGTGAATAGGAAATATTTCAAATATATAGAATACCGGTAAATGTGAAAGCATTTCCGGTATATACATTTTTATCGTAAAGTGACAAACACATCAATATTAGTCTAACATTTTGTTTGAAAAGTATGTGTAACCTCTCCTACACTTATATGTTGTTCCATGGCAAGTGTTTGGGGGAATGGGGAGGAGTGGGAGGGTTATGGATCTCATGTTAATGGATCGTGTAGAGCTTTGCTTATTATAAATTAAATTTTACCATTCATCCATAGAGATACATTGATTATAAAATAACTCACAGTGAGTAAAAATACACAGAACGACACACGCGTGTGAATGGGTTAATCGATATGGCACGAGTGTCAGCGCGGAAGGACAAAAGGAGATGCCGCAGGCCTCGAGTTTTATCCTTCCTTGATGGCACAAGTTTGTGTCTTTCTGTGTTTATTACACACCTTCACGTCTGTAAAACAATTATTGCAAGAACACTCAGCAATTCATTTGACAACTATCAACAGAAACAACACATTCTATCGCCAAACAAATTTGCGAAAGGAACCCGTGTTACTATTTCGTCACCTGAGTTCCAATTTGTTATATGTGCCTACTGGCACATAGAACACATTGGAACTCGGGGGACGATTTTCAGCTATCACTAGCAATTCAAATTGTAATTGCGTTACACGATTTGCAAAAATTTCCAGCGAAATTTCGCTTCTATTTGAAACCAGTCCGTCAACGATTTCCGTTCCTCACATATGTGCGGAACTAAGTTTCATTTTCCGCAAGGTTTAGTGTTGCTGTAGATGGGGATTACATAGAACAGGCGTGTAATAAAAGGTGAACTTTCGCTCTCACTTCCCAAATGCTAGTTCATTCTTCACCGTGTATGAACTTAGAGGGCATAGCCCTTTGGGATTGTCCTGCCCAATTATACAATCACATAGCAAAGCATAGCCAAAGTGAGACGATTCAAGGGTCATATAGCTTTTGAAATAACTCGGCAATTCTATTATCACCCGAATAAGAATTGTCTCATTTTTTCATTTTTTGTCGTCTTGTGGTTTTCGGCGTTTGCAGAGTACCCTCATAAAAGCTGAAGTAATGTAATACGTGTTGAACCCCATCGTTTACTCGGCACAATCATTCCATCCACCTATGACATACGGTCATCTGCCTTTCTACGGTGAATATTTGCAGGAGCGGAAATAGTATGGAATGCGACCAGCCAGCCCTCAATTTTGCTGGACTGGCATGTCGAATACATACTGCATGTATACTATAGTATAGTACGTTTATACTCTAGATATATCTGTTTGTTTGTTTCTTTCTTTTTTCTTGTGTGGGAGTTGGGGGGGGGGGGGGCTAAACAACTCTTTCAGAAGCCAGGCTCACATCATGCCAGGCAAGTTTTCGGGTGAAGGAAGCTGGACAATCCGGACAGATGCACTAGCAACGGCAACCAAATGTCAGGCTCTCGAACATGCTAACTCTGCAAAAGCATAGTCAGCAGCGCTTAGAGACAAGTGCAACACCGATGTTCACAACGTTTTAGTACACAACACCACCGTGTCTCCTTGAGGTCTATCAAGATTAAGTGTCCTGCCCAAGGGCATATCTCTGTGATCGCCGGTGATGGTCAAACCGTCGACCCTTCGGTTTCAAATACAGTGTTCTATCCACTGAGCTACCAATCAACTACTCTAAGCACACGGGCTTTGGTAAGTAGGGTGGGCATATAAGGGCGTGGTGGCACGTTGGTTAACGTATTGAACTTCAAACCGACAGTTCCCCGGTTTTATCTTACAATCAACATGTATTTTGTCTGTATTAACCCCGCAACTGTCGTGTATCCGACCCCCTGATAAAGATGTTTGTATCAGGGGGTCGGATACAAGCACGTTCTTTTCGCGTGAGTTCCATTTTTTTTTCTTTTTATTCATCCGTACGAATAAATAGTACGTTATATATTCGTCTACATTCTTGACTTATCCCCAATATATTGTATGACAGAATGATTATTACCATTATGTGGGTGTACAAAATATGCATCCGAGTCTCGCTCCGGGTTCTAAGGGTAGATCACGACTCGTGATCTGCCCTTAGAACCCGGAGCTCGACTCGTATACATATTTTGTACACCCACATAATGGTAATAATCTCTATGGGCTGAGCAAGAGTTTCGACCCATCCGTAGTGTCATTTCATCTAACTTTACTTCTAATCTCAGTGGTCTTGATTTCTTTACCGATACCATAACTACCAAATTATTATACCGTTATCAACCTAGACTACTTAATGTCTCCGTCCACTACTACTGCCAACACATTATTAGTACAGGTTTCTACTACCACCACACCCAACACCAACCACGCCCCACCGCCATTCAAAGATTCTTTGCATCTAAAACATCCCCCTCAGCCTTTGGTACGTGGACTATAGAAGCTGTTTTGTTGGGACATGTATGTATAGTATAACACCGTTCCCACGATAACTGGCTAATGCGCCGTTAAAGTTTCACGTGGACTTCAATCAACGCTGAGGATGCAGTAATCCTTGTAATTTAAAAAACACTGCTTCCAATTATACCCAACCCACCACTATGTCCAGTCCCCAATAGTCCAGTTCACATTAGTCACCCAACCCCGAACTGTCTTCAGTTTTCTCTGATCCCCTTAAGCGTTCAAAAGTCTCCAAAAGATTCCATAGTCTCCAGTCGTCAACAGTCTCCGAAAATACCAAATGATGCACAAAACGTCCCCATTAGTATGCATACTGATCCACAGATCATGCCTTTGTGGCTCTTATAGCGTGTCCTTCATGCCCCCCCCCCCCCCCCCCCCACACACACACACTCCAAAACCATAACGTCCGTGGCACCACACTTCCAAAAAACTCCAAGCCCCCGGACCATATCCTTCATGGCGCCTGTCTCCAATAGAATTTAGCTCCCCCAGGATCAAAGACCATGTAGTTGAGGTGGTTTGTGTGGTAACAGTTGATAGTGTATATTGGTCTCGTAGGTATTGTCGTTGGTGTTTTGGTTATAATTGTTGGTTTAGTAGTTGCAGAAGTTGATACCGTGGCAATTAGTATAGCAATGTTTGATCTTATAATGGCAATGTTTTGTCTTTAGAAGTTGATGTGGTAGATGCATTGGTTGGATTAGTAATCACAGATGTTTGTATTGCAGCTTGTGGTGTTTTAATTGCAGTGGTTGGTGTTGTCGTGGTTGTTATTGTAGTTGTGTAGTAATGTTTAATGTGTTTTGTAAATTTGGGTATAGTTAGTAGTTTGAGGTGTAGTTAATGGGATTGAAGTTGTTGTTTTCATAGTGGTAGTGGCTGGTATTGTAGTTATTGGTGTAATAGTTGTTGTTTTAGTTATAGTGGCTGTGTACTAGTTGTTATTGCAGTGGTTGTTTGTGTAGACGAGATGGCTGCTGGTGTTGTAGTGGGGCGGTATAGTTGTTGGTGTCATAGTTGTAGGTGTTGTAGTTTTTGGTGTAGAGGCATGGTTGGTGTTGTAGTTGTAGTGGTTAGTGTGGATAGAGTTGCTGAAGGTGCTGACATTGTGCATATTCTAATTTATCATATGACTCGTCCGTTTTGTTCACTTTAAAACATTTGATATTTTGTTTTCATATTAATCAGTGATAAATAAAGCCTTCCGTCAATTTTACTGGTCAATTTCAAAACTAGACAATTTGATTGGCTGAACAAAATACAACTTGGCCACATTTTCATAATTTGCATAATAAGAGATGGGAGTTGTCATTGGTCAATTTCAAAACTGGACAATTTGATTGGCTAAACAAAATACAACTGGGTCACATTTGCATAATGTCAGTAGAGAGAATTTACGTTATCTGTCCTATTTAGGGTGGATTATATTGTATTAATCTTTTACCTACAAAAAAACGCCATTCATTTTTTTTTATATTTTCACGTTTTGCTTCCAAAACATAGGTTATGACCCATCATTGGAACGAGCTCGACGAGCTCGTTCCAATGATGGGTCATAACCTATGTTTTGGAAGTAAAAAATGAAAATTTTTAGTTATACGAGGATGTTTTTTTCCATGTGCCGTCTGCAACTCAAGTTAGGTGATGGGTTAAAAAGTCATACTAAGTGGCTAATTTGTGCGTGTGTGTGTCATATGATAAATAGAATATGAAATGAGTGTTTTTTCTCATATAATATTTATGAAACTCGTCCGAATTGTCAGAGGCTCGCCAAAACGGAAAATTCTTAGACTCGTTTCACAAATATTACATGAGAAAAACACTCATTCCATATCCTCTATTTATCACCTTCTACACCAACCACAACAACTACTCAATTAAAATAATACCGTAACCACTACAGTTACTTACAACGCCATCCTACAACTACCACCTATTATATTATCTACAAATACATCAAGCACTACTACTATTTAAACTAACCGATACAACTATTGCAGCAACAAATCGAATACAATCCACGCTACTATATTACCAGCATTCACTATCTACACCAACCTGTTCTACACAATCATTACCACTTTTAAATCTAGAATCATAACACCACCATCCTCTGTAACTACAAGACCAAGAACCCTAACCACAACATCACCATTTTCTGTTCCACCAAATGCAACTGCATAGCCAACCACTAGAATTACAAGACCAATGCCCAAAAATATCAAACACTAAATCAGTCACCCACTACATCAAGATCAAACATTAAAACAGTCACCAACTACACCAAAGCTCAAACACTGAAACAGTCACACACTTCACCAAGATCAAACACTAAAGCAGTCACCCACCACACCAAGATCAAACTCTGAAACAGTCACCCACTACACCAAGATCAAACACTAAAACAGTCACCCACTACATCAAGATCAAACACTAAAACAGTCGTCCACTGCACCAAGAGCAAACACTAAAACAGTCACCCACTTCACCAGGATCAAACACTACAACAGTTACACACTACGCCGAGATAAAACACTAAACAGTCACTCACTACACCAAGACGAAACACTAAACCAATCACCCACTACACCAAGATCAAACACTAAAATAGTCACCCACTACACCAAGATCAAACACTGAAACAGTCATCCATTACACCAAGATCAAACACTAAACAGTCACCCATTACACCAGGACTGGACACTAAAACAATCACCCACTACCCCAAGATTAAACACTAAACCAATCACCCACTACACCAAGATCAAATACTAAAACAGTCACCCACTACACCAAGATCAAACACTGAAACAGTCAGCCACTACACCAAGACCAAACACTAAAACAGTCACCCACTACACAAAAATCAAATACTAAAACAGTCACCCATTACACCAAGACCAAACACTAAACAGCCACCCATTACAGTAGGATCGAACACTAAAACAATCACCCACTACCCCAAGATCAAACACTAAAACAGTCACCCACTACACCAAGATCAAATACTAAAACAGTCACCCACTACACCACTACACCAAGATCAAACACTAAAACAGTACAACTAAGAAAGCAACTTATTCTCAAAACTACCTCACAAATCACAACTACATGAATCACCACACCCACAGCTATATAAACCGAAACTACTAAACTGTAAACAACTACTACATCAACCACCATCACTACTCTACAGTACGCAAATAATATATCACTCGCAATTATATCATCAAGGATTGTGGCTGAACTCTGCATCACTACTATAACATCAAAAGTCACTACCAGCCTTAACATCCACAGCTGCATCAGGTAAAACCACAACACTAACTACTATTACACTAACTTCCAAACTACTGGTGCTGTACCAAAAACTATACCAACAACGACTACAACTCCAATAATGTCAAACTCAACAACAACAACCTCTACGACACCAACAACGACGACGCATCTAGTACAACTTGAACAACCACAAATAGCGCACCAACCTCTGCAGCATCAACTTCGTCAGCACCATCCACTACATCAATCACTACATCTACAACACCATCCACCACAACTACTATACCAACAACAACTGAACCATCAACGTCAACAACTACAACACCTGCCGCATCTTCCCCAACAACAACCACAGCCGCAGCTACTACATTACCCACAGTAATCACTTCGACAGCAACCACAACTAGCTACTATGAAACCAACCACTATAACTACTAATCGAGAAGACCACTACAACACAATAACTACTACTCAGTCACTACTGTATCAACTACTACTATTCCAATCACGACAATTACTTCACCAAATGCAAGTGAACATTGTAAAATATGATAGTTTCTGTTCAGATTATAGCAAAATCATGAACCCTTCGGATACTGGTTGTGTGTTCCATGTCAGTTCAGAGCTAGCAACTGATATATAGAGTCTATATTCGCTATCTCGGGGAAGACTGATCACTGTTTTTATCGAGCAGCCTTACGGCTGCACATTTAGAGTCTTGAGTGCTCTACAGTACCATTTTGCTGAACATCTATGTACTTTATGAATGTAGGCCGTAACACGATCCTAGACAGGAAAAACAGCCATGCGAGTTCAATGGTTAAAATTTCCAACAAAACAAAAGCGAGAAATAACGCTATCAATTTTCAACAATTCGTTGTGGTTTTCACACTAATCCAAGACACTGTCGATAAAAAACTGCATGTTGTAAGTCGTGATATTTTTGCATATGGGCACAGATATTATAGTTAACTGGAATGCGCCGGGGGCTATATTTGGGCTTTATTCTGAAATGCCAGCACTGCAACTTAAAGCTTCATATACCGTGAATGTGCTTCATATTAAAGTGAAATTAGTTGGTGTGCAGGGACTTGACATGCATCTAATCCACACAATGTTAATATAAAGCAACGCATGAAGTTATACTTGAATCTAATCTTCATCTTTTAAGTAAACCAATCAATGCAATGATTCTCAATATCCAAGACACTGATGACGCAAAGCACAATGGTAATTTTACTGTACTCTCTTAATATGTTGGCACCTTTTTGTCAAATGACTGTGGTCTTTGGCCGTGTCCAAGGCAATGTTAATTTAAAACAGTCTATCAGTTGTTGTTATCTGGGGTCTACTGTTCAAATTATTGCATGAACGATGAAATTTGGGGGGAACATTAAATGTGGTACAATAACACCCTTAATGTTCATTGAATAGTTGCGGTTATTTCAACTCGTACAGTACATTGCTTATGTAAAGTATCACCTCACCTCAAACTAATTGCAATTCGATAATTATTGGTTGAGTTGTCTCATAAACAAACCTTGGACACAAGAAAGGACGGTTTGACGGACTGCCGGACAGAGAGGTGGATGCCGTGACGGATGTATTTTCTATATTCCTTCCCTCTTGTGCTGGTGGGGTCCGTTACATCTGTGTGGTATGTCGGTCACACCACATCAGCACGTGATATTGGACATTCCATTGCGAGGGCGTGTTCAACTTGGCAATGCTCTCATGAATACGTTTACAATTGAATAGTCAAAATCACTTCCTTTATATGGTGTAACCTATACCTGCTATCTAGTGTGCGAGGTTTATTCAATTATATTTTGAGCCAAGCATTATATTGCCGTTTGGGGAAATAGAATTAAAAGTTATTAATATATATCGGTATTTGTGCGTTTAAATGATTGGATCTGGGGGGGGGGGGGGGGCGGATCGCAGGTGAGGGTGAAATGCCTGTTTGTTACTGATATTGTTTATTATTTAGGAAATATGTAATTTCCCTTCTATCTCCTGACTGGACACTATGACATCCTCAAATATGCCTTGATATACCTTTATAATGCTACCGATACTCAAAGATAAACGCAGATTTGACTCAGTATAAGTTCTTGCCCTTGTGGAATAGCACCACCATAACCTTTGAGGGCATGACGGTCCCAGCTGCAATACCCTAAGATAGCAGTTGGCAGTGCTGTGCTACAGTTAAAACTAGAAGTCCTGTCCTGAAATGCGCACAAATAGCACGTCGATTTGCGCGTTAATCTACGCGTTATGACGATGGTAAGGCTATACAATTCTGAGCATACGGCCTGTGCACAAGCAAAGTTTCAGCCAATGGACCTCCGGGTAACCCGGAGGTCCATTGGCAGGAACATTGCTTGTGTTTGCTAAGGGTAACAAGGAGAACCTTCCATGCTTTGGGTGCCATCCGATATGGCAATTGCGCGCAATTCCTACGCACAATTAAGCCAAGATAAGCGCATAGTTCGTGACAGGACTTCTAGTTTTAACTGTACCAGGGTAAAGTCCAGCACTAACATGTCGTGTTTTCTCCGCCGACCGTAGATTTAGTTTGGATGATAAGTTGTAGCACGGTCCTTGAAATTCAAATGTGGTTCTTGTTCGGCCGCCATTGTTTGTGTCGTTATAAATACATACAAGTATCAGGTCGATACCGACTTGCTATATATACACATAAAAGTTGTACCGGGTTTTCCTTGCTCGGCTTCGACATGGAGAATCGTTGATGCCTCTTCAAATTGTAGTATACGTTCTAACTCTTTCTTCATTCTGTTTAACTTGTAAAACCTATTTAGTAAATACACAGAACGACACGTGTGTACGAATGGGTTAAACGATATGGGACGAGTGTGCCAGTGCCGATAGATGGAACGAGAGGTCACAGGCCTCGAGTTTTATCCTTCGGCCATGGCACAAGTGCCATATCGATTATCACACGTGCGCGTCGTTCTGTGTTTATTACACACCTTCACGTCTATAAAAGTAATTGTTAGAAGGACACTCAGCAATTCATTTGGCAACTCGTTCACTGAGTTTTAATGCGTACTGTCTCTGGAACACATTCTTTTACATTGTACTGATTTTAATCATGTTAGAGGGCAATTTTTCACAGTTGGATTTCTAAGAGATCTCTTTTATCATATGAGCCCGCACAAGATTTTCTCTGAAGGCAATCAACCTTTTTAACAAGTTTTAAATTATTTTTATTCTTGTAAACTAGACTCAAGTCTTAAATTAAGTCGGTTGATTTATATGGTATTCATTCATATTTCTTATTTCATCACTCTCATTACCTCTATTGTTCATTCTAAGCTGTCTTTATCACTTTTATTATAACTATTTATGTTTTTTATTCTATCTTATTTCATTATTGACATGTTTTCATTTTAATGTTTTCTAGCCACGACATAGCCTTAGCTGCTTGCAATAAATAAATAAATAAATAAATAAATAAATAAATAAATAAATAAATAAATAAATAAATAAATAAATAAATAAATAATGTGTTCTATGTGCACATGGAACACATTGGAACTCGGTGGACGATCTATCAACAAGAACACATTTTATCGTCAACCAAATTTGTGAGGCGAATCCCTGTTACCATTTTCAGCTATAGCCAGCGATTCAAATTGTAATTGCGGTGCACAAGTTATAGAGGATTCCAGGGAAATTCCGCTTCTATTTAAAAATAGTCCGTCAACGATTTTCATTTTCCGCATGGTTTAAAGTAGCAGTAGACTGGGTTTACATAGCACGGGTGTGTAACAAAAGCTTTTTCCAAAGTAATGAGCTGCATCAGATAGTTGCATCTTAGCACTTAATTCTACGAACTGCACCTCAGAAGAAATCAGCGACAGTACTTGTCTTTTTCAAATTTCTCGGATGCCATAGAATTAAGAAAGGACGCTGGTTTTTGTTTATATTGGCATGGCGGGGGTTCGAACCCACGCCGAGGGAATTTCCTTCGGCACCAACCGCCTAGCGAAACTATACTGAACCACGCACACCACTCGGCCACCGAGTCTGTCGGTGGCCGAGTGGTGTGCGTGGTTCAGTATAGTTTCGCTAGGCGGTTGGTGCCGAAGGAAATTCTCTCGGCGTGGGTTCGAACCCCCGCCATGCCAATGTAATGAGCTGTACACTGATAGTATATCGAATAGAAGACACTTGACAAAAGAAGAAGCTGTGTAAGGAGTGTTTGAGGTATAGCAGTCATATAACTAACATCATGTCATTACAGTGGTAAGTGTACCTTTGGTGGAAGCGACATGTATAAGCATTCAGCTTACTGTCGAATCCACAAACATTTCATTGTATATCTTCTCTCTGATAATTGGAAATAAATATTCTTTAAACGAAACCCAGATAAAATATATGAATAAAATCGATTTATTAATCGAATCATCCTACATTAAAAGTCTTTTTGAACGCAGAAGTCTGTATTTAGTCACTCATGTTATTATGTCATTACGCATAAACAACACAGTTTAATCACATGTCCAGACATCGATGGAAGTGTCTCATGAAAGTTATAGCTTATGGGTCGACGTTATAGCTTATCAGGCCATATGAAATTTCAAAACGTTCATTTGTGAACTGCCATATCTATCAGCAAAACGGTGCCATTTGATCAATGTAATAGCAAAACATTATCGTTTAGGTATTCTTCCCTATTCTGTCTTCCAAAGAGAGTCTCCCCTAAATATCACTATCGGATAATGTCCTAATTGGCTGAGACACGCATTGTGGCGACTGCCTACCGTGGCGTGGTGCCTTTGTGAGGTCACAAAGGGTATGATAGTTAGCATGGGACTGTAAATGTATTATTTAGGTATAAGATTATTGCCTTTAATTTGTCTGTGAAATATTTGTCAAATAAAACATTTTGTTTTAAATGTGTCGTGTTTGATTACACTATCCTACCCCACATGCCTCAATACAAGCAACTAAGCAATAAGTAAAAGTTCCACTCACAGTGCTAAATAAGCAGTGTGGTGATTCAGGGAAAACAAATGAACACAGTTTTTCTTCTAATAGTGACATAACAAAATAACATAAGAAATGGGTGTATAAGATGGGGAAGGAATATCTACACCACACATCTTTAATGAGGGTAAGGACAAATTTGGAACGTGCCTGACCAACAGCCTTTTCAAAAACATGATAAATGCATTTGCCAGGCAAATCACTTTCTCCAGAGATAAGGAGCTAATCAGTTATATATGTAAATGGTCTCATGTGTCCTGATTCTGTGTCTCCCACAAATTTTATGAAACTATACCTATTTCAAAGCAGATCTATTAACTGGAATACTAGCTATATCATTATCCGATATGTGACATTATTTCCCAATGAAACACAATACTGCATTTTGATTGGCTGGGAGGTACGGTGTAATTTGCAGTCCACATTTTTTTTTTTTACACCGTGGTTAACCACTGTGTAAAAACAAGAATATACAATATATGGCTAAAAAACAGTACCAATTTTGAATTATTAATTCATACTTTCTGCTCAGTTATGTTAGAACAAAAATAAAAATACAGGAAATTTAATATTTATGTGCAATAAAATATTACAGATATGGATGTCATTGGAACTGGCTCGTTGAGCCAGTTCCAATGATATCCATATTTGTCTGGTTTTATTTATTAAGAAACTTACGAAGTACAAATTTTCTGTCAGTGTTTGCCCACAATGTAGGTTAACGTATTTGGTACACTAATATTCTTGGAAATACATCCGTTATCCCTGTGTTTTCCAAGGTGTATGGGAATTTACACCTGTTTGGGAACTTATACACCTTTCGGCTTCGCCTCAGGGGGTATGGGGTCCCAAACCGATGTAAATTCCCATACACCCTGGACAACACAAGGATAACTGATAATATATATCAGCAACATTTTGTGAAGGGTGGAACAATGAAATGATTCATCAGGTGATAAAGTTTTTCAACAGCTACCAAAGCTAAACGAACTTACAACTGGGACTGTCTACGCTTCGAAACAGCTTTGAGAACAAAATAAATGGTTTTGAAACCACAATGTCACTTTTCAGCAGCTATCCAACGACACTCGGTCAACTCTGAATTGCCCAACAACGAGGATAATGTGTCTGTCACATTTTAACGTACCGGGCCGCTCCTTAACATCCACCGGCGCTATTCCCTGACGCTAAAGAATGTAAAAAATATAGCCTAGATTTCAAAGTGACTTAAAAACGTCAAAACGGCGTAAACCGGAACGACCAAACAACTGTCTTTATCACATTTTATATTAGTTCTACAACATACTAAAACTGTTTGATGTCGACCACCTACAGTACAGTCGCCGTGGATTGGTTGTAATCCACATGTGGGCAGTGATGTCCACGCATGCGTTTACCAGGTAGTAAAAATCATCAGCAACAAAATTTTAATTAATGAAGCACCGGGTCCACGGCGGTTGTACTGTATGACCTCTCTAAACGTTCGGCAATAAGATTTGGGAATTTCTTAGGAAAGCAAAACATTTCTGGATACTTTTTTTGTGGAGACTATATTAACAAAATTTCCAAAATGCCGAGTCTCAAAATGAAGCTCACTATAAAAGGTATAGAAAAAAAACCCTAAAAGTGGCTTCACTGGAATCGGGTGTCTCAATTTGAAAATCGCAATTGACCAGAAATAGGTGTGAAACGCTTGATAACACTAACCAGTAGTGTAAAGATAGCGCGCAAATGGACCCACAAAGGTCGGACTGTTAACGAAAAATGTAAAAAATATGATGATCTTCAAGGTTATGCAAAAACTTAAAAATGGCATTATATAAAAAAAACAACAAAAAAAAAAAAAACAAAACAGATATATCCTGATAGTTTGAGCTCTAACATTTGAAAGAAGGCAACTTAATTCTGTAGCTGAAATTAAAAACATATATAAAACGTTAGAAGTGGCATTATTTTGGATAACGGTCGGATATAAAAAAAAGAACTACAGAATGTTGAAGGCCGGATGGCCATTTACAAATAGATGGGACAGATTTATTTGCTGTAGCTTTTAAAATGTGGCCGCGGAGTGTTAAAACATTTCAGGAACATTTCTGTTTCTGCCATTTATCGACATAGATGTTTGTGTTGACCAAGTGAGGTTCAACACACTGATGTGAAGAGCAGATGATCTACTGCTGTTAACACCCCTTCTTGTTTAACTCTTTTGGCGCGACAGGAGACTAAAGTCGACAGACGGCAAACCGCGGAAAGGTACTGCAGTAGTCATTTTAGCCAACAGTGTGTGTCCATTTCCAAGAGCTTTTAACCCTTTACCCAACGCAGAAGATATCAAAATTTATTATTTTAAATATCATTGATTTCAAATTTTTGCAAGAAATTTCAACAAAACCATATCATGTGACCCCTCGTTGGAACGAGCTCGTTGAAACTGCTGAAGTTGCATATTATGAGGCCATACCTACGTATTCCTATGTTTCATGCACCATTTTGTCCTATCCATGAACAACGATATCGTCCCTTGAAAGTATAAAGGTGCCAATTAAATATATACAGGAAATCATTTGAAGAACTGTGAATGAGATCATTAGAACATCTTTTAAACAACCTATACTTTTTGTAAAATTCCTGATGAATATTAGGCGCTAAGAATTCTGTTTCTCAGATTATATTCCGCGCCAAAAGAGTTAAACAAAACACCCTTTCCAAAAGAATTTAAACCACAACACCCAGGCACCACAGCAAATCTTACCTTGATGGATACAAGAGAAATATATGAGCCAACTAACTCCCCTATATCCCTCACTCGAACATAACCCAACACAATCCCGCAAATGCAGCCTTCATCCATCCAAACTTACATATTCATAATATGATTATGTAATTTTAGTTACATTAAAGTTCGAGAACAATGAGCGCCTATAGGACATGGGTGATGTATATTGGCGCACTTCCGTTTTGATATAAAATTTGAAGCACTAGTGCTCTTGGGTGATTCTCAGCTCCAGTCGTATTTAAATAAAGGGGATATAAAAGTACTGAGTCGTGTACGTACCTTGTAATCCATCATATGCCATTTTTGCATTATTATGAGCAAATGTAGCGCTGGAATACACAGGCTTTTCTTTCGCTAACCATCGTTGCCACGCTGAATTGTCTGAAAAATCGAAAACCGTGTGAGACATTTTAGGTGAAAGTATGAAGGCAGCAACGTGGAATTTTAGTTGTCGTGTCTATTCCAGCCAGTATATATAGAAAGTTACGTTGGATTGAAATCAGCATACCAGAAGGCGCAGGATAAGTAATATATTTCCTTATTAACTCGTTTACCCGACGCAGACGATATCCAAATTTATTATTTTAAATATCATTTTTAAAAATTTGTCAACAAAACCATATCATGTGACCCATCGTTGGAACGAGCTCGACGATCTCGTTCCAACGAGGGGTCACATGATATGGCTTTGTTAAAATATTTTGAAAAATAATATTTTTTAACTGCTGAATGGGAGCGCGGTGGCTCAGTTGGTAGAGGTGCAGGCTGCAAGCCGAGAGGTTCTCGGTTCGAATCCCACCTGCGGCAACCGCGTTGTGTCCTTGGGCAAGACACTTCATCTCCATTGCCCGCGTGGGGGCACGATGACGCCGTGTACTAAGGCGTACTGCACGTCGATGGTACGCATGTCTTCAACCAATCTAACCCTGCCTGTGCTGCAGTGCGGAGTTACGATGTTGGGGAGCTGGCAGCTGTTCGTCGTTGCTCGGTGGTTCTCTCCGGGTACTCCGGCTTCCTCCACCCGTAAAACTGCCACGGTCATAATTAGCCATTGGGTATAAATATGTGACCTTAAACATCAGTAAATAAATAAATAAATATAAATAAATAACTGCTGAATGTGCATATTACGCGGGTGGATGCGGGCGATTCGTTGTGTAAAGGGTTAACTCCTTTAAATGCTGCGTTAAATTCAGTTCAACGGAAGAAGACATATGCGTTATATGCACACTGGCCTTGTACGGAGACTTCTATCTATCGCTACTTATAATGCAGTTTGCGGTTGTGTTTTTAGGTAAATCGGAGAAAAAGTCCGATATTTTTTCTGTGACAGTTCTTTTCTAGCTCTCGCATGCAAAACGAAATGGGATGTATTTGTAGCTGGTTCATATGGACAGTGGAGGTGCATCAAAGATACGCATGTCATTTAATAATGAGCTAATAATGCACTTGCAACGGAACGTGGTCTAGGGGCACCCAAGAAGCTCTATCGGGACCTCCCACTGGCCCACACCAGCCACGAGTGTGACAAAACTGAACCCTCTATACCCAATATCTCCCGAATATAACTTAAGTTTCGATGTTTTTGAATTATGTCCACTTGATGCTGTTGTATACAGAATGTGATACAACACAGCAGAGCAAATTATAAAAGCCTACACAGAACACTTGTGCAGTCGATGGAAGAAGGTGGCGAGAGATTCAGATGTGTAAATCAATGTCAGCTCCCTAACTTTAGTCTGCCAGTTATCTTGAGCAAGAGTTATATCCAAAGACAAATGGCTGAAACCCAATGAGCACAAACAAAAACGAAACCACTATATCAATTCATAACCAAAAGGTGAAGAGAACAAATCCATTTATAAAATGGATGTTCAAAAGTCCTGTCCAACCCCTAACAGCTGTCCAAAGTAACCCAGTATACTACCTCCTGCTTCCAGTATTCACTCACTATATTGTAGACGGTTTGTAGAGACCTATAATACTACTTCATGATTGTAGAGTTCACTCAAACTATATTTTTCATATCCCAAATGTGGGTTTATACAGACCTAGTGTACTACCCCCGACTCTGAATACGAAAGTTTTTATCTATGATTGAATCTTCTATAAATTTAACCTCTGGTTTGGGAGAAAAACTTTCCAAACCTTTTACATTAATTTTCTTTTTTTTAAAAGAATGAACTATAAAAAATGTCATCTGCCCATCCTAACAACAGAAGAGAAAATTTAATTCGATGGGGCCAAGAAATTTAACTACAATTTAATTCAAAGCACACCAACCACTCAAGGTCGGGCCTGTAGGCCCTTATCAAATAAGGTAAAGTTGGCGAACCTGCAGCTTCTTATGGCTGTGCCGAAGTGAAGTAAGAATGATTGTGTGTGTTGTTATATATGTCAAACACCCAATAAATTTCAAGATACCCATTGACTTGTGACAGATATGAATTCGTACAGAAAAGAGTAACAGCCGTATGTTTACTGGTTGGAGCTACTGGATGCCCTTAACCAATGGAATTACAGCTTATAAAAATACTTCAGTTTACTTTACAAAATGGTGGAAGTTGTTAATTTTCATGAAACGATATAGCAAAGGGAAATTTTCAAAACAGATATTAGATGTATCTCTTAAAAAGAAAGCCAACCTGAGGTATACTGAATAATTAATTTTAACACTATTCACGAAGGGTCCACAAACATTAGAAATCTCCGGAAATAATTAAGGCAAGCGTCAAACAACAACAAATTGCGATTCACACAATCGACTGCGCCATACACTAACAGTATGTGGAGAGTGTATTATCATTAAATCACCCGCAGAGTGGGATTCCACCCGAGCAATTATTGCAAATTTGTTGCCAAGCATAACCACCACAAGCAAAGTTTCAGCCAATGGACCTCCGGGTTATACACAGAGGTCCATTGTCTGAAACATTGCTTGTGTTTTTTGTCCATATGTGCAGAATGTGAAAGTGATACCTTGGGTGATAACTCCACTCCGCGGGTGATTTAGTTACAATTCACTCCCCACTACTGTATGATCAAGCGCAGAAGCTATAAATTAGTATTCAATTGATTTTAACTGTATGATAAAACAACAGTTGCTGTGTAAATCACATTTTGGAAAATACAAAATGATTATTAACTCAGCATTATTATATAATACTATTACTGAATCTGTTTTTTCTTGAATAAAATATAAGTTAAAGGTATAATTTGGATTTTACCGAAAGGAACAGACATTTGTTATTGAACGGGATTATTTGGCTTTATCTGAAAGGAAACGACATTTTGTTATTCTTCTCGAAAAAAAAAACTATTTGTTTTATTTTTATTTTCCAACACTTTTGAGGAGACGATTTCTTAAAGGCTCCCTTGCAGATTTTTTTCTGAAATTTTGCTCAATCATAGACATATATAAGTTGCAGTTGTGATAAGCTTTTCACATTCGACAAAGCTCTCAGAATGCCGAAAACGCCCACAATTTTATTGACCAATATCTTCTGGTTTGAATAGGCTAACGACCTGGCATTTTCACAGTTTCGTTATCAATGCACTTTTCCATAAGCAACTGGTAAGAAAAGTTTACAAAAATTATTTTTCTGCCAACATTTTTGCAAAATATTGAAAATAAGCCTGAAAATCGAACAATTTGGGCTACAATCTCGGCACTTTGAATTGACAGAACACCAGTGATGGACTGAAAAGAAAGAATGTAATGTATCATTGTCATAAATGCAAACGAAATTTTGATTTCATCCGCAAGGTGCTGCCAAATGTTGAAATAAAAATTTTCATCGACGAATGTCTTCTGGTTCGAATGGCCTTATGACCTGATATTTTCACAGATTCGTGACAAATACACTGTTCCATAAGCAACTGGTAACAATAGTTCACCAAAATTATTTTTTAGCCCAAATCTTTCAAAACATGAAAAAATTCCTAAACATTTTGACCTACAATCTCGGCACTCTGAAATAATAGGAATGTAATGTATCATTTTCAAAAATGCAAAATAAATTTCAAGTTCATCCAAAGTGAGTTGAAACTGGCGCCAAGCGTGATCATTTTTGAAATCCTAGGTCTCATAACAGACAAATGATGGGTTAACATATGCTACACCACTGTACTCCGTGATAATAGTGGAATGACATATATCCGAAGATGCTGGGCTATACCGTTTTGGGTCAGATTGATTGGCATGGATATGAGTTGATGTACAACATGAAACCACAAGAATGTTGAATCTCAGAAAATTGGTTTGTTCTGAATCACGTTAATACGGTGTGCTTTGAACTGCTTTGGAGAAGAGGCAAGATTTTAGAGAGTGGAGAAAAATGTTTTCTATCCCGTGATTAATAATGTTCAGCAAGTCAAAGGCTATTGCACGCTATTACCGAGAACTGATATTTGCACCTCCCAAAGCCATATGACCCCAGAACACGGAAGAGGGCGAGGATATACTTTTGTGATGTTTTTTTCTTTTTAAAATGAGTTTTGAAGGATTTTGAATGGTTTTATGGAAACATAAATCACCATACAGTACGTGGACAGTGGATTGTAAGTAAATCACCCGCGGATTGCTGTTATCACCCAAGCTATAACTTTCATATTCTGTACATATCGACAAAAACACAAGCAATGTTTCAGCCAATGGACCTCCGGGTTTAACCCGGAGGTCCATTGTCTGAAACTTTGCTTGTGCTGGTTATGGTTTGCAACAAATTTGCAATTATTGCTTGGGTGGAATCTCCACTCTGCAGGTGATTTAGTGATAATACACTCTCCACGAGCTGTACAAGTCTTATGACCCTTCATCTGGTCAGGGTGCGGGGAGGGGGGGGAGCTATTGGAGTGCTGTTTTTCTCTGCTTAAAATGAGTTTAGAAGGATTTTGAGTGATTTCATGCAAAATAGAAAAGAAAGTCACCATATGACTCTCTTGATCCAGAATTAGGGGAAAGACCCATTTTATGATATATTTTTTTCTGTTTTAAAATGACTATTGAAGGATTTTAGGGAAGTTTTGCAACAAATACCAACGCATGACCATTAGTACCCTTGTCTACCGCGTCGGGGTGGTCTACGTGAATGATGATTTCTGCTTTAAAATGATTTTTGAAGGAGTTCAAGTGATTTTATGTAAAAATTGGAAATTTAGCACGTCATTTATGATCATTTTACCCTAGTTAGACAAGGGTCAATTTCGTTGATGTTTTCCTGCTTTTACACAGGTTTTGAAGGATTTTACAAGATTTTACGAAAAAAGAGAAAAATCTACACATCGTCCCCAGGACCTCTTGTGGGAAGGTCTATTTGGATGACGTTTTTGTGCTTTGAAATGACTATTGAAGGATTTCCAGTGATTTTATGCAACAAATGGAAGTTCAGCGTGCGGAGTTTAGCCCCTTTACCCCATTTAGGGTGAAAGTCATGTTATTGTTGAACAATTAGTCGACTAGTCGTTGTCGAAGCCTATATTGTCCATGAGCGAGGTGGCTCCGTAGGTAGAGATGCAGGCTGGAAACCGACAGGTGCGAGGTGCGATTCTCACCTGTGGCAACTGCGTTGTGTTCTTGGCAAGACACTTAATCCCACTTGCCCACGGTGAGGGCACGGTGGCGTTTTGCAGTGTGCATTAAGACATACTGTCCGTCAATGGTACACTTGTCTTCAACCAATGCTGCCCTGCTTGTGTGGAGTTAGTACGTTGTGGAAACTGATAGCTGCTCGCCGTTGCTCGGTGGTTCTCTCCAGGTACTCCGTTTTCCTCCACCTATAAAACTCTCCGACACGAGGTTAACCGAGCTGCCGAAAGTGTCGTAAAACCCCAATAAATAAATAAACAAATAGATATTGCCCAAACGTCGACTCTGGATTTCGAATAGACTGAACATCGTCGCCTGAGTGCTAGAATGTTCTATGTCCCCTATGGGACATAGAACATTCTAGCACTCAGGCGACGTCATGTAGTGTTTCCTATAAAACAAACATTACAACATAAGAAACGTCTGATGTAAATGGGGAAGGGTTTTACAGATTATTGGTTGATCGGTTCGGCATGTGAAATCAACAACAGGCTTTGAGATCACAGCAGACATGAAAGTTAACTGTGTTGCGTCGGCTCCTTTGAGCTCAATAACCGTAGTCGCACTGAACGGTGTCTCAGTACTGTAAACAGCATAGTTATTTGGACTTGTCTCCATACAATAATTTTTTGAGAGAGAGAGATTCCCATGTCATTTATTTTTTTAGTTATCAAACGGCAACAGTAAAGTACGTAGTTAACGTTGTGTTAACACTTGAACCAAAACAACGCCTTTATGCACACCCATGTGTTCAGAGATGTGGGCTGAAATTTGGTAAGTAGAGGTATGTTTTATTTTATCTGATAACCATAGAGTATAACAACCGTTGTATATACTTGAAGTATATACAACGGGTGTTGTATATAATTATAATTTATGCGAACGACCTCTGACCTCTTTCAATTCCATTTTCATTCATTCATTCACTCATGAAACATCGTTATATCACAGGGCAGGTTTTAATTGTACGCTTATTGCACTTTGTCAAAATCCTCTGATGGTGTCATTTCTTATTTATTTTGCTTCAATAAAGGCAACCTAAAATTGTGCTTCAAAACATTGTAGAAATTACTTGAATGTTAATTGTAATTAGTATGCGGCGACTGCGAACTATTTATAGTCACGGCCTCGATCAAAAGTACTCGCGGAACTGCGCTAATTAAAAGTTCGTCTGCTCTACCTGAAAAAAAAAACACTTCGTAAAAATTGTAAACAAACGCAAAATTATTTGTTATATTGGGACTACAGCATAAAACACGGAAGAAAACTGGAACTATGTCAAAAAAAGAATAACTCTACTGAAACACCGTTTTGTTACTGTTAATAAAATAGTTGAAATTTATTTTGTTCCAGCGCAGTTACATGATGCAAGAAGTGCAATCGCACTTTACAATCGCCGTCATCGATTTTGTAATGTAAGGGACACAACTCTATGCGTCTTGTCCTATTTCTTTTGTCTCGTAGACTGGTTTTCTTTGGAGGCCCGTGGGAAGCATATATAAGTCGGGTAGACGCACGAGACGGGTGTCTGTTTGTTATCAGATAAAAACAATAAACATATAGTGTGTTTTTATATCTGTGTTATACAACTCGTTGAAATATGATTTATTTTTTCTCGGCGAAGCCTCGAAAAAATAAACCATATTTCAACTCGTTGTATAACACAGATATAAAAACACACTATATGATTATTGTCTATATATCTAACTTCACGGTCGAATTTAGGTACCGGGTACACAGTTATTCTAACCCTACAATTAGTCATGCTTTCAGACAAGGGCAGGCTACCTTTAAAGATATCGAGCTGAAATTTGTCACCTAAGTTATTTTTTCCAGAAAAGAGACATGTGGTGATTGTGTTTGATGTTGCGTTTATGGTAAAACATCCAACCACAGTAAATCTGGAGCCCGAAGAGCTAGTGGAATAATATTGAATAGTAGAGAGACCTAGGTATAGTTGTAAATAAGTGAGGTTGTTTTTTTTCGCTCTCTTTGGGGACCTTCACACCTATTTCTCTAGAAAATCAACTTTAATTTGGATATAGGTGTAATGGGGTTATAGCCAACTGATAGCCGACCTCCAGATTGTGAGTCAGGACGTTTACTTGCCAAGTATGGCGTCATGTGAGGCTCAGCGCGATCATTAGTAGGCTCTGACGTATTCCCCTCACATGGCGCCATACCTGGCATGCAAACGACCAGGAACGTATAATATTCATGACCTATAAACACCAACGGCTGTGCATTGTAAACTTTCATCTATTTATCAAATGAGGTTTCCTCTGCTGAACTGGAATTTGCCACTTGTTCCACATTCATACTGTCCGATATATTTATTTATCATATGACTCGTCCGTTTTGTTCACTTTAAAACATTTGATATTTTGTTTTCATATTATCAGTGATAAATAAAGCCTTCCGTAAATTACATTGGTCAATTTCAAAACTAAACAATTTGATTGGCTGAACAAACTACAACAGGGCCACATTTTTATAATTTGCATAATTATAGTTGGGAGCTTTCATTGGTCAATTTCAAAACTGGACAATTTAACTGGCTGAACAAAATACAACTGGGTCTCATTTGCATAACTTCAGCAGAGGGAATTTACGTTATCTGTCCTATTTAGGGTGGGTTATATTGTATTAATCTTTTACCTTCAAGAAAAACGCCATTCATTTTTTTTTTATATTTTCACTTTTTGCTTCGAAAACATAGGTTATGACCCTTCATTGGAAGGTGCTCGGCGAGCTCGTTCCAATGAGGGGTTATAACCTATGTTTTCGAAGCAAAAAAAAAATGATTTTTTTAGAGTTATACGAGGATGTTTTTCAAAGTGCCGTCTGCAACTCAAGTTAGGTGATAGGTTAAAAAGTCATACTGAGTGGCCAATTTGTGCGTGTGTGTGTCATATGATAAATAGAATATGAAATGAGTGTTTTTCTCATATGATATTTATGAAACTCGTCCGAATGAGAAAAACATTCATTCCATATCCTCTATTTCTACAAGGAACTAAATGAACGGCTTTACCTCATAAAATATTTAGGGTCGGCATAATTGTCTTTTCTGCATTAAAATGAGATTTGACTTAATAATTTTGCCGCCAGGAAAAGCCTGTGATTTTACAGACTTACTCGTCTAGTTATGATTATTTTTGTAAATGAATAGCATTGTTGATTTTAATACACACGCCATTATCCTATTCACACTGTATGAACCTTAGGGTAGTTTGGTGTACCAAATGTTCGCCTCTCGTGGTAAAGTGGTGTTAACCGCGCACCGTTGCTCGGTGGTTCACTCCGGGTACTCCGGCTTCCTCCACCCGTAAAACTGTCACCGACATGATGTGATCCTTGCTGTTAATGTGTGGGTAAGCCCTAAAACAAAATTGCGAAATGGACAAGTTCAAGTATTTCGCGTGATAACGACAGAAGGTGGCATATGCTATTGTGGACGTAAACATAGAGAAAACAATGCCCTTGGGTGAGATTTTCCCGTGGTTGTTTCTATATGTTTACGTGGTTTTGTTCCATTAAGTAACTACGTGACCATTCAATTAAAGAATCAATCAATTAATATTTGTCAGGCCCAAATATCCTGCCTTCGGATGAGATTTCCCCATCTCTCACTCACTCACATCGGGGATAATAATATTCTGACACTTCAGCGTCATGTGCATATTGTCACAATCGCGATAAGTATAGCCAAGAGATCGTCGTGAAATACACTTTCGATACCTTTACAACTGTATTTACCAGAATCCAGACATAAAAATATAGTGGATGATACAGTACGTGGAGAGTGGATTGTAACTAAATCACCCGCGGAGTGAAGTTATCACCCAAAGTATCACTTTCAAATTCTGCATATATGGACAAAAAACACAAGCAACGTTTCAGCCAATGGACCTCCGGGTTTAACCCGGAGGTCCATTGGCTGGATTTTGCTTGTGATGGTTATGCTTGGCAACAAATTTGCAATAATTGCTCGGGTGGAATCCCACTCTGCGGGTGACTTAATGATAATACACTCTCCACGTACTGTACTTATAGATTCGAGCACCGAGAGTGATATTGGACCAACAAACCTTTGGAGAAAAGACAACGAAATTCGGAGTTTTGTTTTGTTTGTTTTAGAGTTCGAAATCACCAGCCATCTCGCTCGATAAAGTGTCGTCTGTGCCTAAATATAACTATTCTATCCCTTTTTTTATTTTATAAATTTATTATAAAAGGAAGATAACAAACTTAATCATGGCCGATTTAAAAATAAACAAAAGACATGGGATTTGAGAATAGTGACGAAGTTCTAGATTAAGTAAAGATAGTCTGACCGTTTATATTAACCCTTTAACCCTTTACCTAACATGAAAAGCAGACGACACTTTCAAAAAAAAAATTCTTGAATAACTAATTTTTTTCATGTTTTATCTCAAAAACATAGATTATGACTAGGGCTGTCACGATTTTTTTAATTTAGGAATCGATTAATCGTCGCAAATAATCAATCATAATCGATTAATCGTACTTAGATGACCCCCTCTCCCTCTCTCTGACGTCGATAAAAAACGAAGTTCAAGTCAGTTGGCCTACCTCCGGTTAAAACACGAAGACGATCCTCTTTTAGGTACATTCAAAGCTTTGATGTTCTGAACTTTTGAACCGCCAGTGTAATAATCAAAACCGGTCGGCAGTTGCGAACTTCGCAACTGCCGACCGGTCTTGATTATTACACTGACGGTTCAAAAGTTCAGAACATCAAAGCTTTGATGAATGCACCTGACAGACAAATGCTTCCAACGGCTTCTTGGGGGTTTAACATGGATGTTCTTAACTCTTTACCTTTAGAAACAATAGTTTTTTCATAAAATTTTCTTTTAATTATTAAACGTCTAAAGCTGGATAAAATTTACCGATTATTCGACAACGAAAAATACTAATCGATTTCGCTGTGACCGATCAACAATCGACTAATCGATTAATCGTGACAGTCCTAGTTATGACCCCTCACTGGAACGACGAGCTCGTTCCAATGAGAGGTCATAACCTATGTTTTTGAGACAAAAAAATGAAAAAATTATGAAAATTAATTGGCTATTTTTGAGAATAGCGCTGGCCGGTTTTGACCGTTGCGTTGGGTAAAGGGTTAAGTAGTGAATCGACAGCATCCTTCCACGTAATATTCAAATTGAGAATTCAAAAAATATGTATAAAACATTTAAAAACAAACATATCATGTGACCCCTTCAATGGAACGAGCTCAGGGTGCTCGTTCCAATGGATGGTTACATGATAAATATATTTTAACTTTTTTAAAAATTCGAAGACAACAAATTAAAAATAAAATAAAAAAATGAAATCGTGCGTGTTTGGGAAAGTGGGTAAAGAGTAAGAGGGTCAAAGAACTGAGAAAGACAGCCCAATAAGATGGTTCCAAGGCACTTTTACGAAATAATGATGACGGGTGCAAGACGGAAGAGAAAATACCTACCACAGCTAAAACGAAAAAAATTACAGAAGACCACCGCAATCCAACGAAAAAAAGAGGATTTGATAACACAATTGAAACCTCAAGTTCGGGATGATCCTAATAAACTGGAAGAACCATCCATAGCGTTACGGGAGACATCGAGAAAAACGAGGGAGGAAGAACCCAAATTCACTTTTTTTTCTCCAGTCGAACGTGCTGTGACGTTCAAGAAACGGTTTAGATGTTTGGACATCAAAGGCTGCGCGGGATGTGCTGCAATTTCTTTCATGAAGGACGTCGATTCTAACGTCAAATAACACGTTAGACGATGCGTCTGGGTCAAATCCGTCTTGATATAAAATATGAGAAAAATGGTCACCAAGACGGGGGCGCCGTAAGTGAGATCGTTTACGTCCATTCGAAATAGAAAACGACCTCTCATGCCACCAACATTCCAGAGTTGTATGCGACAATGGCGGAAAAAATGCTCCGACGAATGGATAAGCTCAATTCCAGGGCAGCAATTGAGTTTTTAAATGTGTGAATCACTTCGAAATTAAAATCGGCGATTACGCCCACCTACATCAGCAGGTAAGAGAACGCGATTACAAATCCCCAACCGTTTGACCCCAGTACACCACCCCACCCCCACCCCCTCCGCTAACTAACGTGCAGAACAAAGACGATATTGGGTGTTTAACAGTGGGCCGTGCTTTTAATCGAATATACAGTGAAAAAATGCAGACAGATTGACTAAATACTCCAAAACGAGTGTAAATTTCTACTAAAGCAGCATGTCCTTCCCCAAGGTTTTAAACGATGTAGACCGATTCGAAAAACAAAACAAAAAATCTTTCGATGCCTATCATTATGTTGGGTTGCAGTTCGGAGAGGTGTCTTTCAGGAAAAAAGAATTATTTCGAGTTAACAAGAACAATTGCACTAACCACAAAGCGGTGAGAGCAGAAATGCCTACGCGGAAATACGTTCATAGTATTTACGAATCACAACAGACGTTAGAGAGTTCCATGCATCGTCTATGCAGATTACGGGTATTTCACGAAAAATAAGTACAGTTAAAACTAGAAGTCCTGTCACGAACTGTGCGCTTATCAAGACTTAAATGCGCGTAGGAATTGCGCGCAATTGCCATATCGAATGGCATCCAAAGCACGGCAGGTTCTCCTGGTTACTCATAGCAAATACAGGCAATGTTTCTGCCAATGGACCTCCGGCTTACCCAGAGGTCCATTGGCTGAAACATTGCTTGTGCACAGGCCATATGTGCAGGATTTGATATCCATAGTATGGTCATAACGCGTAGATTAACGCGCAGATCAACGTGCTATTTGTGCGCGTTTCATGACAGGACTTCTAGTTTTAACTGCACCTATCAGTTTAACATTAAGGATAGTAACCCGGAGCCGTAACAAAGGCACGAGCCATTTGGGTGTTGAATTTAGGCGAAATCCCGTGGAGACGGCGAGGACAAAGATCCAGTTTTATGTACGAAACCGTCAGGAAGTGATGTAACAGGTAAATTATTCACGGACGAGTCGGAACGCATCGCCGGAGATATTACTTTCCCAAAAAGATGATCAGTGGGAAGCGAGATAAAGTATGACATAAGAGAGTCCTAAAATGTGACATATTATGCGAATTTTTTCCCGATTGTTTTGACAATCTGTCCGTTTAGGATAGTCACCTGTTCGTCAAGAATCTCTGAGGAAATACTTCTGCGTAGACCAGAAGGGAGCGAAAGGATAGTAACGAAAGAACCCATGTTCATCGATAGTTTGAAGTACTTGAGCCACGGTAAGGAATAATTAGTAGAGAGTTTGGATCGAGATCAATTGAAAATCACAGCCAGTCTCTTCGTGGGGAGATGGATGCATCTCCCACGGCCACGTGGATATTCTAGTCCAGAAATATTGAACGCTGGCCTCCAAAGTTCTTTTTGTTCATTTTTTACTTTGGGTTAATAATCGTACAAATCGAGGGTATACCTAGCCTGTTTGTATGCAGTTATTACGATTGAGAGTCTGACAGTTGTTCGCCACTGCTCGGCGGTTATCTCCGACTTCCTCTATCAGTAAAACTGTCCGACATGAGGTGTCCCTGATTGTAGAAAGTGTCCTTAAATCCTAATAACTACTCCCCCCACAAATACACTATTTCTGAGTTAATCCATAAAATATATTTATCAACTTACACGTTTTCGTCTCTCCATACCACTTTGTCCTTTCTGAAAATAAAACAAACGTATTCGTCAAAATATGTATAACAACATAAGGCTGTATTCCGCATTTACATTTCAGTATAAAACACTGAAACTCATTTAATAGGAATCCATGCTCGTTACGAGTACATGGTGTCTGCTTCACCAGGCTTCAGAAAAACCTCGAGGTCATGATCAGTTTCTGCGAATGAGAGAGTCATCTTATGTGAATTCATGCATATACGCAGTGGCTATCATAGTGTTGAGAGCATGTTCGACGGCATCTTTGGTGTGCGCATGCGTTGCGACCATCTGAAAGGCTGTGTGCTCATGTGATGGCCACGTTGGATTTACGCACATGCGCGTTGACCAACTTGAATATTATACATTTGCGCGACAGCCAAATTTGACGTTGGAAGCGTGCGATACGACCATGCTATATGTGGGTAAACCTGCTCAGCTGCACATGCGAGGACGCCAGTTGCAAATGTTATTTACATCCATGGTAGCCGTTTTGTTTAATTTTTGACAGGTGTGGAAGCTGCCCTGATTGCTGTACAGAAGTGCGGCGACCATTCTGCTTTGTAGCAAACATACTAGGCAGCCATTGTATCACACGATTTCTTCTTGGTTATTTTGCCCCGTTGTAAAAAAAAAAAAAAAAATACAGTTAGAAAAAAACGCAAGCCCGAGAACCATTGGCACAATTGATCAGCTACAGTGGAAAAAATGTTTTTCTTCTTTATTTTTATGACTGTTTCTTCTTTTTTTATTGTTAGGTCATTTTATGATATAATGTATGCCAATATGCGTATGATGTCCGAGGAAGAACGACTAAACAGGAAACACTTAATTGATTAGAACATTATTTTTTTTCAATTGTATAATCATTCCTTGGCAGGAAGAATAAACACAAGACATTGCATACATTTGTCGCAACCTTATCACCCAAATATACCGCAATCATATATGTGACGATACTTAAATTTTATTTCGGGTACAAATACATTACATACATATTTCGTTTCATACTCTTTCCACAAACAAAAATGTATATCTTTCAAAGGCATACTATGGGCCTCAATCGCTTTCCTTCCAAGCCTTGATCATTTTCTTATGGGTCCCCTGGAAATTTGGAGGTTTTAAAAGGTCGGCCAAGTGGTTTTCTTCTATATTGCATATGCTTTGACTCCCATAACCGTCACATCTGATTTACTTCCTTCAAAGAATGCTTACATAGAGAAGCCCACATTTTGTCTAGAAGATAGTCCCTGGCTTCTTAGCCGGCTTCCTGTCAGGACAAACCTCTTTCTATACACGAAGCCACCAAGCCTCACCATTCATTACCAGTATCACAATACCCACCTGCTACTAAATTGGTCATAAAATTGGTTTTGTTTTCATCTGCCGAGCCTTCAATTGCGGCTACTGTACTGCAGTCCTTTCTTTTTGTGTTGCTATCTTCCAACATATTCTCTGATTCTGAATATTCAACGTTGTATTAAAATGGAGACACAAGCAATAGCTAGGAAGGAGGAAACAAACTATGGGATAGCTCCGAGAGACTCGCACGGGTAGTTTTGTTTCCACGGAATTTGGCCCGGAGTCATGCAGACTATCAGGTCTCCAATACAGGACTTTTCTCAAGGAATGTCACGTATGAATACCTTCAAACCGCTGTGAGGGGTGTTCACTGTTTTTTTTTTTTTTGAAGGGCCTGACAATTAAGATTAAGTTATGGTTCTTCAGTGATTTGTGAAAAGAAAAAAGAGGTTGTTTTACTTCCCATTGCCGTTATATGATACCCGGGCTTGAGGGACCACATTGTGTGAAATATCGGATTCTTCCCGTATTAGGATAAGATGAAACTCATTTTGAGGACATTAAATGTTCTATGAGAGATTCTCACTGTTTTGTGGAGTATTATTCATGTATTGTGAATGACCCCCATTACTCTTCTCAACTGTGTGTAAAGAGAGGAAATCCTCAGTTCTGTGTGAAGGGTACTCACTATTTCTGTGATTCACCTACAGTACGCGGAGAGTGTATTATCACTAAATCACCCGCAGAGTGGAGACTCCACCCAAGCGATAATTGCAAATTTGTTGCAAAGCAAAACCAGCACAAGCAAAGTTTCAGCCAATAGACCTCCGGGTTAAACCCGGAGGTCCATTGACTGAAATATTGCTTGTGTTTTTGTCGATATGTACATACCTTGAAAGTTATAGCTTTTGTGATAACACCACTCCGCGGGTGATTTAGTTACAATCCACTCTCCGCGTACTGTACTGTAATGACCTCCATCACTCATTCTATATATATACGAGCACTGTACAGACAACGTGGGCGGGCATTTTATTGAACTTGTTTTGTAGTTATTTTTATACTGTATTTTTACCTCCTCAAGATAGAGTTTTGTTTCCTACTGTGCATTTGAACCCGAGAGGCCGTTTTCCCAGGATCATGATTCGTCATAATTACAGTAAGTATGATAGCTGCTAAGTGAACGTGTGAAGAAGACCGATCGATATTTTCATTGGTCTGCTTCCTTTACCAAACGCAGACGATAAGAAAATTTATTTATATTTATTATTATATTTATTTTTTTTCACACTTTTCAAAACAAATCAAAAAAGAAAACACATTATCTATTGACTAAAGTGAATTTTTTGATTTGATTTGTTGATAGATACGTGGTATGAGACCATATTCATTGAAACCCACGATACGTTCGCCCAGCCACTGACAAATGTCCCGTACCCAGTGGAAGCCTCGTTCCGAAATCTACAAATTGTCCATACCCCGTAGAAGACGCGTCATTCCAGTTTTACAGTGTACATGTATTATATTTTATTTTTTTTTATCTCCAAAATACAGCTCATGACCCCTTATTGGAATGAGCTTGTCGAGTACCCTCCAATGTGGGGTTCATAAGCTATGTTTTTGAGACAAAAATGAAAAAAAATAAATTCAATAATTTTTTTATACTAGTCATATCGGCATATTTTCACAAACAATCTTTTGCTCAAAAATTCCACAGAAACCTATATGGCTCAACAATGGAAGATAAAAGATCTCATGCTGTGTGTGTTCACACATGAAATAGATTGTACTTCTAAAACGGAAAGTCAATAGGTAAATTCGTTACCCCGTGTCTGATCACGTGGTACGGGTTTTTACCTATCCGAAGCCAGCCGTATCCCATTCGGCCTTCGGCCTCATAGGATACGGCTGGCTTCGGGTAGATAAAAACCCGTACCACGTGATCAGAGACGGGGTAACTAATAATATCACATGACCCCTTATTGTAATTATTTCTTTCCAGTTCTACAGGGAATAGTTTCCAAACAAATCAATAGCTTTCAACTATTGTTTTTATTAATTGGAACGGAATATAACGACACTAAAAATAGGCAAACGATAATAAATATATGTGACAGCTGTTTTTGTCATAGTCTTACCGGGAGGGGAGTAGTAACAGTAGTCCATTCCTACGTTACTCTTGTTTTTCAGTCCATAAGTGGTTGTCAGTTCTGGATATGCACCCGAGTAATTCCAAGCAGTGCTGCCCGCTGTGAAATTGAAGGATTCATCAAACATGTCCATGTCTTTGTGTATTGGGCATTCTTCACTCTCTTTCTGAATAGAAACGGAAAAATTGAAACACACTTTAATTGACTCAAATGCGACGTATATTATCACAAGTTTCTATGACATTCGTGCCCTGGCCTACTCGCAGTGCAGTTTGTTTAAACACTGTTAAAGTGATTTTGAGCTCCCATCGCCAAACATGAACTCACACTTGCACACAGCATGCTGGAAATTAGATTCAGATGCCTTCATTATAAGCAAACGAGTTGAAAATAAATTTAACTTCTCACAAAAAATGGATTATCCGCACTCAAACCTTAATGATACTAACCGCATGATCTCTCCTATTTTTCGGCCATTGAACCCATGCGTTAAAAGTGGTAACGCACCAACATTCAATAAAATACCGGAAATAGGACCCGCTGTGCGTCATTTTATTCTTCTTGGAGTATTGCGTTGTATTTGTGACCAGGAAAATGAGAAATGAAATAAAAGCAACAACGACATGTAATGAATCTTGAAATGCTGTTTGAATACAATTCCCTTATTGACTGCCCAGATTGTTGGAAATGTCGGCGCCCTTGGATACTATTTTCGGAGGCGCACACATCACTAAATAACACCTTGTTTTAAAAGCCTTCATTCGAAACCTTATTGGAAACCCATTTCGTTTGAAAATCAATTTACCGGGATTTTTTGGATCAAATGATCAATCAAATCTTGAGCTCATCGTCATTTTTTACAGGTTTGTATTGAAATTGATGAAATACATGCACAAACTTTGATTTCAGTACAAATCTAATTGATTGAACTCATTTCTTAACCCTTTGTAATCTAGTGGTATCTTCCATGCCAGTTCAATGGCAGCAATTAGAAGAGTCCATATTCATTATTTAGGGTAGACCAATCATTATTTTCAACGTGCAGCTTCGGGCTGCACGTTGGAAATACTGATTGGTCTACCCCACAATATTTACTGAACAGCCATCCTGTATAATGACGTTATGATGTATCATGTTCCTGGCACGTGAAGCAGCCACTGGAGTTCAAAGAGTTAAACTTCACTATAAACCAGGCTCTCGTTGGACTCATATATTATAAATTATTTTGATTAATTGACGGCATCATGGTGTGAGTTTGCGGATCGGGGTGTATGTTGAACTGCGACGCACCGCGTCTCGATTGAATTTCCGCTCCGAAACGCAAACCTCAGACCATGTTACCGTCAGTTCATCACAATACCGCACATGTGCCAATAAGACCCTTTCATAGCCCCCAAACCACATCGTGAAATGAACAAGGCAACTTTTACCGATATTTATTTATTTATTGGTGTTTAAGGTCACATACTTATACACAACTTTCACCGATAACAAGTTTAGTAAATAAACCTCTTGTGTACCCCACGACGCCAATGGACAAATAATTAATAAATCAGAGACTGAAATCAGAGAATAATTCTTTGACTGATACAACGGTGACATAAAACAGTAGCACATGCTACTGGAGCCTGTGATATTCATTCTAAAGTAATGAATACATATATTACACATTCACGCCTAAATATAATTTATGTATTGATAATAACCTGCAAATCCAAATGTGTGGGATTGAGTTGTGACATTTTATCTTAAAATGTGGGTGCCATGATGCTTTCACTATCTCAGTTCGACTCAAGAAAACGCAAGATATGAAAATATGAAAAACCTCTATACGTCCAAATGGAAGTGCAAGGAAGACAACCATTTTGGTTACACCTGTGGGAATGCTCTACTAGAAATTATGAGCTCCTATTGACAAACACGAGTGTTAACCAAGCGAAAACTAGAGTGTTAAACACCGAAGTGTTACTCTGCTCATAACGTATTCAGACTACTTACAAATGCTTACACATTCGCTCATAAAGAGGATATTCTGTAGCAGACTTGTGAGCATTTGGTAACATTTTGGACAGTGTATGAGCACATTTTGTACATGTGTAATTTGCGAACGAGACGTTGCTCTGCTCATAACGTGCTCAAACTGCTTACACGTGCTTACACACACAGTGCGTAGAGAGTGCATTATCATTAAATCACCCACAGAGAGGAGATTCCACCCAAGCAATAAATACAAATTTGTCGCAAAGCCTAACCAGCACAAGCAAAGTTTCAGCCAATGGACCTCCGGGTTAAACCGGGAGGTCCATTGGCTGAAACATTGCTTGTGTTTTTTGTCGATATGTACAAAATTTGAAAGTTTAGCTCGGGTAATAAATCCACTCCGCGGGTGATTTAGTTACAATCCACTCTCCACGTACTGTACGCTCATAAAGATATCCTGTTGCATATTTGTGAGCATTTGGTAACATTTTGGGCAGTGTATGAGCACGTCTTGTACATGTGTAATTTGCGCACGATACGTTGCTCTGCCCATACCATGCTCAAACTGCTTACAAGTGCTTACACGTACGCTCAGAAAGAGGATATTCTGTAGCAGATTTGTGAGCATTTGGTAACATTTTGGACAGTGTTTGAGCACATTGTGTTAATGTGTAATTCGCGCACGAGGCGCTCATACAAACGCTCCTTTTCCACACGAGTATTGAGGGGCAATAAGCCGCTAATTTGAAATAAAATGACTATCAGATTTTGCATTTATTACATGCCTGTTTTGTGTAATTCCCATCTACAGCAACACTAAAACATGCGGAAAATGAAAAACTGTTCCGCATATATGTGCGGAACGGAAATCGTTGGCGGACTATTGTTAAATAGAAGCGAAATTTCACTGGAAGTTTATACAAATCGTGCCCCGCAATTACAATTTGAATCGCTAGCGATAGCTAAACATAGTTACGCGGGTTCCTCTCGCAAACACGGTCGGCGATAAAATGCGTTCGTTTTTGTTGATAGTTCGTCCCCCGCGTTCCAATGTGTTCCCTGTGCCCACTGGCTTATAGAATACATTGGATCCGATCCCAGAGGACGAGTTGTCAAATGAATTGCTGAGTGTTCTTCTAATAATGGCTTTTCTGGACGTGAAAGCGTGTAAACATGGAACGACACATGCGTGTCGTTTTGTGTATTGCTTGCATGTGATAGAGAATGTTGAAACACCGCTGTGTGCAAAGTTTTGGCGTCAAAAGCAACACGAAATTACTTAAATCTTTGATTAAAAAAACATTCCGTGGCGAGAAATTTACAGCTGATACGATATTGTAATTACTAGTATATAAATGAATTTGTCCTAGGTGATCCGTCTGTTTAATTTCTGATACACGTGGAAATAATTTAATGCCCCAACCCGCATTCCAAATGATTGATCGCCACGAACAACAACTGTGGGTTATCTAAGCACTAAGTGTGCATTATCAGATCAAACTTCGTAAAATTTCAAATGAATCGCAGTAAGGCTTCCAATACAACACACAGAACAAGTCTCAACATTGGCAATCCTAGATAGTTTTCATGGACGCATACGCCGTAAAAATAAGTATACACAAACTTACCATTTGTCTTTCTGTGAGACCTAATTACGACGAATATGGACATTTGCGCTGTGTCGGACATTTCCGTGAGTGATCGGGTAACCAGACCGGGGTGAAAACTATGTCATGCTTTTTTCACTAAAGCCTGTAAATTCTAGCACTCCACCTAATTTATTTAATTCATACTAGCAGGTTCGAATGATATATGAAACAGTATGGATCCTTTGCGCAACGAACATTGTAGTTTTGTGAAATGGACAAATTATTTTTTTTCTAAATTCGCGATTCATCACCCCCCCCCCCCCCCTTTAAATGTATACACTTCACATAATCACTGCATATTTTTTTCCAGCCAACATGAGTGCAGTTTGGTTTAATATTCAATCAAAATGATAAAGTATTGTTGGAATGTAATATCAAGCATAGAAAATGTAAAACCAGTGACAATATTATTTTGATTTTTGATAAATTCTTATAACCCGTTGAACCCTAGAGGCCGTTGTTCCGGCCAGCAACATGATACGTCACAACGTCTTTAATAAGAAGGCTGTTCAGTAAATGTGTGGGGTAGACCAATCAATATTTTCAACGTGCATCTTGCAAATAATGAATGTGGTTTCTTCTAATTGCTGCCATTGAACTGGCATGGAATATACTACCAGAGTTGAAAGGGTCAATAAACAATGGGCTGTCGATGATGATGTTCCTTTAAATAGACAATGTGAGCAGTGTATGTGTAACGGTTTGATCATTCGTGTGGTTTCACACAACTAAGAGAAACGGCAGAACTATTTTAATTGAGGGTATGAATCTCAATGTATTAAAATCTTTGCGTTTTGTTTGATAACTATAATGGCCTTATTAGAGAGTAACCTATGGAAAAAGCTATACCATACGATTCCCAGGGGCCTTGAGCATACGCCGATGATTCAAACTCGTTTTAAAATGCTAGAAATGTTTTTCGAGCACTGTATTAACATGTATGCATACGTTATTGCTGCCATTTAACTGGCATGGAAGATACCACTAGAGTTCAAAGGTTTAAACAAACACTTCTTATACGATGTGCTCAATTAAACATTCTATAATCCGCTAAAACGATCTACGTGTTTTGTTTTCAAATTCGCGCTCCTTATTCTGTGATATCCGAAAATAAAAAAGCTTCCATCTGTAAGGGAGATTATCCAGAGTACGGCTTTTTTGATTGATCAAAAGGCACAAAGCGCCCTGAGATTATCGTCGGGGTATTTTGTATTACCTTTTGATTTATTTTCGAGAAGTTAGAAACTTAGTCCTCTGTGTGAAACGTCACTCAGACAAAACTTCATTTTGTTCTTCAAAGTCCCTTAGACGAAGCTGTATTTTTTAATGGTCTATCGTCTATTTTAGTATTAACGGAACAATGTGACAGCCTCAGTAGCCGTGGCACAACTATTCTAGTCAATCGTTTTGAGATCAAAAAGTCCATTTTGGAAAATAACATCAAAATGAATGTCTTTGATACATTTTATAGTTGTCAACAAGATACAATATAAGAAACAGGTGAAAAGGGAATTAAAAACAGTCCGAATGAAGTTAAAATAAGACCCTATTGAATTTTGATCGTTGTGAGTAATCTGTACTTCAAACGTTCAGAATTAAGTTGAACATTGTTTTGATTCACGTTTATCTGCGCGCAGTTTTGAAACTATAGTGTCTTACTATATGCCTTCATTTGTTTAAATGACCACCGATTCTCACTTTATTTCATCAGCTCCGTGTACGCGGTGTGTGATTCCAATCCTCCAACACTGAAAGAAAATTTACCCACCCTGTTGGAATCGCAATACGTACAGTACGTGGAGAGTGGATTGTAGCAAAATCAACCGCGGAGTGGAGTTATCACCCAATGTATTACTTTCAAATTCAGAACATATGGGCAAAAAACACGAGCAATGTTTTAGCCAATGGACCTCCGGGTTTAACCCGGAGGTCCATTGGCTGAAACTTTGCCCTGTGATTGTTATGCTTTGCAACAAATTCGCAATTATTACTTGGATGGAATCTCCATTCTGCGGGTGATTTAGCGGTAATACACTCTCCGCGTACTGTAGATCAGTACTTGATAATGGGACTGTGCGGTTTTCCTGGACGGTTCCGGTTTTTGCGGCAAACCAGAACATCGAATTGTTTAATCCAACAAAAAACGGCCGGATGGTTTTATTGTGTTTATGCATAAACTGATCAAAGTATCTTACCGGACGACAACTGGACTAGTGACTATTATGGACATTCGTCACATAGAATATATGAACGGAACGTCAATGTTGTGATACTATGAAAAAGCCTGCATCAATGCTAAAAAGCTGACTGCATAATTTACACTAACTTTGAGAACGATGAACGGCCATTCTTTCCAAAATTCCCTCTGTTTTTCATCGATTTGACTGTCGTTCCTACTAGTGTGGTTATTACTTTTACAGCAATAAAACAATTCTAAACCCACTACAGACGATTCATTGTCTCTCTTCAAGGAATAGTCTGGCAGCCATCCACGCATATCTGACATTGAAAACTGATAACCAGTCATCGTAACGGATCCAGGCTCGAAATCTAAAATACAAAGTTGACAGTTAATATCATTAGTAAAACAATGATGATGTGTTATCCCACCACTGTTTTAGGGGGTATGTCACTGAATTAATCAAGTTAATTGAGTCTTATATATACATTTTTGGCAAAAAAGTTTGCTGAAGCAGTGGCTGTCATTTATAGCAGTAAATGGGAGCAAGGATGTGGCTAGAGAGTTTCACCTGGAAGGGGGGGGGGGGGGGGTGCCACTGGTGTAAATTCCAACTGTGAGTAGTTTCGATAGGTGGTTGCACTGCAGCGCTGTGTGATGTCGTTCAACCCTTTAACCAACGAATCGCCCGCATCCGCCCGCGTAATATGCAAATACAGCTGCTGAAAAAATATTATTTTTAGAAAAAATTTAACAAAATCATATCATGTGACCCCTCTTTGGAACGAGCTCGTCGAGCTCGTTCCAAAGAGAGGTCACATGATATGGTTTTGTTGAAAATTTTTTTAAAACATTTAAAAAATTATATTTAAAATAATTAATTTTGAAATGGTCTGCGTTGGATAAAGGGTTAAATTGATTATATATATATACACATGCTTATGAACCCTTCCGAAAATTTTTACTAGTCCTGAAACGGAAAAAGCATCATTTATAATGTGCCTGGGTCAGAAAATTTACCGGATTGATGTCAGAGTCGAAATTTTGAGGCCAATGTCAATTTTAGTGTACGTAATTTGAAACTCAAGTTTCCAGTTGGAAATAAAAGGTCAAAATTTCTCATCATTAAGTTCGAATTTTAATATTTTTCATGAACAATGTTAAGTTATTGAATTTCCAACTATTTGATTTTTGACCTCGGAATTTCCAACTATTGAAAAAAATACTCCTAGCTGTGGGGGGGGGGGGGGGTGAGACACCCCACACCACCCAACCCCGTGTAGCCACATCCCTGGATGGGAGTGAGTAGAATTTCAGATGTATTTTCTATCTTGAATCGAGCCAATATGCGATATTCGAAAGAACATTCGATTTGAAACGCAAATTCGAGTGGAATGCGAGTCGTAATCGTTGAAACGAATTTGGACGTTTCGGATATGGTTAACGAAAGTAATTCAAAAAATCTTTAGTTTTGAATTTGAACTGTAATCCTGACTGATTGCTGTTCCAACTACATCATCAAGACATGTGTTCGTCGAAGGCATGCCTTGATTTTGTAGCTGGAATGATTTACCCGTGCGTTCTTGAGCCGTCACAACTAAAACAAATCAGGTGCATCCCTTCCCCCATCGCCATGATGCTGTGCTTATATCGCATTATTAAAATAAAATCTAATCATTTAATAGTTATTATAACAGAAAAATGCATATTCGATGTTCGATATAGATTCGATACGAATTTTGTTGGGTGTATATTCGATTTTACCTTCGAATCGCATGGAAATGATATATTCGCAAGCCGCGCTCCTAGACATACCTTCAATGCAGTTGCCATCCACTCTGTAGATACAGTAACTTCCTCTCGGCCATGTTGTATTTTGTCCATGGCTAAGAACTTTGATGCAGAAATTCATTTGTAGATGGTTACTATCGAATGGTCCCATTAGATGTTCCCCTTTCCACGAATGGGGTGCGAGTGAATTTGGAACTGTCATATTTATATAGCCCGTCTTCCAGCCATACAATTCCGTTTCTGGGCAGCCATATTGAGAGAATGGTAGACCATACGTTCCGATCGGCCAGTCACTTGTTCGTATTTCTGAAAGTTTTAAAAAAAATCTGTATTTACTTCACAAAACGCTGACAAACTGAGTATGTTTTTGTATACTAATCAATAACTGACTTTATTGGGAAAAAATATCACAAAGGGTATAGAAGGTATCTTGAAAAAAAATCTGTCAACACAAATAACCCGGAAAATATATTAACCTATTATTTGGTACACCTAACCTTTTTATTGGGTCTTACGGAGACTTTCGACAGCGACGATCGCTTCGTGTCGGACAGTTTTAGGAGTGGGAGAAGAAGCCTGAGTTCCCGGAGAGAACCACAGAGCAGCAGCGAGCAGCTGTTAGAGTCCCCAACGTAACACCTCCGCAAACGCAAGGTTGGCATTAGTTGAAGGCAAGCACAAAATCAGCGTGCTGCAAAACTTTGACTTCTTTGGTTAATATGGTGGCTGTCTAGAAAAGTAACCCCATGTGTTTCAGAATATCATCAAGTGGTGCTCGTCTGATTCACCAGCATCATATCATTGTTCTATCGATGAGGTAAGTTTGTTGCCAAACGATGAGTAAATTCACAACAAAATCACCGAACTTTGCAGTTTTCTATACGCCTATCCACGAGAACGAGGAAAATAATAGACAAAGCGTTGCACTGTTGGGGGGGGGGGGGGGGGGCAGAAACATTTCTGTTATAAATTGGAGAAAGTCATTTCAGGAAGACGACTATCTTCAAAAAAAAGTTTTCATTTTTTGTGGTCCTCGGTTCGAATCCCACCTGCGGCAACCGCGTTGTGTCCTTGGGCAAGACACTTCACCCCCACTGCCCATGTGGGGGCACGGTGACGTTGTGTACTGAGGCGTACTGCACGTCGATGGTGCACCCGTCTTCAACAGTGCTAACCCTGCTTGTGTGGATTGGTATGTTGGGGAGCTGACAGTTGCTCGCCGTTGTTCTGTTCTCTCCGGGTGCTTCCTCCACCCGTAAATCTGTCACGGTCATGGTTAGTCATTGTGCAGAAATATGTGACCTTAAACACCAATAAATAAACAATAATAATATTTCATTGTTTGTACTGATTTCTTAGACAGAAAAAAAAATTATCTCGAAATACATTGCCCAGCTTCGTTCAGTGATCATGGGAAAACATTTTTTCCGCTATATTTGGGGTGTTCATTTTAACCCATTTTAACCCATTGCCGCTTTTGTCCTCCAAGAACCCTGAGTGATCAGAACAAAAAAAACTTCCACTTTTATTATAATGTTATTTTGAGTTAGAGTAGGATATTCGTGAAATTTTTGTCTGTAGATGTACAGTTAAAACTAAAAGTCCTGTCATGAAATGCGCACAAATAGCAAGTTGATATGCGCGTTAATGTACGCGTTATGGCCCCAGTAAAGCTATTAAATTCTGTACATATGGCCTGTGCACAAGCAATGTTTCAGCCAATGGACCTCCGGGTTACCCGGAGGTCCATTGGCAGAAACATTGCATGTGTTTGCTATGAGTAACCAGGAGTTCCTGTCGTGCTTTGGATGCCATTCGATATGGCAATTGTGCGCAATTCCAACGCGCAATTAAGCCTAGATAAGCGCACTATTCGTGACAGGACTTTTAGTTTTAACAGTATGAGTTCCAGAACCTAATATCATCTGTTGTGTACCCGTTATTCAGTGGAGTCAAAATCTTCTAGTCTTGTGTTTTATTCTGGTTCGAAGGTGAAATATCAAGGTGAATGGTAAAGAAGGTAAGATGTAATATGTCTGTATGGACATTTTGTAGTAAGGTTCCTCTACCCAATGATCCCGGTAATGGAAGGTCCAGGGGGGCGCGGTGGCGTTGTGGTAACCGGTTTTCGTCAGATCACCGAAGTTAAGCAATGTCGAGCCCGGTTAATCTTTGGATGGGTGACCGTTTGAGCGATCAATTCGGACTCCCGCGTTGTGTCCTTGGGCAAGGCACTTAACCCCGATTGTCCACATGGGGGCACGATGACGCCGTGTACTAAGGCGTACTGCACGTCGATGGTGCACATGTCTTCAACCAACCTAACTGCCTGTGCTGCATTGCGGAGTTACGATGTTGGGGAGCTGGCAGCTGCTCGTCGTTGCTCGGTGGTTCTCTCCGGGTACTCCGGCTTCCTCCACCCGTAAAACTGTCACGGTCATGATTAGCCATTGTGCACAAGTATGTGACCTTAAAACTCCAATAAATAAATAAATAAATAATTGGAAGGTCCAAGTTTACGGTAACATGGTCAAAACAGTAAAATCAATCATGCCCCACATACACCTATCAGCTGACGTTAAATTCGAAATTTCTTGGTGCATAGTCCTGATATTATACGTTACACGGCTTGTAGATGGCTGATACATTTCATTCACGGCATTGAGTCTTCCTATCGGGTTAGGCGATATTTTTATGTCGAAAGTCCATGAAATCAAGGAATTAATACATTTTAACGAGAATCTAAGAAGGAACGGACGTTTATTTTTTAGAAATCGTTATTGACCGTACCGCGCAGAATCACCAGCAGTAACAGGCACCGGTACATATCTATGGCGACAGTAAACAATCTTCAATGTTGAAAGTGAGATATTTAGTTTCAAAATAAAACGTATCTGAAATACTCTTACTTGCATTACGTGGAGAGTCTATTATCACTAAAACACCTTCAGAGTGGAGATTCCACCCAACCAATAATTGCAAATTTGCTGCAAAGCATAACCAGCACAAGCAGCGTTTCAGCCAATGGACCTCCGGGTTTAACCCGGAGGTCCATTGGCAGAAACATTGCTTGTGTTTTTTGTTGATATGTTCAAAATTTGAAAGTTATAGCTTGGGTGATAACTCCACTCCGCGGGTGATTTAGTTATAATCCACTCTCCATGTTCTTTACATTTACTGCCATTACCACCTAAAAAGGCTTAACGAAGCACCTTTAAACGTTCTAAAAATCACTTTTAATCTGTTGAGTAAACTGTAAAGAAAAGGTTCGCTTCGGCATATTTATTTATTTATTTATTTATTTATTTATTTATTTATTTATTTATTTATTTATTTATTTATTGGGGTTTAGCGACATTTTCGACAGCCAAGTTCAGCTCGTGTCGGATAATTTTACGGGTGATGTAAGCCGGAGTGGGCGGAGAGAACCACCGAGCAATGACGAGTAACAGTCAGGCTCCCCAACATACTAACTCAACACAAGTAGGATTAGAATTTGAGTGAAGTCAAGTGCACCATCGACGTGCAGTACGCCTTAGTACAAAACGCAACCGCGCCTCTACGTGGGCAATGTGGGTACAGAATGTCTTGTCCAAGGACACAACGTGGTTGGGATTTGAACCGAAGACCTCTCTGCTTGCAGTCTGCACCTCTATCAACTGAGCCACCCCCCCCCTCACCCCTCCCCCCCCCCCTCCGCTTCAGAACAGGCATCATCGACAGAATCGTAAAAACCAAAAAAGAACTTATGGGACTACAAATAATGTTTTCTGTCCATTTTTTTAATATTTAATGTTTCAAATCAATAAAGACGGTACCTTGAAAATAATCGTGGTACTTAAATTCTCTTATTTTGGTTTAATTCAAATTTTGAAAAGTTTGAGCAAGTGAAACTGCATCAAGATGGTAATGGAGGCTACTCACCCCAGATCAAATATCATTATGCCAGTAATTGTTATTGACCAATCAGCTTCCATATCTACTGACCGTACAGTACGTGGATAGTGGATTGTAACTAAATCACCCGCGGAGTGGAGTTATCACCCAAGCTATAACTTTCAAACTTTGAACATATCGACAAAAAACACAAGCAATGTTTCAGCCAATGGACCTCCGGGTTAAACCCGGAGGTCCATTGGCTGAAACGCTGCTTGTGCTGGTTATGCTTTGCAACAAATTTGCAATTATTGGTTGGGTGGAATCTCCACTCTGTGGGTGTTTTAGTGATAATACACGCTTCACGAACTTATATGAAACTGTGTAGCATCGAGCTGACCGTATATAGAACTTATATACGGTCAGTGCCGACATTTTGTTTTTGACATCCAACGCTCGCTTCGATGTTTTCCATAATTTCGCGTGTTCGACGAACAACAAACAATTTCGCGTGTGTGTCTGTTGAGCAACGGACAACTATAATTCGTTTCTTCCAGTTAACCAAAGAAATGACATGCGTAAACTTTCTGGAAATATGCCTGTGTTTGCGAACTGCCGAATCGGAAACAGTTATATCACCATTAACAACAAATAATGAATGAAACTGCTCCCACTTACCCTCTTGAAATAATTGTTAACCCATTTGCTGCAGTTGTTTTATTTTTCCAGTACTTAACACTGAATTAAAGTTGTGAATTGTTAATATAAATTCCTGTTTATTGAGAAGAAAACTCCGTTGTTTCAGCGCCTGCTACTAGCGTGATCTTCACATGACGTAAAACCGGGAAATTCCCTGATAGTGATAACAGAACATTTGCGCTAGGAATATGGGTACACTTATGGTTGTGTCTCTTTCAAAGGACTGGCATAATAAATACGTTATGGGGCTTTCAGTGGGCGGATATGGTGTGATATAAGGCTCAGCAAGATCAATATTAGGCTCGGCCTTCGGCCTCGCATAATATTGATCTCAGTTCGCCTTACATCACACCATCTCCGCCCACTGAAAGCCCTATAACTTATAATATCAGGTTAGTGACATGAAATGCAGATCCCCAAAATGGCATCCCAGCGTAATGAAGGGACAAAGGAATTTTGAAGCATAATAAATATGCATCTGAGGAGCATTGTGCATAATTGCCCATAGTCAAGGCCACGAGGCAAACGAGGGGAACACCCAGCACGCCCACTACATACTTTAATGGTGGAACTAATACCATCACATTTGAAAAGTAGGACTTGCTTCTAACCTAATGTCCTCGTAGGATATATAACACCCCTTACGAAACTCTGCGTCGGTTGCAAATGCGGACTTCAAGTGAAAAATGTTACGTGGAAGCCTTATTCAATAAATACTGTTGATTAACCCTTTAACTAAAGAACTGGCCACAGCCGCGCTCGTAATTTAGAATTTGAACTCAAGAAAAAATCATTTTTGAAAAGAAAAATCAACAAACCATATCATGTGACCCCCTCATTGGAACGATCTGGTTGAGCTCGTTCCAATGAAGGGGTCACATAATATGGTTTTATGGGCAGTTTTTGAAAAATTGAAAACATATAATATTTAAAGTAATACATTTTGATATTGTCTGCGTTCGGTAAAGGGTTAAATATCCCTTATTTTTCCCACAATAACCGTGGTTGTCAGACAGGAGTGGCCGAAAAATCCATGCACTCCGCGGGGTTCAGAACGTTGGAGATTCAACCACTGGAAGACGCAAGATCCTCGAATCGCGGAGATTAATAAGTTCGGCTTCGAAACTGGTGCACAACAGAGGAGACATTAGAAAGGAAATGACTGATATTAGCCTTTGGGCCGCCATATCAAGACATGCTCGCTATAGAAGACCTGACACCCTAGTTTATTTGAATTCCACAAAGAGTTTCTCAATATTTCTGTGGCTTTCTCATCAAATCTGGCTCGCCGGTAAATGAGAGTCTCAACATTTGCCAAATCCGTAATACGCCTTTCTAAATATTTATTTATTCATTAAATTTTAACGACACTTTAACAGCCAAGGTCACATCGCGTCGGTGACAGTTTTTTCAGGTAGATGAAGCCCGGAGAGAACCACCGAGCAACGACGAGCAGCTGCCAGCTCCCCAACATCGTAACTCCGCACTGCAGCACAGACAAGGTTAGACTGGCTGAAGACATGCGCACCATCGACGTGCAGTACGCCTTAGTACACGGCGTCATAGTGCCCCCACGTGGACATCGGGATTAAGTGCCTTGCACGCCTTTCTAAAAGGAGACTAAGTTGACGTCACTGCTGATATTCGAGGCGTCCATTTTGAAATGCAGAACAAAATCATGGCTTCTTTTCTATTGAACATCTTGGATAAATATTACATAACTTAGTTTCATTTATATTTCAAGTGTAGTTTTAATTTTAAACATTTCTACTATCATATTGGGAGCGCGGTGGCTCAATGGTAGACTGTTGGACTTCTATGCTAGAGGTCCCGAGTTCAATCCCCGTCCGGGACAACCTGCGTTGTGTCCTTGGGCAAGGCACTTTATCCCGGCTGCCTATATGGGGGTACGATGATGCCATGTACTAAGGCGCTCTGCACGTCGATAGTGCACATGTTTTCACCCGCTATAACACTGCTTGAGCGGATCTTGAATAGAGTTAGAATGTTAAGAAGCTGACAGTTGCTCGTCGATGTTCGGTGGTTCTCCCCAGGTACTCCGGCTTCCTCCACCCATAAAATTGTCACTGTCACGATTAGCCATTGTGCATAAGTATGTGACCTTAAACATCAACAAATATAAATATATATAGAGGATATGGAATGAGTGTTTTTCTCATATAATATTTATGAAACGAGTCTAAGAATTTTCCGTTTTGGCGAGCCTCTGGCGAGCCCGAACGGAAAAATTCGGACGAGTTTCATAAATATTATATGAGAAAAAACACTCATTTCATATTCTATTTATCATACGACACACACACGCACAAATTAGCCATTTAGTATGACCCTTTTAACCCATCAACTAACTTGAGTTGCAGACGACACTTGGAAAAAACATCCTCGTATCACTATAAATGTTCATTTTTTGCTTCCAAACATAGGCTATGACCCCTCATTGGAACGAGCTTGTCGAGCTCGTTCCAATGAGGGGTCATAACCTATGTTTTGGAAGCAAAAGTGAAAATACAAAAAAAAATGAATGGCGTTTTTCTTGTAGGTAAAAGATTAATACAAAATAACCCACCCAAAATAGGACAGATGACGTAAATTCTCCCTACTGAAATTATGCAAATATGACCCAGTTGTATTTTGTTTAGCCAATCAGATTGTCCAGTTTTAAAATTGATCAACGAAAGCTCCAAACTCTAATTATACAAATTACGAAAATGTGGCCCAGTTGTATTTTGTTCAGCCAATCAAATTGTCTAGTTTTGAAATTGACCAATGGAATTGACGGAAGGCTTTATTTATCACTGATCAATATGAAAACAAAATATCAAATGTTTTAAAGTGAACAAAACGGACGAGTCATATGATAAATAAATATATTTAATGGAATTATGACATATCATGTTCCTGGACCGGAAAAAGCGGTCTCTCAGGTTAAATGCTTAGCAGTTTGTCGTACTGGATTGTCATCATCTTGTTGACAAAACTAGATCAGCCAGATGAAAGGAAACGCCTGCGGTGAGTGTATTTTAAGACTCATTCATACTTGGTTTCAGTGAATGTAAATCTACAATCTGCAAAACACCATACACAATAGACATGTAATAGTTACTAATGAGGTAGAGGTATTCATGAATTTGAACAACCTGCCAACGTGCGGTATGTGACGCCGAGCCCCGAAGCATCGGGGTGTTACTGTACGTCGGCAGGGTGTTCAAATTCATGAATACCGACAGCGAGGTCAGTAACTTACTAACACGCCAATTCACAGAACGCACGGGCCCAGGTATGGTAAGTGAGTACAGGTGTCGTCACTTGAACACCTAGTCTATTGTTCTATCGGGTATTTCACGTCTCTTACCAACTCGGAGGAATTGGTGTGTAAAAACGTGGTTATTGTGGCGATGTGCCAACAGATCAATATGCACCATAACGTTGGAGTGATACTGCCCTTTATATAGTCGGCGGATTGCACTGTAGACCCTAGATTCATTCTAGAAACTGAAGCCCACCGGGACACTCCCCGGTAACATAAATGGGTTATTCCGACTCTGATCGACTTGGGTAAACGTGTCTACTAAAATACACTTAGATTGGAAGAGCAAGCAAAAACTAGTCATTTTTCTCTTTCGTTCGTTGAGAGCAGATTAAGCACTTCAGATGTGTCATTGTTGCACTCAAGAGGCGTTTGTTGTCACAATAACAATTTTTGGATTGTATGATGTTTTTTTTTTGTTTCATTGACACGTTCCATGTGACATGTTTGCAAATGAGTGCCCACATGTTGGGAATATGTGCACAAAATTTCAAAACAGCAACAGGAAAAACTCTGCCCTCAAATGATATCTCGGACATTTTTGCTGAGATTTAACGACACTTTCAAAAGCCAGGCTTACCTTGTGTCGAACAGTTTTACGGGGGGGGGGGGGGGGGTGGGGGTGGAGACGTGATACCCGGAGAGAACCACCGTGCATCGGAGAACAACTGTCAAACTCTCCAACGTAGTAACTCCATACAAGCAGGAATAACATTGTTGGACACAAGTACACCATTGACGCGCGATATGCCTTAGAACACAGCACCACTGTGCCCCACCCCCACACGTAGATAACCGTGATTACGTGCCTTGCCCAAGGATTCAACTCAGCTAGCCGTGGTGGGGATCGAACCGTGCACCTTTCGGTTTGAAGTGAAATGTCGTAAACACTGAGCACCCCCCCCCACCACCCCCACCCCCACGCGCTCCAGACATCTCGGACTATGTGAAAAGCATATTTAACCCTTTACCGAAGGTAACAGCCAAAACCAGCCAGCACTATTCACAAAAATGGCCAATTAATTTTCATTTTTTTCTCAAAAACATAGGTTATGACTCCTCTTTGGAACGAGCTCGTCGAGCTCGTTCCAATGAGGGATCATAATCTATGTTTTTGAGACAAAAAATGGAAAAAAAATAGTTATTCAAGAATTTTATTTGCAAGTGTCGTCTGCTTTTCATGTTAGGTAATGGGTTAATAAACGAGCAAATATCAAACTAATAGACTAGGAGGTGATCCAGGGAATCGTTGCGTCCAAACAAATTTGTCGAGTCGTCTGTACGCCCTTCGTTGAAAGATGTCATGACCGACATGGCATTGTTTCAAAGCACCCTTTATATACCAAGACATTTTCGGACAAAACATGAATTGCCCTATCGTATTATTGTATTAAGATTTTTTTCGGACACCTCGATATGGTAGTCAGGGGTTGCACGGTGCTATTATTAACAACGTGAATGCCATAGTTAACAGAAAAAAAACTGGAACAATTTTAGCGTATTCGTTTTTGGTCCATTGTTTGCACAAATGAAAATTGACCATGGAGGGTTGTGCGGTTCGCGTTTTGTTGGCTGCACACAACTAAATCGTCTCCATGGCAGAGGCGGACTAGCTGTGTAGTTCACTGGGAAATTGCCCAATACCAGTTCGTACATGAAATTTCGTGAAACTGCCCAAAAGGCGAATTGGATCTGATCAAAAAAAGGCTGGCTGTATATCGAAAAACCCTCTCTGTGGACTGACATTGGCAGTCCACATGGAAGGCCTTTCGATATGCCAGCAGTCCAGTTTGTCATTGGTCGCTCAGATTCCAAACGCAAAAGATGATGTAGTTCGAAAAATCAAAATGGTCTCCCATTTCTTCGAACTGTGGTCGGCCCTAAGAATCCCCCACCCTCCAAACAAACAAAAAATCAAAATGGGCTCCCATTGCTCCGAACTGTGGTCGGCCCTAACAATACCCCCCCCCCCCCCCTCCGCGCCTTGTCGTATCCATCTTTGCCGAATGAGCGATGCATATGATACAAAAATGCCATCCTAAATGCCCTCTATGTGGACTGTCACTTATCGATCAGATGCAAGAAAGGAGCGTTAGTAGTGAAGGCTGTCACTATAGGTACAAGCACTTAACACTGATTTCCCCATACCACAATGCTGTCACTATAGGTACAAAATTAACATAGGAATCTCCATAGGGGTGTTGTACCTATAGTGACATTTTTGTACCTATAGTGACATTTCTGGAGGCGAGAAAAAGATTTTAAATCTTTTTTCTCGCCTCCAGAAATGTCACTATAGGTACAAAAATGTCACTATAGGTACAACACCCCTATGGAGATTCCTATGTTAATTTTGTACCTATAGTGACAGCATTGTGGTATGGGGAAATCAGTGTTAAGTGCTTGTACCTATAGTGACAGCGATGGGGTAGAGGCCTCCCAATAACTTTATACTGCCAAATATGTGTATTTTGCTTATTAATCAATCTTTCCATACTTTAAACCATACAACACTTTACTGTATGGAAGGATTGGTTACTAAACATACAATATCTTACCCACAGTGGAAACTAAACTTTTTTAAAATACGGAATATATGTACACAGAAACCTATTTCATGGCATTGTTACCCCCGTTAACATAACAAACGGGAGACTCAAAGAACCGCTAAGACAGCAAAGGGATAAAATGTGTTTAGTTTAATTGGCGCACTTTCTTTTTCTCGCCTCCAGGGCTGTCACTATAGGCCAAAATATGTCACTATAGGGACAAAACCTTATGGAGAATCCTATGTTAATTTTATCCCTATAGTGACAGCATTGTGGTATGGGGAAATCAGTGTTAAGTGCTTGTACCTATAGTGACAGCACTGGGGTAGAGGTCTCCCAATAACTTTATACTGCCAAATATGTGTATTTTGCTTATTAATCAATCTTTCCATACTTTAAACCATACAACACTTTACTGTATGGAAGGATTGGTTACTAAACATACAATCTCTTACCCACAGTGGAAAAGAGAAGTATCTCTTAACTCTTTTTCACTTATGGGATGGAATGGTGAAAAAAAGAGAAGTATCTCTTCTCTTTTTTACTGGTGAGGGTGGGGTAATGGGTCACCACTACATTGAAACAGAAAATAAGAGTTAGTTTTTTTTTTGCTACCACTATTTAATACATCAAGCGAGAGGAACATATGTACACCGAGATCTGAGATTGACTATAAAAAAAAGTCTTTTTACATTGAGATATAATACATAGAGCGAGAGGAACATATATATATCGAGATATGAGAATGACTATCTATAGAAACCCTATTTACATCAAGAATTGTTGTGTGATACCGCTTTATTGGAAGGTTTTTTATGTTGGTTTTCTTGTGAAATTATCGACAGCCAGTTTTTCTTGCAATAAAGCATTATCACATATTACATATGATACACAACAGTGAGTGACAAAAAATATACAATAGAATTTTTTATCAAAAAAAAAAACTCTGTGGGTTGTTTTGACACCTGATTACAGTCATTTTAAATAATGTCTATAGTTTTGCTCAAACCATCGACGGACTTCTCTGTCATTCTCTTGAAAATTTCTTGGGTTGAATTTGATAGTAAGAACTGTCTCTAAATCATATCCTTTAGCAAGATGATCTAAAACAAATATACAGTACATACCACACACCACAGTATGAAGACTCTGTACTCTCATTGTGTTTATAGTCCATGAATCTGTGTTTTTCACTATGAAATTGTATATGTCTTTATGTAATGGTGGTAAGCCATAAGAATCAAAGTAGATGGCTGAATGATTGTCTTTGAAATATATCACCACCCAGTGTTCTCCTGGTTCTTTTGATGAATCTGTGTTCACAATATAAGCTTTTCTGTGTTTATGCTTTTGTTTTGGTAATAAGTCTCTTGAACACACTTTTCCATTCAATGATGATAACCTTTGAGAATTATCAAGAATATATTGTAGCTGAGTGGTGTCTTCTTAGCCCTGAAAAGGGCTGTTGTACTTTTTTTTTAATCAACTTCTTCTTCTTCTTCATTAACAAGTGGTGTGTAATATCCCCACTCTTTCTCTAATAAATCTGCCCAATTTTGAATGTCTTCTTGTGTGTTAATTTTAAAGTTCAAATTCATATATGTAAAACAGCCTTCAATATTCAATTTCTTTGCTTGTATGTACAGTTTATATAGTACACTTGATGGGCACACTTTTTCCATACAGTCTTTCAAATACATTTCAATCCATATTCTTACATCCTTTCTTATACAAAAGTCATGTTTTGCTCCAGGTATTCCTTGACATCCATAACACAGTTTATTCACTTCTTCTTTTATCAAAGGTGTCACTTCACTCGCAACAATTTCTTTAAATAATCTAAGGAACAGTTTTTCATTTTCTGTCTTCACTCGCCTCATTATTTGTATTCTTTGTCTCATTTCTCTGTGCATCTTGCAATGTTCACATTTACTCATTGTTAATAGTCAAATATCACTTCTCTGAACTTGTTTATTTGTATTTCACTATCAAATTCTGCATAGACAACAACGTTGATCACCTGTGTCAGAGCTTGAGCAAACTGAAGATCTATTCGAAGGTTGCCAGACTTTATAGGATGAGCTAATGGTCCACTGCTTGATTGATCAGGTGTCAAATCAATTCCCCAGAGGGTATATCCTTTTGCATAATCCTGCATTGATATATTAAATGTTTGATTTTGTCCAAAATAGCCCATTGCTTCAAACAAGGATAAATATGAATTTAGATAAAGTCCACCTTCGAAATTTGGTTCAAAGGGACGTGATTTAATGGAATGTCCATCCACTGTAATTTCCAACTTGTTCAAATTGAAATGTTGAAAATTAAATGGAGATGTACCAATATCTCCATTTAAATCTTTATTTGAAACTAAACCAAGAATTATTCGTTTTGGCATCTGTTTATGAAACAGATGGTCTTCTATTTTTGATCGAAGACCGTTTCCAATGGTAAAAGTTTTAACTTCAGTACGTCTAATGGGCATTTTATAATTTGTTCGATCTATTTGTGCATTCAGATCATTTGCAAATTTAGGAATTAAATCCAAAGCTGGTATTCTGAATATGGCTTTTTGAATTTCGATTTTTCCATCTACACCACCAATCAGACAAAATTTAGTTGGGGAGCGATGAATTTTAACTCTCATTTCCACACCATTTGGTAAATATTTCTCTTGCACAAACAGATCTAAATGCATCTTCCCTCTTAGTTGTACAGATTTACTGTTTGCAATTAATTTGTGACGTTCAACCAAACCTTTGTTTGCTGAATCTTTAGCAAATGCAGTATGTTGGCCAGGGGTATCTATATACCACATCTCACTAGCAGCTAGATGTGTTTTTTTCACATCTTTTGAATAGCTCAACAGATTTTCAAAAAATGCTCTATAAGGATACATGTCTGTATTGGTGGTTATCAAATTACCGTTCAGTGTCACATCAACTTTACTGAACATGCTGTGAAAGAAATTATTGATAGGGGTAATATTCGTATCATCTTCCAAATCACCCCCATCTTGCTTTGTAATTTTGAACTGAACCTCAAGTGTAGATGCTGCAAGATCTAGCCACTTGGTTGTTTGTCTGGGGATTAAAAATTCTATTGGTGAAGAATTATTTAAAGATGCAATAGGAAATTGCTCAATCTCACCAATATTTTCTATACCACTCGCTGTTGGTGATACATTATCTGGATCAAATCCACTACAAAAATGCTCGCAAGATCCATGCAACATCATGATTTAATCGAATATATCAAGTGGTCTTGAATTTCGTTTTGAATAAGATTGCCGTTTATGTGTCTTCCCTCTTTGAGAACGAATGACTGAGTGATGTCTTGGTTCTCGTTTCTGTCTTTTTATTCCCAAAGCAGCTTTACCCACTGATGTCATTAGATCTTTTGCATGAGTGAGCATAACTTCTTTGGTTGGTTTACGATTTCTCATCAATTCATTTGCTATTTCTAAACCGTGTTTTAATCCTTCTTTCTTTAAAGTTCGAAATGCATTTTTTGCAATTGGTTTTATTAATGGTACAGCTGATCTTATTGCTGAGCGAAAAATGGATCCTAATCCATAACCATATTGTCGTGCTACTCCTCGATACACTGTAGGCATATTTTATAAATTGAGTTGATGTCTCTGTCTAAAATGCAACTTGACAACACTCTTTCCACTTGAAAACTGAATGTTTTTACCAGTATTCCCATTTATATTTATAGTGATATAATCAAAAGAAGATTTTGATACTGGTACATAATGTACATTATCAAATTCTTTATGAGTGTGCAAAGATTCGTCACGTGTTTCAAAGGGTATCACACGTAAAATGGGTGCTTCTATATCACCAAGAAATGTATAATCTGCTATGTCGGAATAAATAAAGAGCTGATTAAAATCCACATTTAAATCCACATTATATTTAAATGCATCTTTTGCTGTGTTAGGAAATATTACTGGAAACATACCATCTTTACACCCCAATTTTTCTGATAAACTTTGTGATAATTGAATACCGACTGTTCCAATACTATTTGATACAATTTTTACACGTGATTGTCGAGATGAATAACCAAGATGAAATGACACACCAAATTCTTTAAAAATATCACCCAGTTTTTCTTGAATTTCTGATTCTATTGCTTCTACAACATGACCACCATTTGCATATGCACCTGATAAAATACTTAATTCAACAGCAGCAACACCCTTACGTACTGTATGTTTGAAAAACGATTTATTAATATTATTAATGCGTGCTGATATTTTTGAATCTGTTACAATGATTTTAAAATTTGATTCATCATCTGTTATATTTCTTGCCTCAGATGGTAAAATTACTTCAACTAAACCCACTTCCCAATGTTCTTTATTAATATGAATGGGTTTAGATAATTTTGTTTGAAAACAACATTGTATGTTATTTGGAAACATATCCATAGAACTATCACTCAGTAGTGTTACGTAAAATGAATTCATTTTTCTTCTCGTGAGGTTTCAAATATTTTAAACCTGGACTTGGAAGAATATATCCTAAAGAACTACTCAATAACACTAACCACAATTCTTTGTTTGGGGATTGTAAACTAAGATGAATGATGGCTGTAATTATAATTGCATAAATGACAATTATTTGTGTGAAATAAGTTACTTGATTTTTTGCAACAAGACTTCCACAACAATTAAATTGTGCTTGTTGATTTTGTACTTCAACACTTGCACTTTCGCTACTCAATGTATTTTCATTTAGTGACATATTCTTTTTATACTATATCTGTTTCTGCTACCCAACTATCAAATTTCGTAGGATAACCTTCCCAATGTACTTTAAGTTCCTTGATGAGTTTCTTACCAACACGCCTTGAACGTTTGGTAAGAACTGAATCAATGATATATTTTTTATCATCTTTTATAATTTGAATTTTTTGTGGGTAAAATGTTCCCTGTATATTTTCACCCCCCATATCTTCGAGTTTATAAGTGGGTGGTGTTGTATGTTTTACATGGGTGATTTTAAATAATTCTTTTGTCCAATTTGGTAAATACCCTTTTTCAAATGTATGTTTGGTTTTGTTAATGCGTACTATATCACCAATTTTAAATTTTATTTTTTTCTCTTTAGATTTTTTACCATATAAATTTTGTGTTACTTGTACTTCATTTTCTATTGATACAGATGCAGGGGTTCTTTGAATACTACGATGGAAACTGTGATTGTATCCATCAACTAAATTTTGTAACACATCAATATATCTTAACGTACGTTTGTGTGTAAAATATTTCCACATTCGTGTTTTCAGTGTGCGCTGGAAACGTTCTACAATACTAGCTTTTGTTTTGGGGTTCTCTGTTGTGAAAAAATGAATTTTTTGTTTCTTTAAAAATTTCTGCACATCTTTATTTTTAAACTCAGAACCTTTATCTGATTGTAAAGATAATGGTTTACGACCAGAAGTTTTTAAAATTCTTTGGAAGGATTTTATTAGTGTTTGTCCTGATTTATTGTGTATGGGTAAAACCCATGCATATTTCGAGAAAACATCAATGACACAAACTAAATATCGGAATCGGTCATTGTAAGATTGTAAACTTTGTAAATCTGCTAAATCTATTTGCCATTGTTGATCAATACCACCCACTATAGTTTTTACGTCTTGCAAATTTTTTACGAATGGGTTTATGTAAAGTGTAAGTCCTCTCTCCTTTCAACCATTTTTTAACTTGATCAAGTGTAACAGATTTATCTTTACCGTGGGCTGCTTTGTATAATTTGTGTATACCACCATAGCTGGCAGGGTGATTTGTATTGTAATATATTTCGGTTAATAAATTATTCAATAGGCCTCCCATTTATCAGGAATTTTACTTTTTGCCAATCTACGTCTAGGTGTTTTCTTTCCTCGAAGTAGTTTACGTTTTGGAGTTGTTGAAAGAGAAGTTTCTAACCAACTATCTTGAGGGGGACTTTGATATTCATTGGGTATGCCATCCTGTTCTCTATTCATCCACATCCAACGTTCACGATTTCCAACAAAATCTTGAGGATTATATCTTTTAAACCACGATTGAATATTTCCCACCCTCTTGGTTTAAAGCCTTTTCGATGTCTGAGAACATCATTGACTAAATCAATGATATTTGAACCTTTTATGGGCTCTCCATCATAACTTAAAACACCCTGATTATCCCAACTCATGTGTGGGTGAGATGATAAAGCAGATAATAATGAAGTTGCTTTACGCCTCATTGTGACAGGAACACTTTCTAAAATATGATCTCGTAAAAACAATGACTTTCGGTCTGTCTCAGGTATAACCAGTGTTGGTTGTAATGCCTTCTTATATGACATTTGAAATTTTTGTAAATGTTCACCGTATTTTTGTTTTCTCTCACTTTCTGATAATTCTGAATTTTCTAACACGGATGATAATTCATTTTGCAGCAGCGCTGTATTAGTAATTTGAGGGTCAGGTGGTAATCTTGGGCGTTGAGATTTTTCACTTCTATAATGCTGCATTTCTTCCATCATTTGATAAGGTACAATAGCCATTTTCTTCATATTTTATTCACTAATTTATTTGCAAGATTTGTTGTAAGTCCTACAGCTGGTGCAAGTAAACCAAGTAATGGTAAAAACCCACCTTTTTGATTTAAAATTTGTTTTTTTCTTTTTAAGTGATAATGATTTACTAGCAAGGGATCTTAGTTGTTCACGTTTCGGGTGTAATTTTTGTTTCTGAACAGGGGAAAGATGTATGTTCCCTTTTAAAAGATTATGACAACATTCTGCCACGCAATTAATTAATTCTTTTGGTGCATTTTTCATAATTTGTTTTTGAAATGCTGGTGGTGTTTGACTTAGTGCCAATAACACCCCACCATCTTTTTTAACTAGTGGAATTTTACGAGATTGTTTTACCATCTTTCCGTCACAAAGACCATTCATAAAATGATATGGCAGACAAATGCAAGTCATTTTATTCAACTAAAATAAGATCTTATCCTCTTAACAGGTTTTTGTGCATTCAACGCTGTGAATCGTGCTGTCATTGGAATATTTTCTTTCAGTGCTACATTCCCCACACTCTGTCTAGACATCATAGGATCATGCGATACTCTAAAGCCACCAGATGTTCCATGTGTTAACTTTAATGGTGGTACTTTTTTCTGTTTTTGAAGTTTGCTCACTAAAACAGACTTTGTTTTTGTCAGTTTTTGAGGAGTGACTAAGAAATTTGCACGCACGTAATTTTTATCAACATTTCTTTTGATTTTTTTGTTTTTAGACAATTTTCGTTTCTTACTTTTTGTTTTTGTAAATGGTGAATAAAAATTACGACTTGTTTTATGTCCATCCCATCGAATTAAATTACGAATAATAACACCGCCAAAAAATCCACCACCACCTGGTTTTAAAATAATGTTTCGCTTGGTTGCAAGATCAACTCTTGGATTTGCAAGTTGTTGTAAATCCTGTCTATGCTTATCCATATATGTTAGAGTTTGTTTTGGCAATTTAATTTTTTTATTGAGTATGATTTTACTTGCTAACATAAACCATTTTAAAATTTTCTTGAAACCTTTCTTAAGTAATTTTTCTCTTGCAAACAGATTTGTCTGCTGACTCAATTGTTCTAATGATCGGATAAAAGATACCATTGTGATGTGTACTCATCAACAAAAGTTTTTACCAAGTGATACAAAAAGTTATGGATGCAGCTTTTTATAGTTTTGTGTAAATGATGGGACCCCGTTCATTATGTGTCACCCAAGGATGAAAAATATCAGTTCTTAATCTCAAAGAGTCGGGGGTTTTAGGATGAAAATCAATTAATAAATAACCATGATCAGTACTCGTTGCATCTTGATAGGATGCATTTAAATGGGGTAATTGGACTTGATTTGCTAACACTTTTATCTGCCCTTTATCTCTGGTGTTTTGAAACAGAATCATATAATGTGCATTTAAACTTATGGTACGACTAGCTTTAGATTGTTGAAACATATTTTGTGTGATGTATATGACACTTGCATTTCGATGATGGCCTTTTTGTGTGAACCATAATTTAATTTTTTCTTCATCTTTATCACCTAACATATCATCAAAAACCACAAGATGTGGAATAGTGACATCACTGACAATTTCATATTCATCATCAGGAATGCCTTCTATGAATTTAACATCTTCACTTTCTTTAAGTAAAGCGTATGTATTTTGCCATTCTTTATAACACCAAACAATTTTTTGTGGTGGGATTTGAAATAAGTCACGTTTCATATCAATAAGCTTTTTGACAAATACTGTCTTTCCTGAACCACTAGGCCCCGATATAAAGATATTACAGGGATGTTGAAACAATAAACATTCACTCATTGCCATGACTTCTTTTTTTTTAACCAAAAGGAATATCAAAACATTGACTTATATACTTTCTACCTCCATAGCTTCTTCACATCTCTGTGTGGGTTTTCGTTTTAAGGGTGATTTTAACTCAAATAAACTTTCTGAAGAACTCTGATCTATTTGTGGCATACATTGTCTATACAAGTAATTAATGATTTCTTCATCATAAATAATAAAATCCCACATAACTCTTGTCCAAATATTTTGTACATTATCTTTGTAAAAAGCATTCATGATTTGTAATGCATTACAAAATTCCCCATACATTCCATCTTTTTCTAATTGATTTTGAATGAAATCTTTTGTTATTGTTAGATAACCAGGAGTGATCATTTGAAATGCATATAATAATGCCTTACGTGTGATCTTGTTTTCTAAGATGTGTCTTACTGGTTCCATGGTTGAAATCAAACTGATGATTCTTTTGTCTGTTCTGATGTACTTTGTGCATCAGATATTACATTACACCATGTGCTTTGTGTATCAGAAGAGTCAGGAAAATCATTTGCTGGACCATCAGTAAATAAACCACTTAACTTATTCCTGAAATGTACTGTGGCATGATTGCCAATTATTTTACTAAATGATGATGTACTTTGATCATCTATGACCATGAGTGCAAATAATGAATTTGAATCTGGAAAATCATCTAGAGTTTTATCATATTTTTTCATTGTTGAAAATATTTGTTTTAAAGTGAACCCATTATCCATGACTGCTAATATTTTATCAGGGGGTGTTTGCATACATGTGGGTGGTTTATATAACTGACAGCCTCTAATAAGTTTCATGTAAGGACAATTTGGAGAATACTTGACATGTTCTTGTAAAGGAATATCCTTTTCTTCCCAATTATGTAAACCTTGTCCACATACAAAACACTTCACTTTACCACCCCCAACACAGAAAAATCCAGCTTTGGCTAATTCTTCTTTTTTCGATTGTAAGACTGGGTAGGAAGTCCAATGAAAACTTTCAAGTCTTTTTAACTCTGATAAATAATTAGGGAAAGCAGGCTCGAGTGGTAAAGACATCTTGTCTGTTCTCTGTTCACAATTGAAATGAGTTTTTGTGACGGATATTTATACCTTAAACCCATAGGGGAGGGTATCATATTTACCTACTACAAAACGTTTTGTGTATACAGATCTGAATGTTTTGGTTTGTGCTTCACTTGTGACTTGTCTGTTTTTATTACGTTTAATTTTATGTGTGTACTCAATGTTTATTTTGTAATTCTCTCTGTCTCGTGCACACTCAACCATTCTCTCAAAATTAACTTTTTGTGATGTTTTGAAATCTAATGTGATCCCCTTAACTTTACATGTGGTATGTATTTCTCCACCTTTAATGTATTTGTATCCATAATTCTTTGGCCCTAATCCAACAAACTCTGTGATTTTTGCCTCTGGATGTTCATCTGTCCATTGACCTAACCTGCTATTTACAATTTTTGGGTTCCAAAGTGTGGGATTATGGATGTAAATACAACTGTCTGTGTCAAAGTATAAAACTCGTGTTCCTAATTGTTCCAAAACTTTATATAATTCTAAACGCGCATACGCGGTTACAAACGATGCTACAACAACATTTGCTGAACTGTGTGGTGTGTAAACATCTGCAGTGTCTATATAGTTTACTAAAACAAATTGATCATGCTCAAAAAATTCCACATTGTTCACAATTTTGTCTTTGCTCTGTATTATATCAAAATATTCGGACGGTTCATTTATATATTTAGTTTTACTTTTGATATTGTTTTGTGCATTCTTTCCCCAGAGACAATTTAACATGGTTTTGGCAAACGATCTTTTTCCTGGATTTTTTTCAACATTTTCCAAATAGATGTTTTCAATTTGTGCATAATCTTTTTTAAATGTGTTTTTGTCTGTTTCTGTTTTCACCCAATCTGGAAACCCGCTAGCTTCTTGTTTCATTTTTAAATATTTGTTCACATAATGTTTGTAAATCTCTGAAGACCATTCATCCCAGTGCCAAATCTGATAAGTCTCAATTAAAGTGTAACCCAAATCAAATGACTTGTTAAGTTCGACAGATGTCCATGTACCTACTATTGCATGTTGGTCTGGTGTGTGTTTACACTGATCTAATTCGTGTTCTGCACATGTTTTGCAGAGTGTAAATGTCATTTTCTTATTACAATGAATGGGGAGAACTGGTAAAAAAAGATTTTGAGGGGGTAGGATCTTACATTTGATAAGTCCTCTATATTCCCTTATTTTGTCAGTGTCTATGTTTTCATTTGTAAGAATAACTGGATGAGAGACTGGATATTCTCTGTGTTTATTGACATATGGGTAGAGTGAACAAATGTCTATGTATTTAATTTCTGTGTCTGTATTTTCATCAATTTTGTAATGTAATTTAATGGCATTTGTTCTCCCGCCAAACAATGCATCACGTGGCTGAATGGGATCCATGTGTGGGAAAAATGTATCTATAGAAGCTCGAACATCTGGCTCCGTTTTGCATAGATGATCAAATTCGTGTTCCCACACTATGTGTACATTATACCCCAATGATTTGAAATGTTTTATGCGATCTTGGGTTTTGTTGTACAGAGATTGATAGAATTGTGAATTGATTGGATTTTTCTCGAATCTGTCAGGATAGCAAGTCTCACATCCATGCCACATACATCCATAAAATTCATAGATTGTGTTTGTCTCTTTGTGAAAACCATCTACATGATAATTTCCAATTCTAGTTTCCCCACCATTTAGTGCATGTTGAATGTGTATGCCTTCTTCTTGTGCTAGTAGCTGTAAGAATCTAATGGCTTTCATGGAATATCGAACAACAGTGGGATATCCTATGTCTGAAATGATGGCAACTGTGTTTTCTGGCATTGAATTTTTCCGCCAAGCTTTATTGCAGGCATCAGCTAAAGTCACAGCTTCCCTGAAAGGATCTATCCCATCACATTCAATAAATTTTTTTCTGAACTCCCCGCACCCTCTACGGAGGATGTCTACATCAGATTTACAGTACATGTCCATTTCTTTGGCAACATTGAAAGTAGCATTACTAGTAAATTTTTGATTGTACCATTTAATAAAATCATCCCTGACTGGGGGAGACATAGAATCAGGCATGTATAATTTTGCATCTAAATAAGGTCCGATGTAGTTTTGATATGATTTTGTGTTTGCCAGATGAGGAAAATAACCTTTTGCAAGTTCACTTAAACCAAATGTTTTAGGGAATTGTGCCAATCTCATAGAAAGGAAACTCAATGAATCGATGAGTCTAACACCACAAGCTTTCAGAGAAATAATTTTGTTTCCATTCATGATGACATCGGGTTTTGATGTAGCAGATTCAATGAGATGTCTTAAGATAAATTGTGCATCGAACCCTCTTGAATTGTGAGCAATAGCTGTTGTATCTAAATGTTCCTTACTGAAAAGCCAATTGCAAAAATCACTCAAAGTAGATTCTCCTTTAAAAATATATTCCCTTCTTCCAACTTTGTCACAGAAAATACATTCTTGATCTATAGGCTTGCAAATACATTCCCCACATGCACGGTGTGCAACACAGTAATTTGGGGTATGGAGACCTGAGTCTTGAGTTGTTTCAAAATCATAAAACACAAAGGGTACTTTCGGCATTTTGTCTTTCTTGGGTGGTTTGTATTTTGGAATGAAACAATAATGTTCGCTTTTGACTAATTGATGGCAATATTTGCATTTCTTGAAGCCATTGCAGATGTGTGTTCCGCTCCCTGGATATATGTGCATTTTACATGATAAACATTTCTTCACTAATCGACAGATTGATTTTTCTTGGTTCTGTAATAGAGTTGTGTGATTTTTATAACAAGATGAACTTACAAAATCTCTATTACAAGTGTAACAGTGAACAGGATGTTCAGGTGTACATGGCAGTGGAGAATAACATACACAGCCTTTCGAACATCTGTGACGTTCTCTGTTATTATAGCCTACATTGCAATATTCACAATAGTAAACACACCCTAAAAACCCTGTAATTTTAGTGATGGCGTCAAAATGCTGGTCGTGGTGATAAATGTGAATAACTTTACTCTCTTTTGTAGTTTGGGGTGGTTCGTATAAAAACTTTTCTTTGACAAATTGTGGGTGGATTTTGATCACATAGTCTGGTGAGAGTATCTCTTGAATTTTATGATATTCCTCATACCCACAAGTTTTATTATATTCGAGGCCTGCTTTATCCATCAATATTTTAGCTTCCCACTCCTGTGTCGGTCTGTTGGATCTTTTTATTTTGTTCCATTTTTTCTCCCAAAGTTCTGAATTATCTTTATCAACATGGCATTTTCCCACTACAATGGCACGTGCGAGACACATGGAATCACAGGAGTTTTTAATTTCGATAATACTTTTCTTATTTCCAATCAGTTTGCCAACAGATGCAAATGAAATGGGTGCATTTCGCCCAGACCCATGTGGTAGTGAAGTGTGTGTTATTTCTAAAGATAATTGACCATCGTGTATAGTAAAATTCTCATTTGATTGAATAACTTTTTCAATTTCATCTAACACTGTTTTTCCAGTGACACCCATAGCCTTTGTAAAAGGAATAAAAATACCCACCTCAAGACCTGGATGGTGGATAGATATCCTCACAGGATCTCTGTCTTCTATACCACACTCTCGCTTCACATCTCTCACTAACGAATCAAATATTTCAGTTAGAAACTCGAGTGGATTAGTGCCATCGAATTGCTTTAAAGTCACTCTGCATACATGTGATTCAGAGTGAAATTTTCTGGATGTACGTAATAACTGTGGATGAATGGAATACAAATTCTGTACAGAATGTGTATTCCATTCATCTTCAGTCAATCTCGACTTCTTAGCATCGGGCGTTACAGGTTCTGTGTCACTATCCTCTGATTCGCTGCAGTCTACTAATCCCCTCTTCATCTTTGAAAAGCACGTCTTTCAGCCTGGTCAACTCAATCACAAGTGTGTTTCACCCCACTCCCTCCCCTCACTTTTTATACTTTTTTTCAACGACCAGATATTTGTGTTTCAGTGAAAAACACAAATATCTGGTCGTTGAAAAAAAAAGTATAAAAAGTGAGGGGAAGGGAGTGGGGTGAAACACACTTGTGATTGAGTTGACCAGGCTGAAAGACGCGCTTTTAGTCTCCTCTGAACTTTTTTTTAAAAAATGAATAGAGATCCAAGAATGGACAAGACAAATGATGTTAAAAGCATATACTACAACCCATCCAGATGGGGTGAAGTGAAAAGACTTGTCAATGAGTTATATAAGTTGACACAACCAAAAGATAGTTGTTCGATTTGTCCAGAAAAACATCATCGGAGTTGGGCTTGCCCCAATAAAGGAGAGTGTTTTTTTTTGCAATGAGCGAGGACATTACATGAATGAATGTAAGAAGCGGAAAATGTATTTATCAACAGCAAATAACATGTCTCCGCAACAGATAGAGCGTCCACCTCCTTCAACAACTAGAGGGTACGGGTTTAATTCCATGCATCCTCTAAATAATATACCTGTTTTACCAACTGTGGGATTTGCCTTACATCCAAAAGCTGAGCAGACGGTGTTACAGGAATTCAACGATGATGATGATACTTTATTGTACAAAGTGGACATACCTACTGAATCAAAGATGGAAGTTGATGAAGAAAATTTATTCCCGGAGACAGAACCACCCCCGATGAAAGTGTCGAGAAAACGAAAACCCAAAAAGGACATTCAACCTAAAATGGCAAAATTTACCAAGAAGATGTGAATATTTTCAAAGTGACACTACACTTATGTAAAATTTCATGGAATAAAAATTCTAAAATGTGAAAATGGTGTTTTAGATATTTTTTTCTTTTCAGAGTTATTTTCCTCCGCCTTCCACCAACCATTGAATGGATGGTGGAAGGCAAGGGAAAATACCACTGATTACAATTTTCACAAGTCAACCATTCACCAATAACCCAAACCACAGAAGGCCACATTGAGTGTTGTGGCCGAAATATTTCCCCCTACTACTGTAAATAACATAAACCCCCTTTTTACACTCTCGGAGTAAGCCTCTGTGGCGAGGCAGGAAGTAAGGCAGTATTTGTTTTACTGTGGTAAATAAATTCTGTTTTTACTTGTAAAATGGCAAGTGAATCAAACAGTTTTTCGGTGGAAGGGGAAGAACTCTATCTTATTCAGCAGCAAGTCAGATTGTAAAAAATCGATTTTTTCTCTTTAGATCAATTACATCTGTTTTTTTTCCAGCACACGCATCAATTAATATCCCGCTGATAGTTTGAAATTTTCGCCAGTCAGTGTGTATATTTAAATTGCATTATTGTCGCTCCACTCCCCCGCCTGAAGCGATAATAATGTCGTTTTTTTCACACTGCGATATTTTCCCTCCACATTTTGTCCACATGTATAATATATAAAATTCACATCCTTCCACACAGAAGAGACAACTTGGGGAAATTATAAGCTGGTCTATTTTTCACACTGCGATATTCCATCAGCTAACTGCGTTCAGAGTCCTGTGGGGGTTCTATAATTTATAATGAAGATATCATGAATTATTTCTCAGATAATTCTAACCACAGGAATGCTTAATCCCCTTACACGAGTCTTGTGTTGGAAATTCTATTTCGACAAATGTTTCAAGTTTCATAACCATAAGAAAATTGTGTTTATGACCCACGCCAAGGTGTGTTTTCAGTCATTTAAGGGGAAAGCAAAAGGCGGCAGGAAATAATGCAATGAGTAATTCACGCGCCTTGCCCCCCGCTGGTCAGATGATGGATGATGAAATACTCAATGTATTAGTTTTCACCGCCAGAATGTCACAATTTCCCACACAAAAAATAATTTGGAGGGAAAGACTGACATTGTGTAGCAAAAACATCTGAGGAGTGCAAAGCATGATTTTCAATGTGGTTAAGATTTGTTTCAGAACGATATCTCAGAATTGCGCCTTCTTTTGCTGAATTCGTATCAACATCTGTTACGAATTTAATACAAGCATAAAAGAGAATAGCTTTTCCTTTTGGTTAAAAGGAAAAGCTATTCTTTTTTTTGCCGGTAAAACAGTTTACACTGCAAAAACATTCACTGTTTTGTGGTGTGAAAAATGAAATTGTTTCTCGGGGTTAATGTCACTGTAATATCTAAAGGTGAAATGTTGAAATCAGCTTCAAGCAGTTTTGAAAAAGTATTGAAAACACACATCACTGCCAGTCGATAAAAAACAATCAGTCCGTGAAGGAGTTTCTCCGCAGTTGCATTTAGTTAGCACATGTGTTTGAAAAAAATGTATCTCTTACATGAGCTATTTGTAGAATAGTTTCAACCGCAACGAGAGATATGTTTTTTTCAAACACATGTGCTAACTAAATTGACTGCAAGACACACATTCACATCGGATTTATAAGACATTCACGTGTAAAAAAAACACCCAGACGAAATCTGACAGTATTTTTATATGTCGTGTCTTCTAGTAATAAATAGAAAAAAAACTCCACCAGTCGAGCGATGTATATTAGGTAGTACGTTTTAAACAAGCAGAACATTTTGTCAGTATATAATGTGTATGGAAGACAAACCCACCTAAGCCTGTCAGTATAAAGTCATTGGGAGGCCTCTACCCCAGTGCTGTCACTATAGGTACAAGCACTTAACACTGAATTCCCCATACCACAATGCTGTCACTATAGGTACAAAATTAACATAGGAATCTCCATAGGGGGGTTGTACCTATAGTGACATTTTTGTACCTATAGTGACATTTCTGGAGGCGAGAAAAAGATTTTAAATCTTTTTTCTCGCCTCCAGAAATGTCACTATAGGTACAAAAATGTCACTATAGGTACAACCCCCCTATGGAGATTCCTATGTTAATTTTGTACCTATAGTGACAGCATTGTGGTATGGGGAATTCAGTGTTAAGTGGTTGTACCTATAGTGACAGCCTTCACTACTAGCGTTCATTCAGTTTGAAAAATCAAAATTTTCTCTCAGTCCGCCCTCTTCAATGCATTTCCCGTTAACATGTTTTGACCCAGTCCGATCCTGCACCGCGCACCTCCATGAGTAAGCGTAGCACTCAATAATCGTTTGATATATGTAGATTAATACACGTTCTGTGTTGTATACGTGTATGATAAATATGGTCATCTATTACCGTTTTCGCAGAACAATCCAGTCATTGGGTCTTCGCATGTACAGGCACATGTCTCATTGTCAAGAGTTCCTCCATTTTTACACATTACACCGAAACACACTGAAAATATAAGACAGCACCATTTACATTTGTTTTGTAATTAGTTACACTCGACCAATTCTCATTTCATAATTCACTTCACAGCATATCATGAACGTACACATGACTAAGCGATTTTTTTCAGATTCAAATGAAAAATAAAAACTGGCGAGGGCTTTGAAACTTATAAACAAGAAGACATTCATATATACGTATCTACTGACAAATATTTATCAGCAATGGGTGTTTAAAGTGTATTCAGTTCACTATGCATTTTGTACACTTTATAGTGACTCGGTGGAAGGGGGTTAGCTGCGTACAAAGTCGCCATTCTTTGTCAGAAGAACTTATTCTATATCCTATCCTTTCCCTTACTAGTAAAATAGGACCCAGTCACCGATGCTTCGGGTGGAAGTCCTCTAAAAAGGACAGCATGTGTATAAACTAATAACGAAACGAGACTTTATCTCTCCTTGTTGTGGCCACGGTTGGCCACTGTGCAGAAATATGTGACCTTAAACTCCAGTAAGTAAATAATAATTAAATACATATTAAGTATTCTTCTCTGGTTTAAAAAAAAACAAAACTATCAGAATAGATTAGACCTGGATTAACATCGACAACCGAGGTACACTGTGGATAAGCAACTTTATCAAAATATCAGGGTGAGTGTAAATGATTTGTTCACATAGTCTGTAATTTTACTATCATTCACTTTTCACCCGCTGAGTAATTTCAAAATAATTTTGTCAAATGGAGTCATGGCTGCTTTGAAGCAACCATGACAAGATTTGATAAAAATGCATGTATATTTAACTCCAGAAATCATTGGTCAAACGTCCAATAAACTTACAGGGGGAAGTGTGCTTAAATGTGCCCAAATTATATTTATTTCAGTGGCAAGACATTTCTTGTCCTGGCCAGACATATCCACTACCAGCGTTAAGGAGTTAAACTCGTGCCAGAAAGCGTGGAAGCACGGTTCTTTAATAATATTTTGAACACAAAACTAGCTGTTAGAAAACTGTCCGAAACGTGATCTTCACCTCTTGTCACCTGTTTACGTTTCGTATGGTAATGTGATTAGGAATCGCAAAACGACAATTTAGATCGGTTCGAAACTGTAGAAAGAGTTGATAGAAATTCTATGTCCGCTTACCTTCCTTCAACACCAAGTTATCTTTTCCTGCCGAAATGGCAACACCATACCATGGAATCTGAGATGCCATTTTCTCCTTCTCTATCGACGCAACTGAATTAATACATTGCGCATTACATTTGTTTTGACATGGGAGATTTTTTTTAAGTTTTACTTCCAGTAAAAATATCTGAATATCAATTACTTCATTTCTCCATTAATGTTTCCTCTTATTCTCGCGCATGCGCCTTTTTTGTTCTAGTATTCACAGAAAAAATTAACACATTAAAAATGTGCCAGTCAAGGGAAATTCTCAACTCTTATGGTCGAACTCTAGGGTGACGTCACAGAGGGTCATAGGGACAAAAATTGAATGACTCTGATTTATTTGAAATTTTAGTATGTAGTAGAGCTACGAAATTAGGAGACAGCTGTTTTTTTCGATTTAACGCAACGTTTTTAGATCACTCTAACCCTTTACCCAACGCAGACGATTTCAAAATTTATTATTTTAAATATCAATTTTTTAATTTTTTTCAAAGATTTTCAACAAAACCATATCATTTGAGGGGTCACATGATATGGTTTTGTTAAACTTTTTCGAAAAATAATATTTTTTCAGCCGCTGAATTTGCACAATAAACGGGCTAACGGGGGCGATTCGTTGGGTAAAGGGTTAAATTTTAGCCTATTTCCTTCATTTCTAACTAAGCGCCTTACACTCGTGATTGCAACTGCGTCCACTTTAGAAGAGATAAAGATTTCAAACTGCCGATAAATATTTCATCATTTGCAGATGTGTAACATTATTGTGTCATTTCATATTGAGAGACCCGATATCAGCGATGGCATTTTTACGTTTTTTCTGTACCTTTTATTTCCCACCTCGTTTTTAGCCTTAGGCTTTCGAATTTGGGGAATATAATCTCCATAAAAAGCCATATCTAAATATGTTGTGTCATCCAAGGAATTACTCACCTTTATGGTCGAACTCTAGGGTGTTGTCAGAGTGAGTTATAGGGTAAAAAATTAAAATGCGTCGCATTTGTTTTAAATTTTAATATGTTCTGAACCTCTCAAATTAGGAGATAGCTGTTTTCGTGTTTTCCGAGTTAACGCCATTTTGACGTTTTTGCGTCACCTTCAAGTTTAGCCTATTTTCTCTATTTGGGAAATAAACGTCTCTTGTTTTCCATAGTCAAATTCCCTCATGTCTGACGAAATACGAGACGTTTGTCTCTATTGTAATTCCTGTCATCGTTAGAAGTGAAAATATTCTCCGAACCCGTTTTATTTGACGACAAAATACCTCACAAATGTAATGTTCGATCTCGGTCCATTTGCCATGATCGAATTTACAGGGTATGTTCGATCTGTGATAGGAACGGTTTAGCGCCTCTGGTCGCGTGAAGCATGGATACAGATATGTTCTAATTGACCTGCTTCCGGCAATTAAAGCATTGTAAGAGTGAATTTACCTGCGGTTAGAGCACGAAGTCGACCGGCTGTCCGCCAATCAAATTTCGGGTTCAGAAAGAACAACGAGGTCAAATTAACTGATAAATTACAAACTTCAATGAAAAGGTCCACGTTCTTGACTCCAATTGTTCCCTATTAATAAATGATACATTTATGAAACTTACAACATCTGTTCGTGATCATATTAAGTTATTAACCCTCATTTTTGTCATTCCAATTTGACACACCCGAAGTAGGTAATAAATGCCGATTCCAGACCACTTGTACATGTACGTTTACCGCCATAGGGATTCAGTGTTAAATCGTGTACAGAGTGCAAAAAATGTCGTTTTTTCATGGTGGTCCTGAATCGGCAATTGTTTTGAGGCTCACAGATCGCACTTTTGACGTTCAAACACCCGTTGGCGAACTTGTAGATTCGACACATCGCTCAATCAAAAGTGAAAAAATGTACGAAATTTGAAGAAAATGTAAATTTAAAAATTCTGTCGACGTTCCCATCGCGGATTAGACCATCGATCTATCGTTGGTGAACGCAAGCAAAAAACGTTTTGCCGATTTCAGACCAGCATCAAAAAACGGTTTGCCGATTCTGGACCACCTACGTTCGCCAACGGGTGTTTGAACGGTTAAAGTGCGATCCGATTGGTGAAACCCATTTGCCGATTCTAGACCAGGAAAAATCGACCTCAAAACGTTTTTTCGACGTTCGCCAACGGTGAAAAGTGAGCGTAAAGCGCAGTTACTCATCGAGGATTTATTTTAAAAACCGATTTGGGCCTCCGGTACATGGGAAAAAGGCGGTTTGCCGGTTCTGTCGAGAAGGTGGTCACGTGACCTATCAGATTGAAGGTCTCGACGAGTGGATTAAGAAGATCGTAATTTTAACCCTCGTCGTGGGGTGGGGTCACGACCAGAGCCGAAGAACGTCTTCTTTTTTACATATCCAGGCATGTGAGGTATTAATATGAAGGGCTCGATGAATACATTACAAAAAGGACGTTTTCCATTTTATGTGGGGGTGGGGGTTACGCCCATCAGAAAAATCGAAAGTTTCGAGAAGGTGGTCATGTGACCTACCAAATTGAAGGTCTCTACGAGTGGATTAAGAAGATCGTAATTTTAACCCTCGTCGTGGGGTGGGGTCACGACCAGAGCCTAAAAACGCCCTCCTTTTTACATATCCAGGCATGTGAGGTATTAATATGAAGGGCTCGATGAATACATTACAAAAATGACGTTTTTCATTTTATGTGGGGGTGGGGGTCACGCCCATCAGAAAATCGAAAGTTTCGAGAAGGTGGTCACGTGACCTATCAAACTGAAGGTCTCGACGAGTGGATTAAGAAGATCGTAATTTTAACCCTCGTCGTGGGGTGGGGTCACGACCAGAGTCGAAAAACGTCTTCCTTTTTACAAATCCAGGCATGTGAGGTATTAATATGAAGGGCTCGATGAATACATTACAGAAATGACGTTTTTCATTTCATGTGGGGGTGGGGGTCACACCCATCAGGAAATCGAAAGTTTCGAGAAGGTGGTCACGTGACCTATCAAATTGAAGGTCTCGACCAGTGGATTAAGTAGATCGTAGTTTTAACCATCGTCGTGGGGTGGGGTCACGACCAGACCCGAAAAACGTCGTTCTTTATACAAGGCCAGGCATGTGAGGTACTGATATGTAGGCTCGATGAATACATTAGGAAAATGACATTTTTCATTTTATGTGGGGGTGGGGTCACGACTAGAGCCAAAAAACGTCTTCCTTTTTACAAATCCAAGCATGTGAGGTACTGATATGAAGGGATTGATGAATACATTACAACAATGATATTCCCCCCCCCCCCCCCTCGCCGCGGGGATGGGGTTATCGCCGATCAGAAAATCAAAAGTTTCGAGAAGATAGTCGTGTGACCTATCAAATTAAACCTATCGACAAGGATATTATGAAAATCATAATTTTTCCCCCTTCTTATAACGGTGGAGTTGGGACCATCTTGAAATCGAAAGTATTAAGAAAAGGTAGTTATGGAACATATTAAATTGAAAAAACAACAAGTTGAACCTGATGCATCATTAATTTTTGATATCTGTGTTCAAACATGAAATATGTTTCAATATATATGATTGTTATGCCAAATAGAGATGCACTCGCTTGTTAACAAGTCACGCCTTAAGATGTTTCCTTCAATAATAACTCTGTTTAGTGAACCATAGATTTGTCAATAAAAATTATAAGTTGATCTTCTAACGTTTCTACATATTGAGGATAGCCTATTTCACCATTTCCGAAAAAAGTGTCAATCCAAACTATTTTTTTTAGGAATTAGGAAAAAATGCCCACGTCGAGAAGACATTATAAAACTAAACTAAATTCAAATAAAACCATTTGTCACGTGTTAGAAAAGATTTGTACACAGTCTAAACGCACAAGTGGAAAAGTTGTTTTGTTTTTTTTATTTTACAATAGGAGTTAAAATATTTTAAGATAGGTGGAGTTATATAAATACAGCAACAACAAAAAACAGTGTTTACAATGTGTCAGCGTATGAGTGAATGAAAATGAGAAAAAAAGCTCTTTTTCTAATCACCTGGTAGCGAAGCATTACATCAGTAGTCGCGATATTGATGTCCTCCAACAGCAGCCAAGACATTAAGCTTTTTACGTCGACATACCACTTGTCCAAAACAATTCTCTTTTAACGCTAAAAGGGGTGAAATACATCTCGGTAACGACTCCCTTTTTTCTTGATCAGACACAGTTGTTGGCGGAAAGTTGACTGGAGGGTCGTTCAAAACAATTGATCAAATATATCGAACGAAAACGTCTCATTTTCTAACTACGATTGTCGCCGTATTCTAAACGTCACCACACTAATCATACAATACGATATTGGAACTGCATTACCTCTTGAATATTACAAATTTACGATTTGTATTGTCTTCAACACAAATCGTAAATTCCTTCCCACACCACCATACTTATATTATACCGCATCGAATCTGACATCGTCATCATCCCCTTGCTAGATAAACTTGAAATTGTCATCCGAATGGTGTCGTGAAGTGAGCCTATACGGGTTGATTAAGCTCGCAAGCTCGGGTAAGAGCTCGAGCTCTTGAGGTTTTATTTTGAGGATTCAGTGGACTCATGTTTATTCAATGAGCCTGATATCGTTTGGTAAGGAAACACAAAATTCTAGAGCTGGTGAGACCTCACAGAACTGTCAGTTATCACAACGTTTATAGTCCGATGTTACGATCTCTGATCGATAAATTTGCCCTAACATTCCGTAACAATGGTCGATAATAGAAATTAGTATAGAAAATCGTGTGAATTGTTCTCTGAAAATTGCATTCGCTTGTGCAGTATTTCTGATTTTTTACAGATTGCGTTCAGGGTTCAGTTTAAAAAAAAAACCTTGTCAAATGGTTAGGTTCAAGGGAAGTAACTCTGCAACAACTCATCCACCAAATGGTTAGGTTCAAAGGAAGTGACTCTTGTCATCCGTAGGTAGAGGTTTATTAAGAGGTTATCAGAGGTCATAATACAGGTTAGGTTCATGGAAGTAACTCGGCAACAACTCATCCCAAAGTAGAAGTTTATTATGAGTATATCAGAGGTGATGATACAGGTTAGGTTCAAGGGAAGTAACTTTGTAACAACTCATCCGTCAAACGGTTATGTTCGAGGGAATTAACTCTGTAATACCTCGTCCATAGGTGGAGGTTTATTATGAGATCCTCAGGAGTTATGATACAGGTTAGGTTCATCAAATGATTAGGTTCGAGGGAAGTAACTATATAACAACTCATTCATCCAAACAAAATTAAAATTCGATGCACCATATTAAGAAGTGTTTGAAAAAGACAACATTTTTTAGGTTAGGTTCGAGGGAAGTAACTTCGACAACTCATCCGTTCAAACAAAAATTAACATTCGATTCGCCATATTAAGAAGTGCTTGAAAAAACCTCCAGGTCTTAGGTTATGTTCAAGGAAGTAACTCTGTAACAACTCATACGTTCAAATGGTTAGGTTCGAGGGAAGTAACTCTGTATAACAACTCATCCGAGGTTTATTATGAAGTCATCAGGGGTCATGATACGGGCTAGGTTCAAGGGAGGTAACTCTGTCATCCATAGATTCAAAGAAGTAATACTGTAACACCGTGGTTTATTATTAGGTCACCAGTAGTCATGATAGAGGTGGGGTTTAAGGGAAGTAACGCTATCATCCGTAGATTCGGGGAAGTAACTCTCAACTCACCCGTCAAATGATTAGGTTCAAGGGAAGTAACTCTGTAACAACTCATCCGTAGGTTCGAGAGAAGTAACTCTATCATTCATAGGTTCAAGGTAAGTAACACTGTAACACCTAGGTTATAATTAGGTCATCAGGAGTCATGCTGCAGGTGAGGTTTAAGTGAAGTAACTCTATCATCCAGAGGTTCGAGAGAAGTAGCTTTGTAGCACCAAGGTTTACTAAGAAGTCGTCAGGGTAGGTACGAGGGAAGTAATAACTCATCCCAGGTTTATTATGAGGTCATCAGGGGTTACGATACGGGTTAGGTTCGAGGACAAAGTAACAGGTTCGAGGGAAGTAACTCTGTAACACCAAGGTTTATTATGAAGTCATCAGGGTAGATTCGAGGGAAGTAACTCTTTATAACAACCCAGCCGAGGTTAATGATGAGATCATCGGGGGTTATGATACGGGTTAGGTTCGAGGAAAAAGCAACTCTGGACAAACCTAATAAATATCATAAAGTATAATTCGTTGCAGTTTTTGTTCATTTTCTATAAAAAAAATTATATATTAAAAAATTGATAATAGAAAAAATTAGTAAGACCATACAAAGTTGATTATCTGTTTCTCAAACCATTTTTTCCAAAAAAGCATGCGGGCGAGCGGTCTTTTTGTTTTGTTTTTTTTATTTTCTCCCCGTGAGGTTGTTTGTGGTAATTCGAACCCCACCCAAACGCCTGGTGGACCACTCAAAATTTCGCAAATATATTGGTTATTCACCGTAGGGGTGTTGAGTCATAAATGAAGTGAGGTTTGAATGTTTTTTTTAAGTGAAACGTGATAAATTAATTATGACACAGGACGAAACACTTCGTGTGTGAAGCGTCTCAGGATGAAACGTCTCTGGGAACAAATCAAATGTCGAAGTGCCAACTTTCATAGATTTAGTTTACCAATAAAAAAAAAATCCTTTCTCAACCTGCCTAATAAAATCGTGAATCACAATTTTTCCCCCATTATATTCAAAATTATCACAACCCATTTGAACGGGTAGTTCATCCATAAATCATATTTTTTGGAAATCTGAAAATGAAATACAAAACGAATGTTTGCGTGTTTTTATTAACCAATTCGACCGCACATACCTACCTATATGCGATTTATTTTCAACTATGTCTGTTACTTTTATATCAAGGAACGGTTACTATTAGTTATCCAATTATCCTGCATCTCAAATGCATTTATTTAAATTAACTGGGAAACTCATAACGGTTTCAAACAACAGTACACAAATTCCCAATGACAGTCATTTAAAATACAAATGTTACTAAAATAAATGCCAGGAGACTGTGTTCCATTCAACATAGCACCTGACTTTGCAGACTTTTCTGAGGGTTGGTGCGAATCAAACAGTTGCAGAAAGAATTGATAAAATATTTGACAAACTTAATATTTTATCATATGACTCGTCCATTTCGTTCACTTCAAAACATGTGATATTTTGTTTTCATACTAATCAGTGATAAATAAAGCCTTCCGTCAATTCCATTGGTCAATTTCAAAACTAGACAATTTGATTGGCTGAACAAAATACAACTGGGCCACATTTTCATAATTTGCGTAATTAGAGTTGGGAGTTTTCATTGGTCAATTTCAAAACTGGACAATTTGATTGGCTAAACAAATACAACTGGGTCACATTTGCATAATTTCAGTAGGGAGAATTTACATTATCTGTCCTAGTCAGGGTGGGTTATATTGTATTAATCTTTTACCTACAAGAAAAACGCCATTCATTTTTTTTATATTTTAACTTTGGTTATGACCCCTTATTTGAACGAGCTCGGTCCAATGAGGTTTCATAACCTATGTTTTGGAAGCAAAAAAATGAAAATTTTTAGTTATACGAGGATCTTTTTTCCAAGTGCCGTCTGCAACTGAAGTTAGGTGATGGGTTAAAAAGTCACACTAAGTGTCTAATTTGTGCCTGTGTGTGTCATATGCTAAATAGAATATGAAATAAGTGTTTTTCTCATATAATATTTATGAAACTCGTCCGAATTTTCCGTTTGGGCTCGCCAAAACGGAAAATTCTTAAGACTCGTTTCATATATATTATAGGAGAAAAACACTCATTCCATATCCTCTATATATTAACTGGAAAAATATGGAAAAGTTGAAAAAAAAATTTCTTTTGTAAGAAAGTTGTTGATAAAAAATATAATTTTTCCATTTAATGTTTGTCAAAGAAACGTTTACCACTTATATTTTTATTCTTATTATAAAATTAAGGTTCCGAAAAGACGGCTTTTATTTTGGAAATGGAGCCATTGTCAATAGAAAAAAAAACATGCTGTTATTACATCTTTCTAAACATGGTTTGCATACATAAGGCACACATACTTATTGTAGCCATTCTTTATGCATATTGAGGAAAACACAAAATGAAAAGGCTTTAATGTCAAGAAGGTGTTTATGAATGGCAGGAAGACGTCCTCTCCGGCTTTGCCATTTCCATGCAGTATACACCTATTTTGTTATTTGATAACTTATATTGTACATGTGTATGCTGCTAAATAAAGTGTATTCATACATATACCAAATATTGTAACTACCTAAGGGATCAAAGTCGTATATAACTAGTGTGTTCCATGGAGTTAACACAGTGGGGGTCTATTATTGTTTTAATCTAGAAGAACACGAGTTACTGAAAGTTATTATGCGTGGAAATTTATAGCTCCATTTTCTATGGTATTGATTATTATTTCACGCTTTATTTGTATCTCTTTTATATGACCATAAGAAATCGGAAAAAAATATTCTGAATTTTTTTTATTCAAAATATGTTTAGGGGAATTTGATATTACTGGAAAAACATCTGTCAGAATTGCGAGAGCAAAGGATCTCATTACAGCATTTTTACCCCAAATTTCCAGATGTCGAAAAAACAGCATTTGAGTAACTTTTCAATGTTTCCACTTTTCTTGAAATAGTTCTTCAGGGTGTAGTTTTACGTGTGAAAATTATACTCTATTCCGAGTATCGTAAATGGTTCTCTATCATTCCAAGTTATGTTTTGTTCTGTCCATTTTTTCCATTCCCGTTTTTTCGCCTAGTAGATCTAGTTTGCGTTTCATCTATATTTCCTTTCAGGCCGAAAATAATTAAAAACATATTTGTTGACTCCAGTGCGTTGTTAGTGAATCGGCATCGTTCTGAAGAATGAAGGGTGGAATCAGTGGCATGTTGATTAAACGGGTATTTCTATACCTCTAATACTGTGGTCGGTTGTTTTTAACAAAGCCCTTGAGGATCTTAGCACAAAGGCACTAGAGAGAGCGAGAGTGGATCTCCTTGTCTAACCCATCTTTCTACACTAAAGAGTTCAGAGCAATGTCCGTTATCCAAGACACAACTGCAAAATATTGACGGCTCAAACCCGAATAGCTGTAACGTTTTTTTAGGAGAGATCATTGCAAAGAGTCGAATGTATTCTCAAAACTAAAAGGGCTAAAATTCACAGGCTTTCACAATTTTTGTCTTAAATCCATTATTAATCTAGATGCTTCTCCAGTGTACGTGCCATTCATAAAGCCAGGCCGAGTTACCATGATTAATTGAGGTGAAACTTTTTTTGATATTTTTGTGACTAATGTGATAGATGAAATAAATCACCAGTGTTTTTATATATTTGTTTGCTTTCGGTCGATAGCATATTACCCCTGCTCTCCGTGCGATTTAGAGTTCATAGTTTAGAGAACTTACAAAAATGTGCCTAAATCTTACCCACAAAATTTCTGCTGTGAAATCGTCCGAGCCAAGACGTTTATTATATCTCACATTTCTCAAAGCCTACAACTTCTCCTCTTCATCTACTGCTGAACTTTCTGAATATAGAGCGTCTCCTTCCTCCCAAAATTGTTAAAGGGATTGCTCTTGTCAACAAAACCCACATTTTATCAATGTCGTTTGTTGGGGGTGACGTGGACGGTCGAGAGTTATAAAGGCCATCATAAATGATGCTTTGCTCCGAAATTATTTCGCATAAATTTTCTGTTTTGTTGCATCTGGTTTGATTAGAATAGATTAGGTATATTTATTCTGTATAGTGTCTTTTCTCTAGGTTACAAGAATAGTTGGCTTCCTGTCCCATTCTACTTTGCATTTACAGTTTGTTAGAAGAATAAAGCCCTTTATTTTCCTTTCTCTGATTTCAAATAATTCTGTATTCAGTCTGGTCATTTCCTTTGTCACAGATAAATCGCCATCGTTAAGTTTAATGTTCAGTAAATTAAGTTTGTTTTCAATTTGATCTTGCCTTTCTTAAAAAAGACGAATACTCTATTGTTTCCCCCACATTATAATCATCAATGTTTCTCAAAATAACTGATCATTTATTTTTAGCCGCCTATTATTTTTATTATTATTACGAGAGAATGTTAATATTATTGCCGAACGCATCACTACTAATGAATGTAGCTCAACGGTTTATTCCGCACAAACATATACAAGTCAGGATACGGGACAAACTGTGGATGACCACTGCTACTAGGAGGCAAATGAAAGTTCGAGACAAAGCTCATAAAAAGGCCAAATTAACAAATAGTCCAGACGACTGGAGAGTTTCAGACGGACTCGAAATGAAACAATTGCCCGTGTTCGTGTGGACAAAAAGGATTATGATGAGAGAATAGACATATCGGTCAGTGTGTTCAAATTTTCTTCGAAGAACTGGTGGAAAACATTGAACAGTTTCTCGAAATAACAGTGCACAGCCAGTCAAATATTGCCACCAGTCCACGAAGGAAATGAAGTCATAAGTGATCCACCAAAAATAGCAAACACTTTAAATGCATATTTTATTAGCCAAAGTAGTACTCTAATAGATACAGTTGAAACTAGAAGTCCTGTCATGAACTGTGCGCTTATCTAGGCTTAATTCCGCGTAGGAATTGCGCGCAATTGTCATATCGGATGGCACCCATAGCATGGCAGGCTCTTCTGGTAACTTAGAGCAAACACAGGCAATGTTTCTGCCAATGGACCCCCGGGTTACCCGGAGGTCCATTGGCTGACACATTGCTTGTGCATATATGTAGGCCATATGTACAGAATTTGATAGTCTTACTATGGTCATAACGCGTAGATTAACGCGCAGCTCGTCGTGCTATTTGTGCGCATTTCATGACAGGACTTCTAGTTTTAACTGTACGGAATTGCCCAGTATCCCCTTTACTGAGCATCAAATAAATATGGTTGATGTTAATCCATCTGCGATAGAAACTCTATTTTCAAATGTCGATGCAAAGAAGGCAACTGGTGCAGATAGAATCAGTAACACAATCTTGAAAAAAATTATCAATGCAATTAGCTGCACCCTTTAGTAGGCTATTCAGCTTATCGTTGGCTCAAGGTAAATTTCCAACTATTTGGAAATATGTGATTTCAAATAATGTGATTCCAATTCATAAAAAGTTTTCTGTCAATTTAAAGGAAAATTATCGACCTGTTTCATTGACGAGTTGTATAAGTAAAGTATTTGAAAAAATAATATTTAAACGTGTCTTTCTATTCCTCATGGATAATAATAGCCTTCTAGCGGATATGCAGTCTGGCATTATGCCGGATGACAACACTGTCTGCCGATTAATTGACCAAGATCATAATATAAGAGCTGCATTAGATGACAGTAAGAACATCCGTTTGGGTTTTTTGTGATATAAGTAAGGCTTTTGACAGAGTGTGGCATGTCGGCCTTATTTATAAGCTTAATGCAGTTGGAATAAGAGGTCGTTTACTATCTTTGTTTGAGGATTACCTAAAAGGGTGAAGGCAGGTAGTTGTAGTGAATGGCCGGAATTCATTTAATGAAGTTATCTCATCAGAGGTACCACAAGGGTCGTCCTTGGACCCTTGCTGTTTAATATACATATAAACGATACACTGACAACATCAAGTCGAATATTAGGCTATACGCCGGTGGCACTTCATTGTCTTTGATAGTAGAAAATCCTTATTTGGCAAGCGAAATTATGAATGCAGATGTTGTAGAAATTTGGAACTGGTCCAAAAATTGATGGTAAATTTCAGTCCTGAAAAAACAGTTGATCTAAGCATTTCACGTAAAACTTCCCCATTACCAAAGCCACAATTATTCTTACTGGATAACGCTATCGAAGAAGTCACCTATCATAAACATCTAGGACTTATTTTTCTTGGGACATGCAAGTCAACAGTATCGTAAACAAAGTAATTCCGATGATTAATTGTTTTCAGAGCTTAAAATACAGGTGATCGCGCTCAGCCCTAACCACCTTGTACACCTATTTTATATTCCCTTTATTCGATTATGCTGATGTGATATGAGATAACTGCACAGAGGAGAAATCATACACTATAAAGAATCACCAACTAGACGCACTTCGCACAATTTGCGGCGCTACCCGCGGTACCATTCACCATTTCCCAATTACTTTATAGGAAAACCGGTTTCGTCCCTCTGAAAACACGACGATCCCGACACAAGTTATTGTTTTGCTACAAAATGAAGCATGGACGTGCTCCAGGTTATTTTCCGCGACTTTTACCTCGTACAGTTGCACAGAAATGACGAACAATTTTGTAATGTATTTTGCCGAAGAAAAAAATTTTCAGATTCTTTTCTGCCTTCGGTAATTCGTCTGTGGAACGAATTAGACTCTGCATCGCGCAGTTGTTATACACCACAAGCTTTTAAACGTATATTGAAACATGATGACGGGACTGTCCCACGGTACAACCAATCGGGCTGAAGAGTAGGTCAGATACTTCACGCGAAATTGCGTTTGGTTTGTAGCAATCCAAATGCTCACAAATTTGATAGATTTCTTATCGATGACCCGAAATGTGAATGCGGGAATGCGGTTTTGGATATGAAAGCACGGAAGATTTTATTTTTAATTGCCAACTTTACATAACCTGATGAAGTACTCTTGTGAACAGTTTGAATAATTGTGGTGTATCTTTAAATTCACTTTTGTTCGGTGACCCGCTGGCATCGGCTGGGACTAACAACGATATGTTTCTGGCCTTCCAGCAATATATAATCGACACCGAGAGATTCAGTAATCGGTGGTGATGCGCACAAGAGGTTAAAGATGATAAATCACAAACATCACCAGCAGATACTGAAGCTCTCGGTGCCACCTCTGTCCCAGTGCCTGCTAAATGCCGTTCCACAAAACGAGTAGCCCTAAACGGTGTTAAGATGTAATAACATGAAATATGTTCAGTAGATATATAGAATATACCCACAGTAGCTTGGTGTACCAAATGTTCTCCACGAGTAGTGAAGTGGTGTTAACCGCGAGCCTTCGGGGCGCGGTTAACACCACTGTACCACGAGTGGTGAACATTTGGAACATCAAGCTACTTTGGGTATATTTTATTTACACCATGATTGTCAGATTAGTAAGAGTCACTATTATTCTTTCTCGATTTTACTGAGCACCAGACGTACATACGAACGAATCTGTTTTTGTTTACACGCGCATCGGTGGGCGGTACTTCCGCTGTCAATTTTATCGCCGAAACGAAATGAAAAAAAGAAACTGAGCCTTTTTCGTTTTAATGACATAATAGCATCCTATTGCGAACTATGCATGCTTTATTAACATGAGACAATACATGTTTGTTAATTGTTGGCATCTTATGAGGTAAACCCATTTAAAACGTAATAAATAATTGCCACTTCCATTTCACTCTTCGCGAAGCGACGTGAGATAAATTTAGACAAGTTTACATTCATGTCGACGTCACTAAAGGTCAACGGGGATGTAGTTCTACCGTAGGTGTAATTTTTAACTATTGAAATCCTATTGCTGGCGTGTTAATAACGGTTGGTGTGTAAAGCTAAAATTCATGTCATAGGCTTTTCATATATAGTAGAAAAGGTAATCATGGTATAAATCCACCTAAACGGACAACTTTACCAAAGAGTTACGGTTAACGTATTATTATACAACAATTTGCAGGAAAGCTCTTGCGTATACCTTAACTTTACTTCTTATATCACTTGCACTCGTTTCACTGTTTCTATACTGTACATTAGAATTGATTACCTTTGTAGGGGAAGGCGTCTATATAGGCTCAGTCTGTTCGCCAAACCCAATTTCTACCTTGAAGGAAATAAAATTACAGTTTAAAAATTGAAATTATTATTATTATTATTATTATTATTATTATTATTATTATTATTATTATTATTAAAAATTGTATTGAGCTATTACAGACTTCACTTCATTTATATACTTTAATCACTAAGGAGACTATTATTAAACTTCGTATACCTTTACCCGTTACTTGTTTAACTATGCTTAGTTGTAAACTAACTGGGTTGTGATTGAACCTATATCTGAGGACGATTTAAGTTTTCCTACAAAACATTTGAAGGACTGGGGATATTAAGCAGTAATCTAGTCTCGCTATTGCCTAGTCCTCTCTATGTATATCGTCCTGTTCCCGGGTTATTTATTCTCCATACATCGTACAAATCCAATTCTTCCCATAACTGCCACCTGTGATAGTTAATGTATGTGTGTGTAATATATTTTATTGATACGTTTTACCCGATACTGAGGTAGTATTGTGACCAAACGATAGAGGTGTAAAACACAATGTCGCGTAAAATCGTCGAAAAACCCGTCAAATAAGAAATCCAAAATAGCTGTATTTTTCACTTTTGAGCTCTGCAACATATTATAATTTCATGAAAATCGGGAGAACTTGAATTTTGTTTGACGCTGATGTCCGACCATCACCGCAACGACGGCCCCAGGGGAATCTTTCGTCGGCTAAATGTCGAGCGCATTTTTAGATATGTTTTTTTTACTGGCACGTATATTAAAAAATCAAACTTTAGAAGGAGAGCTCAATAACGTGGACGATATAAAATAATGCCGGAAAAGACGTCAATTAGACGCTGAAGTTTTAAATTGTAATAATATTAGGTATCCTTCCGTTTTCCAGGGTGTATGGGAATTTATACCGGTTTGGGAATTCATACACCCTGAGGCGAAGCCGAAGGGTGTATTAGTTCCCATACCGGTACAAACTCCCATACACCCGGGAAAGCACAAGGATAACGGATTTATTTCACAAGAATTTTGGCGTACTTAATAATTTAGCCTACATTGTGTGCAAAAGCTGACAGAGAAAATTTGTACTTTGTAATATTTTTAATAAAACCAGACAAATATGGATGTCATTGGAACTGGCTCAATGAGCCAGTTCCAATGATATCCATATCTGTAATATTTTATTGCACATAAATATTAAATTTCCTGTATTTTTATTTCTGTTCTAACATAACCAAGCAGAAAGTATGAATTAATAACGAAAAATGGGTAGTTTTTTAGCCAAATAGCCTGCTATTGTGTATTCTTGTTTTTACACCGTGACTAACCACAGTGTTAAAAGCTATTGTGGATTGCAAGTTACACCGTACCTCTCATCCAATCAAAACATAGTATTTTGTTTCATTGGGAAATAATTGTATTTAATAATAATAATAATAATAAGGGAGTTTTATATAGCGTAAAATCACAAGCTGTGCTCTAAAACGCTGTACAACAAAATAAAAAAAATTATTATTTATTCAACAGACATCAACAAAGTTACACCGTGTGGAATTGTATTCTTCTGTGTGCTATTATTACAGAGCTATGCGCGTTACAAAATCTGCGTTTTTCATGAAGGATATTCATAAAGACACTACCATTTAAAGTCACGTTGGAAGCTAAAAATGGCGATAAATCGAAATACTAAGAAACAGGTATCTCCTAGTTTGTTGAACTCTACAACACACTAATACTTTACGAATATTTTAATTGTTGGTGACTTTGACGTCAATAACTTGACTCGGAGTATGGGCCATAACCGTTGAGAATTCCCCAGGAAGGTATCATTTTTTTAGATATACCTTTTGTTGGGGAATATATTTTTAACAAATCGTGAACGAAAGTTTAATACGGGTGCTGAAATTAAAAGTATAACAAAACACCTTAATTGGGGGTTGTTTGTGGTAAAGGCATAGAATCATAAAATCTAAAGCAGTAGTAAAATCTAGAAATAAAGGTCTATACGTGTGCCACGTTCATCAGAACCGAAGGAGGAGAAGTTCCCTCAATCGTTGCTGACAGAAATAATAAAAAGCTGCTGACGATCGTTATAAATCATTTCAGCTTCATTGAATGGCTGAATAAACAATGAGCTTCCGATGTTGATGTTCCTTTAAATGGACAATGTGAGCAGTGTATGTGTGGCGGTTTGATCATTCGTGTGGTTTCATACAACTAAGAGAAACGGCAGAACTATTTTAATTGAGAGGATGATTCTCAATGTATTAACATTTTTAAAAATTATTTTTATTTGATAACTATAATGCCCTTGGTAGAGAGTAACCCATGTAAAAAGCTATGGCCTAGTATTTCCAGGGGACTTGAGCATACGCCGATGTTTCAAATTCGTGTTCAAATGCTAGAAGTGTTTTTCGAGCACCGCATTAGCGTGTATACATTATCACAATTTCATTTATTAGCCTCGTGACCTAGACCCATTGATTTGTCAATATATATTTGGTCATAAAATCTGAGAACCGAGGTGCAGTAAGTACGGTAGCTATAACGGTTCCACAGTTACTTTGTGGATATACAAATAGAGCAACAATAACAAACACACGAACAGCCTGACGACACGGAATGTTTTTTTCCCTTATTCATTCAGGTTTGGGTTATTTGGTGGAGTTTTTATCTTTGTTTAATATATTGGATGTGATGGTGCTGTTCAGAAGACTGATATAAATGGCATAAATGACAACTTATCGATCCTTCTATCTCGGCGTATGATCTATTGATGGATAAAGTAAAAAGTACTGGAACACCTTCATCAGACCAACCTATTTTACCAAGTTCGTTCATTAGCATTTCAAAGGTAGCATAGCATACACATTCATAGGAGGAAAACAGGTGAAATAAGACAATGAGATTTGGCATTCCAAACTCAAAGTGTCCCACAGACCGATGACCTTAGGTTGAGCCCATGTGCCCGAGTCTAACAAATTCTGATCTTAGTAAGCACTGAAATATCGCGCGTTTATTCGCATCTATGCAAAAGTGATACATAAGAGGCAATCGATGCCGGTGTAACAGGAATGGAAGTCCGTAGGAAAATTAGTCCCTCTGGACTATTATTCCGCGGAATTATAGTCCTAGGTCTAACATTTCTAGGAATAGTAGTCCGGCGGACTACTATTCCTAGAAATGTTAGACCTAGGACTATAATTCCGCGGAATAATAGTCCAGAGGGACTAACGTTCCTACGGACTTCCATTCCTTTTACACCGGTCATAAATCTGCCACTGACGTGTATTATTCGAAGCGGTGGTTGCATATGCATAAATATTTAACAAGTTAATTTTAAGAGTATCAGTACTGATGCCGATATATTCTTCAGCCATACACATATATAAACGAAGTGTAAACAAACAGACATACAATGCTACAGTACAGTCGCCATGGACTAGTTGTAATCCACGCGTTGACAGTGATATCTTCTCAAGCATTTACCATGTAATAAAATCATCATCAGCAAAATTTGAATTAATGACGCACCGGGCTTAACCCGGTGCTGCATTAAATAAAATGTTTATTTCTGTAATTAGTCCTTGTGATCTAACATTATCGCGTCCGTGAAAATACTGCCCACTCGTGGAAAGTGACCAGTCCACGGCAGTCGTACTGTATACAATATACAACTGTCGAAGTTGAATTTGTTGAACCTGTGTCCTTGAACTTTGTTCTATTGATAGATTAATGCACCATTCATTGGAATACCTTAGGACCAACTTGTGTGCCTAGCATGGCAAATATCTCTTGATGAGTTGCTTATAAATTATGTAAATTTACATGTATATAAGCAGGAATGTGCCAAGGACCTTGACCGTTGGCCTATGAACCACCAACTAGACAATAACCAGTTTAACATATATGCCGAGACTAACCACTCGGTTCCTGATATGTTGCTGAGATATCGCGCTGAAACACATGCAGATGAACAACATTGATTGCGGTACCCACAACCTTCGTCGACAGTGGTAATAACACAAAAATCAGAAGCAGTTTTTTCGTTAGTGTTTCAGTTAGTATTTTGCCGTCATTTTTTCACAATGGCTATTCATAATAAATTGTTTGTAAAGGCTCTTCCGTTTCGATTCCACACAGTGTTTTTTGTTCTTCTTTTTGTGGCTAAACTTCATCCAGGTTTGGCACGGTTAAATGAGTATGTTTTAAAATAAATTTCGCGTGTGATCAAAGTCGTATAATGACTTGCCCCTTCTATGAGTCATTTTTCTGTTGATCCATACGGATGAAAAGTTCCACGAAAGTAGCAACGACTTGGAAAACGTACACATGAACAAAAGTTCAAAGACATATATTCGTTATCGGATACGATTCGGATCATCGATGTCTATATCGCATCGAATCTCGATGCTTCATATGACCTGTTTTATATGACATAAATAGGTAGAAAATTCTCAGACGTATATTCAGCGCCGGATTTATCTAGAGGCAAGCGACACAGGCATGCACCACATGGATAGAAGACCTTTAGATCAGTCTAATTTTGGCACAACGGCAAATATGGATGTGGCCTGCATGGTTGGAGAAAAAACGCCGGTACTTTCTTCTTCTTGGCGTCTGTTTTGGGTTTTAGGTCCAAGTCTTAAAATGATAGTTTACAACCCCTTGTTATAGTGCTTCACCATTATTACTGGTTCCCACCACCATTTGACGTACGTTTACTCGACTAACTCGAGGAGGCTTCTTAGTTTCCCAGTGTCGACCCAAAGGCCTATTTGAATGTAAGCTAAATTACGCATGGCGGGCGTTTACTGAGAAATGCCACAGAAATTAATATAACAGATCTCAAGCTTTTAGCGCATGGTCATATAGAATTCGCCACAGAAAAGCAATCGCCGTCGACAGTGTCGTATACGACACTGTCGACGTCGATTGCTTTTTTGTGTCGAGCTCTGTGGGGTTTTAAAAAATGTATTTGTCTGTTACATTGTTTGATTCGAAGGTAAGCTCTCAGTTATATTACATGCATCAGGGAAACCTAGCCAAACTTTTTATTGCCGAAAAACTGCAAAATGTTGGAAAAAGTTTCAAACTTCGCATAATTTGGGCGCAATTATCTTATTTGTGCACAGCGTTTACCATCGTTAGTTGGGAAGAATTTAAACGCTTGATGGAGAGGCCAGAGTCCATTCAGGACCAAAACTGTCTGGTGCCACATTTTTATCCTTTCTGGATGTGGCGGTAATTGGGGACGCCAGGAGGGCGGCAGGAAGACACTTGGGGACGGCAGGAAGACAGTGGGGGACGGCCGAAAAGGCAGTTTGTGGACGGCAGGAAGACAGTCCCTGTGACTATGCTGTCTCCCCGCAGAATAACAGAGTTCATTTTGTTTTAACACATGTAAACTGTTATATTATTATGCTGCGAATTCAAGTTTTCATTCATTCATTCTTAGTACGCAGAGCAACCGCCCCCCCCCCCAACCCCCGTGGGAAATCGGGATTAAGTGCCTTGCCCAAGGACACAGTGTAGTTTACCCTTGACAGGGATCAAACCTAGACTTTTCGGTTTGAAGTCCAATGTCATGACCATTGTGCTACTGTGCTCCCTGATCGTGCTCTTCACTGCCGCAATGTCCTTCCCTCACAAGTGAAATAAACATTTTTTTGTGCCAAATGTTCAGCCAACGAAGAGTGAACTGCATAATTGGTCTCGAAAAAAATCCGACAGAACTCGAAAATAATAACGAAATCCTGGGGAGGAGAAAAGGGATATCACCTAAGTTATATCGAGTGATTCAATTAATAGTCAGGACGAATGATGTCGGTACGCCCACCTCTTGTTGCAATTAGATAATAGTAGATTAACCGACGAATTACTGTTAATCCACTGGCCACGGGTGTCGTGTGTTTATAATAAAATGGCATTCAATTAGATAAATTATTGATACTGTCGCGATTGACTCGCGACGGTAGGAAATATTCATCTAATAAAATGCAGCCTTTTTTAAAGCTGATAATAGCCTTTTACTGAAGAGTAGCGACGGACGTGTTGACCTCTGGCCTCTACCACATTTGTCTACCATAATTAATAGTTCGACTGTTGATTTTTTTTTTAATCTTTTTGAAAATATTACACAATGCCAGAAGAAAACACCACCCACTGCTCATATCATAAAGTATGTTTGCAAGTTTATCTAAAGTGTGTAGGGGAATTATTTTTAGACAGAAATGTATTACTGCACCTTGTTTATTTTTGCCAATTTCGAATTGGATTGGACCAATGTGCTCCTCACTTCTCGCTGTGTTTTGTAGCGAATTATAGCACGATTTTGTCACGACTGCCCTGTAGAAGATTTATGGGATAAACAAAATAAACGTATAGTGTTTTCAAGTAAAGAAAATATTGTACTCGTAGAATTAAGAAAGAAACCGACTCGCAAGAGGCCAGTCGGTTTAATTCTTAATACTACTCGTAGAATAAATCTTTTTACTTGAAATCACTATACGTTTATTTGTTACTTATTAGGGGTCAACGACACTTTAACAGCCAAGGTCATATCGTGTCGGAGACAGTTTTACGGGCAGAGGAAGCCGGAGTACCCGGAGAGAACCACAAGCAACGACGAACAGCTGTCAGCTCCCCAACATCGTAACTCCGCACTGCAGTACAAGCAGGATTAGATTGGTTGAAGACATGCGCACCATCGACGTGCAGTACGCCTTAGTATACGGCATTATCGTGCCCCCATGTGGACAATCGGGGTTAAGCGCCTTGTCCAATGACAAAACATTCAAACGGTCACCCATCCAAGGACTAACCGGGCTCGACGTTGCTTAATTACTGAAGACAGAAACATACACAATTATCACTCACTGACAATTAACGTTAAAAGTTTGTCCAAACACTACTTCTAAGATCTTATTGACAAAACCACTGGCTGTGAGTGTGTGCCTTTATCGCCAGGAGGCGATTTCCTTGTATCGTCATCGACATCTCTATTCAATGGCTTTCCTTCACGTGTAAAGGGAACTTTTTGGTGCCAAAATTTAGCCATAGAATACTGTTTGGCTCCAAATCAAAATTTGTAGTGCAATTGGCTAAATTGGCACCCGACAACGTGAACACTGAATGGGAGGGAAGGAGGAGGTGGGGGACTGTTACATGTCCAATCATTTGTACTCGCATGTGTGCCTCTAATCTATCGATTAATGATTAATTTGGATTTGATTTCAATCAGAAAGCAGTGTTTCGAAATCATTGAAATTGCTGTAGAAAGCTAATGTGTGTGTGGGCTTTGGATATTGGCGGCGAGGTGTTTTTTCTTCCTACCGGCTTCTCATGCGCTGTATTGGGAAGTAACGCTCCTAGATCGAATTAATAATGGCGATGGCGCTGCAAGAGAAGTCAAGTTGATCTCCGTTCCGATTATAACCACTGATCGTGGTCATTAAATCAACGCCAGGATACGGATTCCAACAATATTATTTGCGACAGGTCTCCTACTGTATTATGTTTGCCACAGGTCTCCCACAGACTCCGCCCTGATAAATGTGGAACTGAACAATATGTGGCGTTTGATACAAAAAATGTGAAAAAATCTAAAATTAAAATTATTACCTACCTGGTGCATTTGTATCCCTGATGATTTCAGATCGTATAATGGTCATACATTTCAACTGAAGAAAACAGAGTAGGAGTCGCCCAGAAACGTACATCCTTCTCTCTAACCCTTTTACACAGGTAAAGTGCGTGTCAAATACAAGTAACAGAACCACGGGTCGATGTGTTTCAACCAGTGTGTTCTAATGTCGAGTATACATGAGTAGTGTGGAGGGATTCCAATAAATGAACAACAAAAAACGTGTTGAATCCTGAATGCTGATCAATATAATGAATATAATGGGTGCGATGCTTTCATTCTGGGAGTGTGAACACACTCGACATTTCGGGATGCTTTCAAGGCCAGTAGAGTAGATAGGATGTATCGTGTTCGATGATTGTCATTTCGTGATTTGAAAATACATAAACCCGTGTGGAACTAGCAGAACATTTTCAGTCAACCCGTACTGGTATCAACCTAGCTAATTATCGTGACTGCCAGAATGCAGATGTATGTCCCTACTTCCCTGAAAAATAGTAACACCACGTTTAAAGATTATATGGAGCTTGGGAAATCAGGCGGTGTACCTGGGCTGGAAGTTACCTAATTAATTATTGCAGTTGTCAATACCTAGTTTAACTTACATATTATAAAGATAATTTTTATCCTGATAAACTGCTTGGCACCACAATTAATTTTGTAATATTACCATCCCGTCCGCCTATTGCTTTACCATATCACCACCCCGACACACGATGATAGCCCCCTACACATTTATTGTAAACTTCGAAGCACGCGTATAAATACAAAATCCTGCACTCTGCTTGTGAACAGTAAACCGTTGAGTTCAACCCAAGGTCTCTTTTATTGGTCTACCAACTGACAATACACGACTTTTCAGTTCGAAACTTTGGTAACCCTGCAAACATAATCGTCTACTTTGATTCTCATTAGGCTTACTGCGTAAAACACTCTGTTATATACCATTTTAGTACTGTGATGTTCCTTGTATGATGTGGCCAGTCCATCGGCTACTCTATGATGGAGCGACTGAAGCGAGATAACCGGTAACCAATACATATGCATCAGCTCTGGTCGAGTATACTGTTCATGAACTACTGGTTTGTTTGCTGGGTGTCAGCAACACACCCCCAAGATTGGGTTCGGATTAAGCGTGTGAGAGATGAATAGGGAACTGATAGAACTAAAATATTGAATAGTAATGCCAATAGCGTTACACACATGGAGGTCTTGATATTGTCTCGTATTCTGATTCGGAAATACTATTACTCAAATTTTGCAAAGGACCCCCTTAATCATGGTCATTTTTGTTCATAAAGGGTGAATGTGCATTTATCTAACAATCATATTGATTTAGACCTGAAAAACACGAAAAACGGTACGTATCACATAATGTGTTCCGCTTCCGTATCATATAGACGACTCATTCTGATTCCGTATCATATAGACGACTCGTTTCTGGTAACGGGACGGGCTATCATAACAGGCGCACGAATACATTGTACGTGCGTTTCAGTGATCGACTCAACATTATGTCCCAAAAATGTTTTCATAATTTAAGATTTAACCTGTTTATGTGACAGACTGGTTTGATAAATGAATGATCATGATAATGTTCTGTCATTTGCATCAGAGTCTCGGTGGTGTCCAAAAATGGGATCACAACTCGCCGGCAAAGCCGGCTCGTTGAGATCCCATTCTGGGCACCACCTCGAATCTGATACAAATCACAGGACATGCACATTATCATGATAATCTGTATATATCTATGTCTGCTTGTGTATTAGGGTTCACTGATACTTTCAACAACCTGGGTCATATCACATTTGCAAACTGTACGTGTTGTGGTAGCCGGGGTACCCGTCGAGAACCGCAGAGCAACGACGAGTAACTGTCGGAGTCTCCAATTTACTATCCCAGAACAATTTGCGTCAGTTGTTGGTTGAAGGGAAGTGTACCACATACACAGAACGACACACGCGTGCGAATGGGTAATCCAAATGACACGAGTGCCAGCACGGAAGGAAAAAACACACCACAGGCCTCGAGTTTTATCCTCCCGCGATAGCACAAGTGCCATATCGATTAACCCATTCACATTACACGCCTTCACGTCTATAAAAGTAATTATTAGGACAGTCAGCAATTCATTTGACAACTCCTTCCAATGTGTTCTATGTGCCAGTAGGCACATAAAACACATTGAAACTCAAGGTGCGAACTATCAACAAAAAAAACCCCACATTTTACCGTCATCCAAATTTGCGAGGGGAACTCGTGTTTCTATTTTTTGGCTACCAAAAGCGATTCAAATATTAATTGCGGTGCACAATTTGTCGAAAATTCCAGTGAAATCTCGCTTCTACTTAAAAATAGTCAGTCAAGGAGTTTCATTTTCCGCATGGTTTAGTGTTGTTGTAGATGGGGATTTCAAAGAACAGGCGTGTATTAAGGGCTGTTGACACTATGTTTGCCCATTAACCAATGCCAACCATGATTGTCCAGGGATACCAAATTGGCGAGTCCGACAGTTATTCATCATAGCTCTGTAGTTATCTCCGTGTACTTAGGCTTCCGCATCCTGTTAAATTATCCGACAATGATATGGCATAGTTTGTTGTTAAGTGGCAACGAACAAACAAACAAGTATACAAAATGTAGACATTTACTTTTTATGTACAGATATGTAGATGGGTAGGAGCGATCCTCAGCAACATTTGAGAAGTATATAATACAAGTGACTGACTCTTGGCCAAAAATTGTAATACATTACTCTGCTGAAGTTGTAAAACAGGACACAAATATTAATCAATTTGCATTGAGAACATCTATAAAGGAAGCGGCTGAACATGTCACAAACGATAATAAATTAAGATCGTATGGGCACTTGATATAATGCCAAAGGGAATATCAAGCAATTAATTTGTTAAAACTATAATTAAGCTCGTGGTTGTGGAAGGCAGTGGTTTCCTCACAGAACACGTAACAGCAGGCATGGAGCAGTGAGAACAAAGCCACTGTCTATCGGTGTCTTGCATTGAAAAACTAGAACTTAAAAGCCAATTAAATCAACAGGGCGTCCGCCGCTCTTAAAATAATAGACATTAAAAAGGGTTGGAAGTAAATGAAAACGGGACCTTATTGTTCCAAGGAATCATCCATGCTTTCCTCAATTTTAGTTGTTTGTTTTAACCCTATCAATATAATGGAAACACGGACATTCTACACAAGTTGAATACCACAAACTGTCCTAATTGCAATAAAATAGTCATTCTCGATTTCAATAAAACAAAACAAAAAGCTCAAAATCTGTTGGTAGCCGTTGGTTACACTAGGCCAAAGGTAGTCTGAATTTTATTGCATTCAACTTACAGCATTGCAGTAGCTCCATGTTCCTATTTCAGGGTTAGTTAAAACATTTAATTGCACATCTTCTGAAAAAGCAAACGCATAAATGCAACATAGAATAAGATTTATGTACGTTTTCAAGTATTTTTTTATATCTCCTTTGAGATTTGTGTATTAAAGTCTGCATAATATGGGCAACGTTATAACAGTTTTCATTATAATCGAACCCTGAGTAAAATCCATGTGTAGTGTATGCCCATAATGCTGCCCAATATAGTAGAAATACACCATTTTATTCTAACCAAGAAGCATAAATGTTCTGAGTTAGAGAGACTAGTTATTAATCACTTACAATAATATTCATATAATAGAATATACCCATAGTAGCTTGGTGTACCAAATATTCACCACGAGTGGTGAAGTGGTGTTAACAGCGAGCATTTGGCGCGCGGTTAACACCACATCACCACTCGTGGTGAACATTTGATACACCTAGCTACTTTGGGTATATTTTATTTATACCATGATCTTCAGATTATTAAGAGTCGCTATTATTTTTTCTCGATTTTACTGAGCACCAGACGTACAAGCGAGCGAATCTCTGTTTTTGTTTACACGAGCATCGGTAGGCGGTACTTACGCTGTCAATATTATCTCCGAAACAAAATGAAAAAAAGAAACTGAGCCTTTTTCGTTTTAATAACATAATAACATACTATTTCGAGTTATGCATGCTTTATTAACATGAGACAATGCATGTTTGTTCATTTTTGGCATCTTATGAGGTAAACCCATTTAAAAACGTAATAAATAATTGCCACTTCCATTTCACTCTTCGCGAGGCGACGTGCGATAAATTTAGACAAGTTTGCATTCAGGTCGACGTCACCAAAGGTCAACGGGGATGTAGTTCTACTGTAGGTGCAATTTTTTACTATTGAAATTCCATTGCTGGCGTGTTCATCACGGTTGGTGTGTAAAGCTAAAATTTATGTCATAGGCTTTTCATATATAGTAGAATTAGTTTTCAAATCAAGAGAAACTTTCAAATACTCCGGCCAATGCAATCCGACACTATTATTTTAGTTTTATTACAAATGAAGTTTGGCATTTGCGAAATAACTTTCTGTAATATTCTCTTCTGTCACAATGTTTTAAAACAAGATTGCTCACAACTCGTGGAATAGACCATTTTCAGCTAGAATGATGTCAATTCAATTCAGTTCAGTTTATTCTTTATAACCTTTTACAATTACACTGATTTACGTTTTCCATTTGCATTGGTTGGCGTCCTCACCAAATTATGGAAAGTCTCATTTATCCAAGCCAACATCCCACATCCCACATTTCACGTAATTGATCAATAAATTATGATTATGCCATCACTCAGTAATTATAATTATAGTAGTAATAAATAGTTAACCCAGGATATCTGGACATGCAGTGCTCGTAGACTTCGATTCTCGAGCCTCACATGTCGAGGCACATTACTCTATTACATTTCCCATGGTTGGGCGAATCTCATTTTCGATGTATTGTGTGTAACAGTAGCTCTTCCGTAACTTTTTGAAACTGCTCTCAGGTAAGGAAGCCCGAAACATTCGTAGAATTTAATCAATGTTTATTCAAGCTTCAGTACACATATTAACACGACGAATATTCCAGCCATCCTAACATGAACACCATGCCCTTAATTTTGTAGACAAAAGTTCCAAGTGTTGGATTCATAAAGGTGCCATATTCATTACATGCAATGTTTATGAATCACATTGCAGTTTAAAACTTGCGTGAGATGCGTGAGTGCCCGCGTTTCAACACCAATACCAAGCGGTCGTCCATTTGGTTTTCAATTGCGGAATTATCACCAAGGATCATTGATCATCAATTTCTTTTCAAGCAGCACTCAAAAACAACCCTATTACGAAATCTGGGTATGGTTCCGAAACGAGGCCAACTATTTAGGTTCTCCGATCTAAGAAGATTATGTATGCCATACAATTATTAACAAGAGCTCACAGTCAAGTAAATACACCTGTTAGTTACCCGACCTACATTCATTATTTATTTATTTATTTATTGGTGTTTAAGGTCACATATTTATGCACAATGGCTAAGCATGACCGTGACAGTGTTACGGGTGGAGGAATCCGGAGTACCCGGAGATAACCACCGAGCAACGATGAGCAGCTGCCAGCTCCCCAACATCGTAACTCCGCACTGCAGCCGAGACATGCGCACCATCGACGTGCAGTACGCCCTAGAACCGGCGTCATCGTGCCCCCATGTGGACAATCGGGGTTAAGCGCCTTGCCCAAGGACACAACGCGGGAATCCGAATCGATCGCTCAGACGGTCACCCATCCGAGGATTAACCGGGCTCGACGTTGCTTAACTTCGGTGATCTGACGAGAACCTACATTCATTAATTATTAATTTATTTTGTGAGTTTTAAACCAATCAATTTAATTATAGTTTTAATTTGTGTTTGCAATTTGCATTAAACTGTTTACTTAATTTATAATTATTATCAAATAAACAAATTTCTCAGTGAAAAATATTACAGAATGAAGTAATTACATTAGGTATAATTAAAATTCTGTAGAAAGGGGTTTTCTGCAGCACCCATCATCGTTGGCAAAGTGCCTTCTGATTTTACAACTCGGAACATCTGGGTTCGAATACACAGATATGAGGATTCAGGGCCTGTTACAATAAGCCGATATCAATATTTTAATCTTTTAAAATAACTACATTACATCATGTTCAATTCGACTGAAATTCTCGCCCTCTGGACAAGACATTGTGTTGTATTTCTATGCTTACGATCGCAGCATCATCTGATACCGTCTGACGTCACCCATTTTGCAATTATTCCATCAAAGGTGTGACTTGCAAACCGCTTCATTATTTTTGCAAGTGCCGTCTGCTTTTCATGTTACAGTTAAAACTAAAAGTCCTGTCACGAATAGTGCGCTTATCTAGGCTAAATTGCGCGTTGGAATTGCGCGCAATTGCCATATCGAATGAGATCCAAAGCACAGCAGGTTCTCCTGGTTACTCATAGCAAACACATGCAATGTTTCTGCCAATGGACCTCCGGGTTACCCGGAGGTCCATTGGCTGACACATTGCTTGTGCACAGGCCATATGTACAGAATTTGATAGCTTTACTTGGGCCATAACGCGTACATTAACGCGCATATCAACGTGCTATTTGTGCGCATTTCATGACAGGACTTCTAGTTTTAACTGTAGGTAAAGGGTTAATACGCAACTGAACGAGTGCGATGTGTAGGTGTTTGGATGTGAAAAGGGATCTAGTGGGGGAAGAGGGTGGATTTATGGGCTAAAAAATATTTTACGGAATGTACCCGTTTATATGAAAATATAAGGAATAGAATCATATTTTGTTTTAACGTTTCTCCTCAGCCTTCGTGGCTGACTTTTACGCTATTTTTCGTTTTCATGTGGTCTAAATTATATGTACTATTTGTTAAGAAGTATTGGAATGTGACACTACAATAAAATATTTTACTACTACTAAAACTGATATTTTACAGGCCAGATTAGCTGGTTTCAGATAATAAGTGAAATGTTCATGGATGCCAACAATTCAAACTTAATAGTTAAATGTTGTATTTAGGGCTTATCTCCTGTCGTATCGTAGTAAAAAAATCTACGTGAACCGTACTCAATAGTGGTGCAAATGTGTGTACACATTCTCAGGATCAGTGCTTTATGCAGAGCTTTGTTGGTGATCTTACGATGAAATAACGTGATGCTGGTGTGATGCTGTTGTCAATTCGCTTTCATTTGAATATTACCAGCTTTAAAAACATTTTGTGATTGTTTTTCATTCTACTAAATATTTGATTGTACCATTACTTTCCCAAAATCCTGTGTACGCTTCCAACGGAATTTGTCAGCATACGAAAACCGATATACTTATGCCAGAACCATATTAGATTTGTGTGTAATATTGCTCATCCTAAATACGTGAAATTATACGCGAAATCACATTATAGTATCTTGCGATTTTTTTCAAGAAACGGTGCTAGCTTGCTTTTGACTCTGTTTCAGGTGAAAAATAGTGTTGAACCGACAATAAATTATTTCAAAGTTACTGAACTGTTCACAATTTCTTAGAAAGAAAATTAACACAGTTCATTCAGATTATCAATAATTCAATGATCAAGATACATGGAAAAAGAGTTTCTCATGAATGTGGTCGACAATGGTCGACACAAGTTCTCTCTGGTGCACAAACAGTTGCCTCTAGTGATAAACAAAGAAAAATAAACCGGAGGGGACGATATAGGAAAACATGTATGGACTTCCCCTACAGGACTCTTGACCTCATATATTTTGGGATTACTCACGAAGACATCCCTTTGCGGGACTTTTTATACATTTCGGTGTTCTGCATTTCTTTTGACCGGAATGTTTACGGCCTTGGCCCACTATGGGAAAAAGAGATAGATAGTACAGTGTGATTTTGTTTTATAAAAACTCTCCACCCAGTGATGAGCACTTAAAGTATATAAAAAGATCAAGTGTTTTTTGTATGCTCGTTCGTTCGTTCGTTCGTTCGTTCGTTCATTCTTTTCGTTTGTTCGTTCGTTCGTTCTTTTCGTTCGTTCTTTCGTAGGTTCGTTCGCTCGCTCGTTCGCTCGTTCGTTCTTTTGTTCGTTCGTTCGTTCGTTATTTTCGCTCGTTCGTTCGCTCGTTCGTTCGTTCGTTCGTTCGGGTTCTAACGACGCTTCAACTGGTAGGATCATTTTATATCCAGCTCACTCATTGATGTGGGAGTAGGAGGCCATTGCTCGAAGCGTACATGGTCAAGTTTAAACTGAGCTTTCACTTCTAATTGATGGGAACAAGTTGAAGATAAACGGCACGTGTATTCACATGAGTAAATAATTTTATACTAGACTTACAGAGAATATAATTGCATTCAATAGGTTTGTTGACAGATAAAGTCTTAAATATTGAAATTAGTAGGGAAATAAAGTACGTGAAATGCCATTTCTATAATTAACTCCTTAAATACTGCTGGCGGATATTCCTCCCCAAACGGGATTTCTCTTGCCAATGACAAAAGTATACCCTTGGCACATTTAATCAAATTTTACTCACCAATGAGTTCTTGAGTTAAATGGAGATTAATTATTCATCAAATCTAGTCAGGGCTGCTTGGACGCAGCCCTGACTAGATTTGGTGAAAACTGTCTTGAAAATACTCCGCGGGTAAAAAGTTAAACCCGACTGATGTCATCTCTTAATGGACCTTGTAAAATTCAAGAATTCAAGAAGATCAATTGTTTTGTACCACGACACCGGGTAGTAATTATTGCAGAAAAAAATGTTGGGATTGGTTTACCACAAAAAACTCGCTGAGTTAAATTTCACAAAGCGTACCTCCTTAATCCTTAATGCAGCTTCAGTTATCGTTGCTTCATTTAGAGCTTATCTCTTGTCGAGTGCGAGTGCTTAAAACTCATCTTGTAAGGTGTCATCATACTATATCATTCGATATGGCTTTAAAAGTGAAAGCTCAGTTTAGACTTGACCATGTACGCTTCGCGCAATGGCCTCCTACTCCCATAGGTATAGGTATACGTATAGAAAGTGAAATCAAAGACTAGCAGATAAACACATACAGTTAAAACTAGAAGTCCTGTCATGAGGTTTGCGCGTTAATGTACGCGTTATATGGCCCCAGTAAAGCTATCAAACTCTGTAAATATGGCCTGTGCACAAGCAATGTTTCAGCCAATGGACCTCCGGGTACTCCGGAGGTCCATTAGCAGAAACATTGCATGTGTTTGCTATGAGTAACCAGGAGAACCTGCCGTGCTTTGGATGCCATTCGATATGGAAATTGCGCGCAATTCCAACGCGCAATTAAGCCTAGATAAGCGCACTATTCGTGACAGGACTTCTAGTTTTAACTGTAATATTTCACTTATTGGACCGTTGGATGGAATGAGGAGATCCATTAGCATATTTTTGTTCTTTTCTCTTTATGAGGTTTACTGTGGGAAAAAATCGTCACTCGGTGCGTATTTGTTTGTGGTATCCATTCTCATCGTACCATATTGAAACCAAGTACAAAAAACTGTGGAACATGAACCACTTCTTTAACCCTTTACCTAACATGAAAAGCAGACGACACTTGCAAAAAAAATTCTTGAATAACTAAATTTTTTCATTTTTTGTCTCAAAAACATAGGTTATGACCCCTCGTTGGAACGAGCTCGACGAGCTCGTTCCAACGAGGGGTTATAACCTATGTTTTTGAGACAAAAAATGAAAATATTTTGAAAATTAATTGGCGATTTTTGAGAATAGCGCTGGCCGGTTTTGGCCGTTACGTTGGGTTAAAGGGTTAAATATACCATCTTCATCTTTATCTTGATCTCTTTTGGGGCACAGTTTTGGGAACAAGAATACACCAAAACACTTGACACGGCGCACAGATTCCTTCATCAGTGGGATTGATGCCATAAATATTGCTGACAGCAACTTCTGATAGAAATCATTACCGCATACCCACCCTCCCCCCCCCCCCCGACACAGGTGGACGATGGGCTAGAATAATTATCTATGCAAAATGTAACTTATCGGTCAAGTCCAGAGATGACCTATCAATGCCCAAGATATAATGTATACGGGCCGAAAGTTTCAATGGAAACATTAAGCTCATACTGGGGGCATTCTACCGTCCACCCAACACCCTCCTGCTGTATTGCTGAGGGATATTGAGTTGTGTATTGACAGGGCAACTGCCACTAACTTTCAAGATATAGTTGTAACGGGTGATTTTAATGAAGACCAACTCACTTACAATCGTAAACATATATTTGAAATATCCAGGTCATCATGTTCCCTTGAGCAGCAAATAGTATTACCTACGTATATTACTGAATATTCTTCTTCCTTCCTAGTCTTATTTCTCTCTACTGAAACAGTTACGATACACGAAGCGGGAGAGTTGAACCATTTTCTCTGATCTTGTAAGGTGCCACCTACCGGTGTACATAATCATAAAAACTGATACATCTCACCAAAAAGAAACAAACTCTAAAAATAAGCGCTCTCGTCAGATATGGGACTAAACTTACGCAAACTAAACAGGTATAATAGAGAAGTTGACTGTTGTTGACTGCAGGTATTTATTCATAACACACCTATTGAAGAGAGATGTAACAAACTAGTAAATGTTTGGCTACTAAATACATACCCGATCGAGTAATCACATCCCGCCCAAGTGAACCGAAGTGGGTGCACAATGAGATGCGCTTGCTTATAAGACAACATCGTCGTCTCCATCAAAAAGCGAAACGCCAAAATACACCCGATTGCTGGACTGCCTACTGGGAAAAAACGTAATGAAACAATCTCAGCTAACTAACCCCAAAACAAACTCAAATGTATGGTGGAAAACCCTCAGTGGACGTATAAATCCTAGTTCAAAACATTCTGTTCCAGCCATTTAGTACAATGGTGATACTTTACTACAGTTAAAACTAGAAGTCCTGTCTTGAAATGCGCACAAAAAGCACGTCGATCTGCCCGTTAATCTACGCTTTTTGACCATAGAGACGCAATCAAATTCTGTACATATGGCCTGTGCACAAGCAATGTTTCTGACAATGGACCTCTGGGTAACCCGAAAGTCTATTGGCAGAAACATTGCCTATGTTTGCTATGAGTAACCAGGAAACCTGCCGTGCTTTGGATGTCATTCGATATGGCAATTGCGCGCAATTCCTACGCGTAATTAAGCCTAGTTGTAAACTTGACGGCGATAACAAATGGTTATCTGTCCAGTGTTATTAAGGCATTACGCTAGTTGCGAAAACCATTGATTATATCCCCCTCCCCCTCAACAACCTTTCCCTCATCCCTTGGTAGGTGAACACTTCACATACCAATTTCGTGTCCCTGGACTGAACCAAGATTAAATAGTAAACGCGCCAAGAAGGCCTAGTATAAAATAGCTGCACGTGTGACCAAAACGTCGAATATGCACATTGTTTGTCCGTTTTTGTTTAATGGCACTTTCGACATCGGCCATATCGTGACGGACATGTTTGCGAAAGGAGGAAGTCAGAGGGCTCAGACAAAACCACTGAACAACAACGAATATCTTTTGGGCTCTCGAATTTACTATTTTTGCTCAAAAAGAATTAGCATCGGTTAAAGGTAAGTGTACCGTACATAGACAGCGTATCAACCACAGGCGTACAACGCGCCGCTGCTAAACAAGCAGTACAAGGGCAGTATATTGGAGGGTCCGACAGTTATTCGCCGTTGCTCAGTGGCTCCATCTCGGCTTACTCTCGTCTTTCTACTCAAGGATATCTGTATGACCCGTTATGACCCATCCGAACCCAATGGTCTCGAAATCTTGAAATGTGCTTTCCACATTCCCTCAATAGTACATAACTTGAACACTGATGTCACATGCATACTATTTTGCGGAAGAGGGTAAGGTATTTTCAGATTGCTGGCATATTGAAATAACCGCATTTCCTTCTTCGAAAGTTGTTTCATGGACTGACACTTTTCGTCGCTTACTGGATTTATAAAGAGATATGTAAAAACAAGGTGCATGTATGTATATGTCATCAACACATTCCTCTGACTGTAAAGTGGTCAACGTGTTTAGTAACCTTTAAATTAACAGTTCAAAATGCACTTCACTGTTTTCTCATGAGTTCCTTTGGAAAACTTTTCAAGCATAACACGACACTGCTGACATAGACAGATGCCCACTCAGTTTCAGTTTAATATCGTCGAGATAGAGCCAAATCCCCGTATCTGCAATTTCTATTTTTTACAGCAGAGCAAATTATAAGTTCAGTATCAGTTGTCTGTAAAACTTTAGTGGTGACTCTTGCTGTGTATGTCATGTCATATGCACTAGGACATACCTGTTAATAATATATAAAGACAATGCACACACAGTTGAAACAAGCCTAATTAATGACTTCTCAATTGGGTATGTGTTAGATAAGTGGGTTTTAGCAGATCATTAGTTGCCACTTTCACCTAACAACAGCATGGAAGAATAATGTAATTGAGATTAATGGGATTTAACAGTGCAGTTTATCTATTATATTGAGACCATGTGTTGTGGTAGAATAGTTCATCTCATTATACTGGGTTACTCTGTGCCTGTCAACTGTATTTTATTGGATCCCCTGTTGTGGTAAACAATTATAACTATCATTAAGGGGATTCGATACCACACTTTTCTCTTGATATACAGTACGTGGAGAGTGGATTGTAACTAAATCACCCGCGGAGTGGAGTTATCACCCAAGCTATAACTTTCAAATTGTGTACACATCGACAAAAAACACAAGCAATGCTTCAGCCAATGGCCCTCCGGGTTTAACCCAGAGGTCCATTGGCTGAAACATTGCTGGTGCTGGTTATGCTTTGCAACAAATTTGCAATTATTCCTCGGGTGGAATGTCCACTCTGCGGGTGATTTAGTGATAATACACTCTCCACGTACTGTAGAATTGTGTTATGCCTATTTGTGAAGTATTCCAGGTATCACTCTGCCACCAGTAATGGCAATTCACAGTAATCGAATGTACTGAGATCATGATATTTCAAAGAATATATTACAGTTATGTAGTTCCCCAGTTATTGTTGCATGTTTATGCGCCATCTGTTAAGGCAACACCAGTTATGGCAATAAAGAGACTATTGGTTTCCATAAAATTATTCCAATTTAATCGTTTAACCCTTTACCTAACATAGTGACCAAACACGGCCAGGGAAGTATCTAACATTGATCTAACATAACATAGAATATCTTGGAACATTATCAATAAAACCACACAAATATGGATGTCATTGGAATCAGCTCCTTGGGCTGCTTTCAGTGACATCTATGTTTGTATGGTTTTATTGACTTATCTTAGAATAATTTATATATTATATGAATAAATTATTTAAATGTTTAAAAGGAAACATATGTTAGGTAAAGGGTCCATCATATTTCAATAAAAGAACAACATAACTGGTACTCACCTCAATCGAAAATTATCTTTCCACTCAATAAATCAGTCACCAATCCAGAAAAAAAAAAACAATGTTTATATCAGTCACAAATTATTCACAGAAAATTCCAGTCTATTTCAAAGTCTTGTTACACAAAATGCCTGTGTCTTCATCAGATTCATGAAAGTCTGGTTCTGAAAGGCTGTCAGTGACACCAACCTCTCCAGCTAGTTTCTGACAAAACGGGTGGTATTCTTCGTGTATTACCCCAGAAAAACACACGTCCAGGAGAGTTTTTTCCCGCAGATATGGGGAGCATCTTCTTGTATTTTTATGGTAATGGTCCAGTGGATTGCACTTCCTGTGATCGTCGGGATTTACCGATGCATTTAATCTCTTTGAAGGTTTTGTCACTGTGATCAGTCTTTATGAAAATGGACTCAGGCGATGATTTTCTGAATTGTATACATTTAATTTGGAGCCAGTTGACTGTTGTACTCTCAGTGGTAGTTTTGGTGTTTTTCAAAAATCGGCGACAAACAGATTTGTAGTCGAGGAAGTCGAAATATCTTAATGGCATGACCTGATATGGGTTCTTCCGTCTGGCCATTCTTATAACAGTGCCCCACAGACTTGGAATATAAATTGATGTTTTCTTTTTTGAAAATTGAATGCATTGAGGCGCTTTTCATCTGGGTTTTACCAGTCTCAAGGACTTTATGGCCAATTGTCTCCAATTTAGTGGCGCTTCTGTTGAACGCTAGCGGAGCAGCCGCGATGTATTAATTCTGGTTTTTGTCCAGTGCAGCTGTCGGAATAGAAGATGAGGTGTTGGATGTGTGCAGGGGGTGATGAACGATACAGATACAAACATGTTCCGATCTCGCAGGAACCTCGTCCTTCCTCTGTTTCGTTCCCTGCGTAATTGTGTCCATAGTTGTCAGGCAATGAGTAAATGGAGAGATTATAGCAGCTAAGATTCCGCTTGTAATACAACTGACTCACCAAACCGCTAGGTGCTTGAAGAACAGCCTCAAGGTCGAAGCATGCTGTTTGTAATTGTTCTGTCACTCAAAGCTACTTTCTTGTCGTTCATTTTTTGCTCCCTTGCTTTAATTTTCCGATCTTGGTGAGATGCAAATTCAGCTTCCATCTCAGGTGAAACTTCTTTTTTGCAGCTTTTTCGCGTTTGTACTTCGTACATGCCAGACACTAGTCTTTTGTAGGAATAGGAAACGAGTAAGTGAAGTTCTCATTGAACACCTTCCTGTAAACACCTTTTAACACGGACTTGTGATTGTTTTTTTTTTTTTGCAGAAATCTCGGTACATTGGTAATGTTAAGTCCTTCTTACGTTTTGTTGTCGATCGAGTATAGTGTCCTTCAAATGCTGGAAACGATCGCAATATGTTTGTATACCGTTTCAAGTTGATCATATTTGATTTTATTTGCTGGTTGACGCCTTCCACGGTTTTCACCACCAGAAAATATTCCATGGACATTTCTGGATAATGCATGGTCGATATAAGCTTCATCGACAGATACAGTATTCATGAAGATTTATTTTGCATGCAGTAATTCTCATGCCTTCCACTAAGAAGGAGTACCGCCTGGCAACATTTCTCCTTTTTTGGACTGGTATCATTTCAGAATCAAGATATGTTCTTGTACACTTCTCAGAAATGTTTACGCTAATGAATTGCTTTTGTTGCTCATAAATTGCTAATTTATAAAATGCTTCAAATGTGGCTTTCTCTGTTCTCCTCTTAATTCCAGTGTGCATTTGAATTTGCATCTGTCCCAGCTGACCGACTGCATCTGTTTTGCACCGACTGGTTTCCCTTTAGTACTAATATTGGCTTCGCCACTGAGTCTCAATCTTTTACGGATACTGCATTTCCATGTCTTTGGCTTGGCATACATTTTTCTGAATCTTGTTTTCTTCGGCGGTGTGTAGAAAGTTGCTCGCTTGCGTGGTATTCCCTTGTTTACTGATTTCAGGACTGATGATTTGCTCAGTTGGGGATCAGCGACATGTGCTACCGATCCTGTACTGTGCAGAATCGGCGGGGGTGACGCTTGTGAAATCTCACCTGATAGTATCCCTAAATCTTCCCTCTGCGAGGAAGTATGATGAACTTTGCTTGCTATTGTTTCTGGACAATGCCTGCTTGGTTTCGGCTCTTGTGGTGTGGAAGAATTTATTCCACTGCTGAGGGACACCCTATCATTTTCAGTTACTAATTGAATTGACTGTTGTTCAGTATATCTGGTGTTTGAATGTGTTCTGTTGTGTGTGTTAGAAATTCGGCTACAAGCAGCATAACCGTCATTTGAATTGCCTGTTTGAACCTGACAAAGAATTATTGGAGGTTTGCCTGCTGTCTGCAAAATCGGACCAATCGTAACAACAGGTCTTGTTTTTCTCCCGAGTGTATTGCTATCGATGTACTCAGTGCCTCCGAGATTGCTTGTGCAATGACATCCTCAACATCTTTAATCCAATTTCCTGGTTCTCTAATGAATTCCTGCATGACCAATGCATCCAGATATAATTCATTGCCATCGGGACATGGGTCAGTGGGCCTCGTATAATTCAGGTATCTCCCCAAGTCATTTTCAAGCTCTTGCTGGAGAGGCATCTTAGTTCACATGCATTAACTATTGGAAACTGCAGGCTTATGGCAGAGAAGAAGCTATCCCCATCACCTTCAACCTCAACCATGTTCAAAGCATTAGCAATCAGAAGGTTCTTCAATGTTGATGCTTGAACCTCAATCGGTAGGTCGTCATCTCTCCATTTTCATATTTTCATATTTTCTGCCTGTGATAATTTTTTTTCGAAGTTTCGTGCCCTTGAGATTCCTGACTTTTTCTTCTTTAGGGTTATATGTTTAGTTTTGCTCTGAATTATGTCTGCACGTATATTCATCCGAACTTATACTGTACTCAGAATCAGTTGAGTTCGGTTTATCAGCTTCCGGTTCATACCCTGGATCACTTGGTGAATCGTATCATGGCATGCTACAGTACAGTCGCCATGGACTGGTCACTTTCCACGCGTGGGCAATATTTCCACGGACGCAATAATATTAGATTCCAAACACTAATTGCAGGGATACACATGTAATCATCAAAAAATTAATTAACCGGGTACATCCTCTGCTAATGATGATTTTTACTACCTGGTAAACAGATGCGTGGACATAACTTCCCACGTGTGGATTATGAACAATCCACGGCTACTGTACTGTATCACATGTTTGTTCTGTCCATTTTATCAGCGGCGCGTCAATGCTTCAGTCCGAGGTATGGGAGAGGGGTCCTTTAGCTGAAAGTATTATCTTTCTATTAAAAGTATTTTATGTTTTCTGTAGAGGGAGGGTGGAGCAAGGAGATCCATGAGCTGAAACTATCTTTTAATTTCTATGATTTCCACGGATCGTGAACACTTTGAGAGTGGTTTCCCACTAAATAACCTGGGACTGTGAATATTTTCACCAAGCAATAGTTGACATTTTTTATGAAAAATGATGAAGCTCACAAGCAAAGTCCTAATACGAAACTTTTAAATGGAAGCCCGCGATGCATTAACTGAAAACAAACTTTTTTATTTTCTCGTGTTTCTCCACAAAGGGCCCAGCACAAAGTTGTGTTAGATGAAACTCATTTCACAGAGTGTTTCTGTTAATGTTTTTTTTGCAGAGAGTATTGCATGCGGGGTCTTTAGCTGAAACGTCCTTTTATTTGCTATGTCTTCCGTAGAATGTGAATACTTTGAGAGTGAATTTACCAAGAAATAATTAAAAATTTTCGAAAAAAGGGATAAAGATCGAACACAAAGTCTAGAGCAAAAAACTTACTGTGCACTCCATTGTCACAGAATTTAATTATTTCACAAGATTAAACAGAATATTTCACATTAAATTCGCGATATGTGGAGCCCAAGAGAAGATTAGGCTCTATTATGTGCTGTTCTAGGGTACTGACATACAGTACGTGGAGAGTGGATTGTAACTAAATCACCCGGGGAGTGGAGCTGTCACTCAAAGTATTACTTTCAAATGCTGTATATGTGGACAAAAAACACAAGCAATGTTTTAGCCAATGGACCTCCGCGTATAGCCCGGTGGTCCACTGGTTGGAACTTTGCTTGTGCTTGTTATGCTTTGAAACAAAGTTGCGTTTATTGCTTGGGTGGAATCTCCACTCTGCGGGTGATTTAGTGATAATACACTATCCACGTATTGTATAACAAATCACATTTTCAGCAGGTTTTCCAGATAATGCAGTTCGGCCGCCGTAAATTGGCCACGTTTCACGGGCGGGCAATATTTCCACGGATGCAAAAATACTAGATTTTAAACATTAATTATAGGAATAATCAGCAAAAATTTAATTAGGGGAGCACCACATATAACTCGGTGCTTCATTAATTAAAATGTTACTGATGATCACGTTTTTACCTATTAAACGTATGCGTGGACATGACTCTCCATGCGTGGATTAGGACCAATCCACGGCGACTGTACTATAGAGCTAAAAACCCTCAATGAAAGAAGAAAGCCTTGCAGTAATTACATGCCTCGGGGATGAGGAGGTAGTTAGGTAGCAGATGGAAATCCTTGTAAAATTGACATTAATTATGTTCCAATGTGACAATACAGTTTATTTAAATTCCGGCCTATATAGGCGAGGTTAAAATATTTATTGTGCAGAAATGACTATGTTTGTCACTCCGAATGACTGAAAATTCAACCAATACAATCTTTCCACCAACCTTAGTTCATCTTTTCATTCTGTCTATTTTATTATGCCAGCACGGCAAATTAGGTCACAGCTTCCAAAACCTTTCAATCGCATTACAAAGTCGAGCTGCTTGAATTCTAAAATAAATAACACTGCGACATCTAAATCAAGCATATCACAAAATATCACTTATTGAAATATCCCTTTTGGTTATGAAAGTCTAAAAAATTCCCATTGACAAGTGTACTACCCTTAGCCTGACTTACACTACACTAAGGCTTTTTGGAATAAATTACATATACACCCACAAAGTACATTTTTCCTTGAACAAAAATAATTTGAAAAAATATACAGCCCCATATAAAGTAGATTTAAATTTTGAATTCCCCTTACTACGTGTAGTCTCGCACTGAATTAGCTTGACACTTTCTTCATGCCACATGTTTTTGAGAGATTCTCACACATTCCGGAACAAAGTCACAAACAAACTTTTTAATCCTTTCATATCTGGACAAATCAGATTTTTAATTAATGGTTTTAAAGCCAGCACATATTGAACCAATCATCCGCTGTTTAATCCTACTCATAGTCTTGGGAGTCACGTGCACTGGGTCACGTGTTCACTTTTAGGGTTTCATGGCCTTTACTCCCTTCTCACCCCAAAACCGGTACATGTCAGGCGTATCGGTGCGTTCGTAGTACAAAAAAGTATTTGCTGGCTCTAATCAATCAGTTTGGAGGTTGGATCACACTACCAACACATGTAGGACACGCTCTTTCACGCAACTGTGACTCCCACAAAGCAGTATGGCAACACACGCGACACTATACCAACAGTGTACGTGACATCACGTCCGGGGTCTTGTCGTAGATCCCGAATATACTACTTCGAAAGGATATCAGTTTTAAAAGCAGTCATTTAATAAATTGTAAATGCTGATTACTGCACGGCTAGCTTGGACTGGTCACTTTCGACGAGTTGGCAATATTTCCACGGACGTAATAATATTAGGTTCCACACACTAGTTATTGGAATAATCATCACAAATTTAATTAATGAAGCACCGGGTATAACCCGGTGCTTCATAAACGAGTTAAACACAAGACGGACGGACTGGTTTCGCGCGCCTAAGGCGCGCAGGGACGGTTTGAGGAACAACCCCCTTCCGCGGACTGGGGTGGCTGTTCAGTTGTGATTTCCACTCCTGGGCTATCCGGTAGTGATGGAAGAGGGGAGTGAGGGGTGGGAGGTGGTGAAAATGCAACTTCCAGTTCCTCCTCAGTCTCCGCTGGGCGTTCCACATCCAACTGTACCGGCGTAGGAGCCGGAAGTTGGTTGGGTGTACCAGTGGGACTAGGAGGGGAACTGGCGGCTGCCTCCAGAACCTCCACCCCCTCACTCAACTCTTTCTTCCTATTCCAGAAGGCCTCCAGGCGCAGGGCGCCCCTGCGCTTGGTCGAAGGGCTCTTCTTCTTTTTCTTCCTCTCACTCTTTTCAGGGCCTCCGTGCCTCTTCGGGTGAGGACCAGTAGGAGAGGGAATCCTCTCTCCAAAGGTACTACCTCTCCCCGGCGAGGGTGGTGTATTGTTCTCTTCAATGATGAAATCCAAGGTCAGTTGGACGCTCTTGCCTTGTTCCTGGATAGTCCAGGAGATAGGGCAAGATACGCCCATAGCTGATATGGCTTTCTACAGTCTAGCTGGCATTTCCATGTCAGTCGAGGTGCTCACGCTCTGGAGTCAGAAGTGTGAATGATAAGTGAGTAAACGGCTTCATAATTTAAAAATGTGATGATGATTTATATTACCCTGTAAACGCATGCGTAGCCATCACGTCCCACGCGCGGATTTCAACCGGTGCATGGCGACGGTATTGTAGTAAGGTGTTATTTTGTTGATTACTAATTTGCAATAACAATTATCTGAAGGAACAGTAACCTGATAATGCGATTTGACTAAACGAAAACATCATGCAAATCTCATTCAAGAGAACATTGGCCCAAAAGTCTATGCAATTTACAGATGGAAATTTAGTTAAATATCTTAAAATATCTTCAAATTTTCTTATTTTAATAACAAGACATTTTGCAGAATTCAATTAAACTGCAGGAAATCGTTAAAACGGATTTTGAGGTTGCATTTGTGATAAATTTTCCATAAACGTCCTTCTACTACACTGACTATGGAGACAAAGCTTTCACGGAAAAATCGAAATATTGTTTAATAATAATAATAATAATAATAATAATAATAATAATAATAATAATAATAACTTTAAAGCCTAGAATCCACACACTCAGTGGCTGTACACTAATTGCATACATACATACACATACATACACATACATTCTCTCCCAGATACATTAATACATGGATCACCATTATCATTTATTGGTGCCTATCGCCACATCAGCAACCGAGGCTATATCGTGGCGATAAGCGACAGAACCTAAAAGAAAAGAGATATTGAATTAAAACAAAATAAAAAAAAACAAAACAAACTACAACTTTACCAAAACAAGTATGTGAGTGTAACTTGACGTGTAACGAGGCAATCCTCACTGACTCAGTCACACCCAGCATCAATACGATCAACAACTGTTGGCTGGTCGAATTAAAGTTGGTTATCGGGTTCCGTCATGCGTGGAAATACTCAGATCGATTCGTGCTCTGTCATTTTTAAGAAAAAAAAATAGTGTCAGTTCTGCATTGTCGATAATTGGTAGATATGTTGGCGCCCCCACAATAAAGGTATTGCATACTTTCGACTTGATGGGAAATTTATCATGCGTGTGTTGAGTGTTGTTTTCAGTTCAATTAGGTTTATCGGTTTGCCAGTATTTTACGCATCGAGGCATTGAACGATGAACACCTCTCATGTATTTAGTCACTGAATTTAGTCCGATGCAATTGTTCGTTTTTCGAAAGGACTACGACTTGATAAATTATTAGGTATGTCAGCACGTGACCGCAAATTATCTATAATGACGTAATCCTCGTGTGTGGGGAGAAAAATCATCCTCGATGAGACTGAAGGTGGGAATGGGGAAATCAATTTTTTTTTATTTTTTTTTATTTACAGTATACAAAAGAAAAAATACAAACACAAAGATATACAAATTAGAAACTGTTGTATACTGTAGGGGGTGCCATAGCCTATTTGGCCGTCTTCATGACGCTCCCTTCAGGGCGTGTACCAAAGGTTGGCAGCATTTCAAACTCACTTAAGAACTGATAAAGAACTCACTTATGCTTGGCAGCATTATAGACACTTACGAGTCAGTGAGTGGTGGGCAATTTAACACAATGTTGATTACAATGTTGATTACAATGTTGATTACATCGCGCGTCTATATCGATAGCTTAACAGTCATTTTGCGGGATATGAGAAACCAGTGTTATGTCTACCAGTTAAACAGTTAAACTCAGAGACTGAGAGATCCTGGATTACACAAACAAATTCATGCACGCAAACACACAAACATACAAATTCACACAAAAGTGTAGCAAGTGTAAAAAAATACAAACAGTGTAAAAAATACACACAAAAGTGTGAAAGTGTACACACACGCACATATATACATATACACATACATACGTATATATATATATATACATACAAAGTCTGCATACAGTTCTGTGTTTCATTTTTTTGTTTGAATTACACTGGGTTTACAATGCAATCAGGGCATCTGGGGTTACGACAGACTACGATATCAGAATACTAATTTAAATAACTCTCAAATATTGTCTTCTTAAATTTGTGGCGACTCAAATATTGTCTTCTTAAATTTGTGGCGACTCTTCTTAAATTTGTGGCGACTCTTCTTAAATTTGTGGCGACTCTTCTTAAATTTGTGGCGACTCTTCTTAAATTTGTGGCGACTCTTCTTAAATTTGTGGCGACTTAAATTTGTGGGGAAATCTCACCCTCGGGGTAAGATATTTGAACCAGACCATCGGCAAACATCGGGCCTGGTTCAAATATCTTGCCCCTCGGGTGAGATTTCCCCATCCCACCTCCAAACTCATCGGGGGTCATAATAATCCCTCCCCCCCCCGCACACACATACGCCCAGAAGCATCGCTAAGATGACTTCGTCACTCGACTGACTATTTGTCACCTGCATCAACAAGGCCTTCTATGGCATGCCCTGATCATGTAGTTGGTAAATTATCCAGTCGGGGTTATAGTTAAAACACTCAAGACTTCTTTAGGAGTTGTAATGCAACTTATTTAACCCTTTGAACCCTGGTGGTATCTTACATGTCAGTTCTGGCCAGCAATTGGAAGAGTCCATATTCATTATTTTGAAGAGTAGACCAATTAATACTTTCAACGTCCAGCCCCAAGTTCATGTTCGTGTCGGGTCGACATTATCTGATCCACACGTGCAAAAATTGGCAGTTCCTCGGGGTACTATTTTGAACATTACTCGTTTTGCAGGCACAATCCATGGCACCATCAACACAATCGACGCAATTGAGAATAAGCTGATGACTTTTTAATATGCTAGAGCAGCAAAAATATGAACGACATCGAGCACAAACACCCTCTGTTCTTAAACAAAATTCGGAAATGGGCTGCAGAAAATGGTTTCAAATTTTCCAAGTCTAAAACAAATTGTTTTCATTTCTGTAAACTCCGGAGACACCACCTTGAGTCGGAATTAAAAATAGATGGTAGTCATATTAAAGTTGTTAACCCTTTAAACCCTGTTGGTATCTCCGAAGCCAAACTTTGCAGTCATCCTACTTAACCCTTTACCTAACGAATCGCCCGCATCCGCTCGCGTAATATGCAAATTCAGCAGTTGAAAAAATATTATATTTAAAAAATATTCAACAGAACCATATCATGTGACCCCTCGTTGGAACGAGCTCGTTCCAACGAGGGGTCACATGATATGGTTCTGTTGAAACTTTTTGAAAAAGTTAAAAAAATGATATTTAAAATAATAAATTTTGATATCGTCTGCGTTGGGTAAAGGGTTAATGAAATTATGTCGTATCACGATCCTGAACCGGAAAAGTGGTCTTACGGGTTCAAAGGGTTAATTAACATGTACTGTACCGGTATACCAACTTGGTTGTGTAAGGCCTCTATCAGTCCGAAACCGGTACAACATATCTTCATTTGTATGACCGGCTGTGTATGTGACACAAATCCAAGTATCGAATCTAAGAAAGTATATGCTTACTAGCAAGAAAAGTTTGCTATCTTAGACTCCAATCCTAATGAAAATGTCTCGGACGGAATATATTGGAAGGGTATCAGACAAGCCTACCCCCCCCCCCCCCCCGATGCCCCTTTATACGCCCACCGGTACTACACACCAACGCCACCCGTTCTATTTGTTTCAGTTTCAGTCTTTATTTTTATGGGATTAGTTTTGATAGCGCACTCTCATATATCTCTTACCATTCAGCGACGTTTTTCACGTATTTACCAATTTTTGAAACATTTATTTTTCTCAATGCCACGTATTAATCCCATTAATAATCAAACACACTGCGATACCATGTACCAAACTGGGAGCACGGTTGCACCGTGTACAAGTCATACTGTGTCCCAATAGTACAATCAACCGATATCAATTTCGCTTGCACGAGGTTTATCAGTTAGGAAATCCAAGAATTGCTCTTCTCTGCTCGGTGGTACTCTCCGAATACTACGACTCCGGCTGTCCCCACCCTTAAAATTACCCAACACGATAAGACACTGGCTTTGCAAGTGTCTTTAGCTCCGCTAAATTTAAAAACAAAATTTCCATTAGCCGATTAGCCGGCGGTATGAATATCCACGCGAGAGTAAGAAAGGCACAAACTGAAAAATCCTAACACCTCTGCTTGAATGCTATCAGTAGTAGGGGATGGATGAAACGTCCCCCCCCCCCCTTACTGGGTGTCCTAGTGGGGGACCTCGGAAGTAACGCCTTAGTCACGTGATCTACATGCACCATGTTTGGTTTCCATGGTCGTCCGCGTGTGCGGCCATCAGGTGACGTCATCGCCATAGTGATACTTGGTCTTAGTACGCATGCGCAACGCGTGTTCTTATGATGGCGCGTGTTTTCGACACCCATATTGTGTACTGGATACCGCCATCTTGGTTTCAATGGTAGCACGTGGTTGATAGGAGCTTGGAAGGCCTCTTAAGGAACGAGAGTATGGTTGAAGTGTTATCGATCGAATAGGAGCAGTTTGCTGGTTCGGATACCTCGTTTGCTTTGTAGAATTACCCGAATAGACCCGACAATCATTCTAAATCACCACAAAAACTTCCGAAATGATTTCTGATTGCCGGAGAATCCGTTTCTCAAAATAAAAGGCGTGTTCCTTTGTATAAGGGTCAGTCTAATTACCCAGACTCCTCGGTTACTTCCCATTTATCTAGTTCGGATTCCTTAAGAATACTCTGCTTTGCCTCTGTCTATGTTTCTACAAGCTATATTATGACTTCTGAAATTCCCAGATGTGTCTATGTCCTGGTGCAGAATGTGTAATACTGTGTACACATCGCATTTCGCACAATGTGCGCACATCACATACGGCACATGTACACAAACGGTGAAATGGGATTCTATAGGCATAGTCAGGTCACAGGGGGGATTGCACGGATATGGGGCTTGTGTTAGAGGAACTGTGATTGTGTCCTAATGCATAATGTGCGCACACCACATATGGCACATGGGCGCATGCTAGATATGCGGATATGTTTTAGTGGGCACATCACATGCAGACATGCAGCACATATGCACATACGAGTACTGGATGATACTTATGGCATGGTGATGCAGTAGTGGTGGATACATTTGGAGGATACCTTTTGAGAATCCCTTTTTGGAAAAACGTCTGTGGTTATGAAATCCCTTTTTCCGAGATAAGGATAAGAGGACTCACTCGTGGCTTATTTGCTCGATAGGATTCATACTACAGTTAAAACCAGAAGTCCTGTCACGAATCGTGCGTTTATCTAGGCTTAATTGTGCGTAGGAATTGCGCGCAATTGCCATATCGAATGGCATCCAAAGCACGGCAGGTTCGTCTGGTTACTCATAGAAAACACAGGCAATGTTTCTGCCAATGGTCCTCCGGGTTATCCGGAGGTCCATTGGCTGAAACATTACTTGTGCACAGGCCATATGAAGAGAATTTGATAGCCTTACTATGGTCATAACGCGTAAATTAACGCGCAGATCGACGTACTATTTGTGCGCATTTCATGACAGGACTTCTAGTTTAACTGTATAGTTTGTAAATAAATGGACAGAAGCAGAGAAGAGGATTTCGAAGGAATTCGAACTGGATAAAGAGGAAGTAAGTTATTTATTTTAATTTCTTTTATTAAGGTTTAACGACACTTTTACAGTCAAGGACATATCGTGTTGCTGACAGTTTTACGGGTGGAGGAAGCCGGAGTACCCGGAGTGAACCACCGAGCGACGACGAGAAGCTGCCAGCTCCCCAACAGCGTAACTCTGCACTGCAGCACAGACAGGGTTATATTGGTTGAAGACATGCGCACCATCGACGTGCAGTGCGCCTTAGTACACGGCGCCATCGTTCACCCATGTGGACAATCGGGGTTAAGTGCCTTGCCCAATGACACAACGCGGTAGTCCGAATTGATCGCTCAGATGGTCAGCCATCCAAGGACTAACCGGTCTCGACGTTACTTAACTTCGGTGATCGGACGAGATCCAGTTACCTCAACTCCACCGCACACCCCAGTAATTTGAATATATATGTGTGTGATCCCAGTCCCTTAATGGTCTTGTATTATTGAAATTACATTGCAAATCGTGTCCATGCAGAACTTTCTACACGGAATACCGTTGGTTAACGTGTGAATAAATTGTGGCAAGTGACAGGCACATCTAATTATACTTTCGATTCGTTGGTGGTGCGAGATTATTACAATCCCTGATGGGTACGTGTGTGGGATGGGAAAATCTCACCCTCGGGACAAGATATTTGGTCCAGACACTCAGCCGAGTGTCTGGACCAAATATCGTGTCCCGAGGAAGAGATTTTCCCATCCCACGCCAGTACCCATCAGGGATTATTTTTCTCCCCCACCATACAGCGGTCACGTTAGGCAGAGGTAATCGACGGTCATGTGCTGATATAATCAACTCATTTGGTATTCGTTGTTTTGAAAAACTAATGACACCATCGGAAAGAGCATGCAAAAGTTATGTATATACCAAAGGTATATACCACGAAATCAATTAGGAGCGGTGGCATCGTGGGGTTTAAAGAGTTTTAGAGCATCATACTTTGATCACACCCGGCATTCTGATGACGCCAATATGAATTTGTTGGTAGCAAGAAACTGATACGATATGCATAACGCCATAATAACGTTATAAATGTATAACGTCACGTGGGTGGGATACATCAGTCTCTCCCTGTTATCTCACCCGGGACACACGTTTGTTACACATGCAGTGGGGTGGGGGGGGGGGGGGGAGAAAGTCTAGTTCGCATATTGATACTGGGCTGACATGGGATACGGAGAGCTCTACTACGATGGTCGTAATATCGTAACAATTGGCGTGGGAATTATATTCGAGATTCGACTCCATTTTGAATCCTTTGCTGGATTGTACTTACGGTTCGAATCAATCGAATTATAGTGCATCACCGGGCTATACTGTAACTCTGAACCTATAAGTCCGTACCTATAAGTCTGGACTAATAAAATCAGTTTCCACCACCTGTCTTATCAAGTGTTCTGTTGCAAATGTCCTTCCCATTTAAGGGGACCACGCCTGTGAACTTGAAACAAATGACGAAACGATTTGGTTCCGTTGCGGATTTTCTTCCCTTTAATGGGGACCATGCCAATAAACTTAAAATAAATGACGAAAAAATTTAGTTATGTTGCGGAGTTCCTTCCCTTTAATGGGAACCATGCCAATAAACTTAAAATAAATGAGTTCCTTCCCTTTTATGAAGGCCATCCTAATATACATGGATTAAATACAAATGACGAAAAGATTTGGTTTACCATCTTTATTAAACCCTCGTGTTCAACGGAATCGCCGCTATGATATAAATGATTCTGTATTCAACGGGTGATATACAAGCCGGAACTTTTTTACCACACCGTTTAGTTACGCTTCGAAAAGTTTCCGAATTTCGTTATACAATCATCGACCGTCTGTCGCACTGAGTGAAAATGAAAATGTCCAAAGCAAAATAAAGTCGGTTCACAAAAAATTAGCCAAAAATGAGATAATATTTAAAAAAAACCCAATCATTTCCAACCAGAACATTAACCCAGTCCCGTGGCCGTCTCGTTTTGTGGATCCCATTGTATCTAAATTGCTCAACTTTATATCGTAAAATCTTCGTACACCTTGACATGCTTCGAACTTCTTTTAAAAACGTTTCTCCCAGCTGTTTTGCAAATCTGCACATATTTGTACTTGTATTTTTACTAACAGTAATAGCCACCAAATGGTTATGCGTGAATGGGCATCAGCCCATTCACGCATAACCATTTGGTGGCTATTACTGTTAGTAAACAGCGATAGGAATTTCAACAAACACTGGTTCCGAAAAGGTTGTTTTGATTTTTTATCAATCCATTTGATCAGTAGTACAGCTTCAGTCAAAACAAACTCTTCACCTTTGGGTTTAAACATCGGAATTAAAATTTGTTTAGTTAAATGAATTTTAATACATGGGTTCTGTAATAAACACAGAACGCGATGTGGGTTTGAATCGGTGGGCGTTTTACATAATGGCGTAATCATATTTCGCTCGAGCCTACATGACTATGCCACTCCAACTCGTTATGTAAAACACACACCGATTCAAACACACATCGCGTTCTGTCTATTTACCTAACACGAAAGACAGACACTTTTTTACAAAATTCTCCAAGAACTAATTTTTTATTTTTTTGCGTCAAAAACATAGCTTAGGACTATTCATTGGAACGAGCTAAATGAGCTCGTTCCAATGAGGGGTCATAAGTTATGTTTCTGAAACAAAAAAATAAAAAAAATAATGAATATTGAATAGTGCTTCTGTGAATAACGCTGGTCGGTTTTGATTGTTACACTGGGTAAAGTGTTAAATGAAGCAGGTTCCATTTTATTAATTGAACGAGGATTAAATCTAAGTATATAGCTATACAATAGGACTCTACACAGATGCACGTATTGGTTTCGTGTCTTGGACTTAGCCTGAATAGCTCAGTCGTATGGCATTCTTAGCGTTTTAGTGGATACTCACGATGTTCTATTATTTTACAGACATGCAGAGTAAAATTGTTTCAATTATTAACCGGAAAGTACTACCCATTTAACATATTTCATCGCAGTATGTAATGAGTATATATACAGCAATTATCTCAGTGTTATGAACAACTATACCATTGTTTATCTGAATGGGCCCAATACCATGCAGTGTAACAATGCATGCTGTGTCAGTGTATACGGAATGACCTCAAGGTCAACATCTAGAACCACCTAGCACAATATACACGATAATTGTTCAATGTAGGCAAAGGTTTGAATTAAGCATTTACCTAACGAATCGTTCACTTCCGCCCTGGTTATTTACAAATTTAGCAATTGAAAAACGATTATTTTCAAAACATTTCATCAAACCATATCATGTGACTCCTCCTTCCTCGTTCGTTCGAACGAGCTCTTTCCAATGAGGGGTCATATTATATAGTTTGTTGACATTTTGATAAGATAATAAAAAAACTAAAAACACTGCGGAGTGGCCCGCAGGTGGTCAATATTTCCACGGACGCGATAATATACGACTCCAAACATTAATTATAGAAATAATCACCCAGAATTCAATTAACCCTTTACCCAACGCAGACGATTTCAAAATTTATTATTTTAAATATCATTTTTTAATTTTTAAAAAAAAATTCAACAAAACCATATCATGTGACCCCTCTTTGGAACGAGCTCGTTCCAAAGAGGGGTTACATGATATGGTGTCGTTGAAATTTTTCGAAAAATAATATATTTTCAGCAGCTGAATTTGCATATTACGCGGGCGGATGCTGGCGATTCGTTGGGTAAAGGGTTAATGTAGTACCGTGTACAAGGACGGCGTACTCTGTGGTATGAAGTAAATCTTTCTCATTGTGTTACTTGCTCATGAGCACTGATAATGCCTCTAACCTTTGGGGCTTTTGTTAAGAGATAATAATATTCTGTCGTCGATTGACACATTCACCTATTACACAAGCATTCGAGTTTTCTTCAGCTCTATCACGCCATGATCGATGCGGGAAAAGATTACTAGTAAGTGATGTTCACTCGTTGTTTGAAATGCTTGGTGAATTCACTTTTGGAAGAAATGTTAGCAATACAGTGATTAGCCCGAAACAAACGTTTCTAAAGACCATGAATTTGTGACCATAAACATTCTCATGCTTGAAATTGAACACAGTTTACATGTTTGCGGCAGTGTGGAAAATCGGTGAGATCCTTCCATACATTTTATGGGTAATTATATATTATTAGTTATACAGTTTGTTGGTGGCCTAATATGGTATATATGGTGTCAGTTAATTCCATATTGGACTCGAATTATGGAATTAACTGACACCATATATACCACATTAGGCCACCAACAAACTGTGTAACGAATATATCTTACCGACTGCTGCATCGATGCACAGAACTAATAACAACAGCGATCAAAATTAAACGAGAGAATTCTCACAATGTGTTCACGTGTATTTGCTTTGTTACAATTTATGGGAGAATGCAGGCACTCTCCCATAAATCGTAACAAGGCAAATTCATGCATACCAAACAGTTTCATTTCGAAGGTAACATGACACACAAGTAGGTATATATTGCGGATACAGGCATCAACGTACATGTACGTGTACGTGTACACGTACATTCGTGTACACCTCCATAGGATTTAGTGTTAAAATCGTGTACCTGTACACGATTTTAACGTTTTTAGGCTGATGTTAGAATCCGCTTTGCGGATTCAAACATCACTGAATTGTATCCTAGAGTGAAAAAAAAAACGCCCGTAGCTTTACGTACACGTGCATGTACCGTTTTGTGTTTGAATCCGCAAATGGTTTTCCCCATAGGATTCAGTGTTAAATTGCGAGCAAAAAAACGTTTTGTCGTTTCTAAATCATCGTCTTGCCGATTCTAACAATCCGCGTCCGCACACGATTTTAACACTGAAACCCTATGGAGGCGTACACGGAGATCCACTTGCGGATTTTAGGTGTGAAATCGAATCGTGTGCAGACGTGATGTTTGAATCCGCAAACACACTGTCACGTTTCCTGAGGTAAAACTAACGCATGTTATTGTGAGGTAATCTTAATAAGCACTTAATGGAAATGTTTAGAATGAAGAATTTTGCCAGGATGTTAGAATCCGCAAACCCACTGTCACGTTTTTATTGATATATAGGAGAGAAAAAAATATAAATAAATAGTTATTTAAAAAAAATAAATATATCAAATCAAATCGAATAGATAATAAAAAATACGTAAATCATGAGCGATTCTCAGACTATTAGCGTAAGGTTTCTTTTAAAAATGCTGATGAGAGCCTACGCATTCTGCGTGAACGAACAACGAGGTCGTCTCTTGTTAGAACGATGCGTCGGATGTCGGGATCACCTAGACTTCGATCACGAGAATCATTCGTGTCTGTGGATGGAAAGGGAAGATATGGTCGTCAAGTATTTCGAACAGGCGTTCGAACGCGTTCAAATCAATGAAGTGATCGCGTTTTGGAAGAGATTACTCTTCTGTAAGGATCAAAGCAAGCCTACAGTTTCGGAAGAACAGAAATTGGCGCGTAAAAGTCTGACTTTACGAGATAAGGGATGCATCATGAAATTATTGTTCAATGAAGCATACGTCTAAGTTTTTTCGTTGATAAAAAATAAGGAAGAATAGAAAATAAAAATAAATACACATATAAATTTTTTATCTAATATTAGAAAGAAAAAAAACAAAAATGAGAACCAGAAATAAATTGTATCCAACGTTAGTGGACGACGAGGATGAGAAGCCGATCGACGTTTTGCCGACGGCACCGTCGCTAGAAGAAAAAGAAAGAGGAGAGAGGTATCGCATCGATCAAATCAGTAGAATCCAAGAGTATCTAACTCGAAAGAGAGATTCTCGTCGTTCTCTCAAGAAGAAGTATTCGCGTTTCGTGAAATTCGTCAATGCGATCGACACGACACTCATCACGATTTCCATGGGGATACACACGCGGCCGGCATCGGATTGTTGTCGACCGCGATCGGCATTCCGATAGTGTTGACCGTAGAAGGAGTGGCTCTCACCACCGGATTGTTTAGCACGCTCGGAAACTTTTTGAGAAGGAAATTATATCTGAAGGCGAGGAAACACGACAAGATTCGCGTCTTGGCCGACTCCAAGATCGACACGATATCCGAAATGTTCCCAATGGCATTGAAAGACGGTAGGATATCGGACGGTGAATACTTCGCGATATTGAGCGAGAAAACGAAATACGATGCCATGAAAGAAGCCGTGAGAATCAAGACTCGTCAGATCATCAAGGAAGGGATAAAGGATTCTCTCGTGGAAAAGTGGAGGAAAGAGGCCAGGGAGGAATTCAGTAAGATGATAGAACTCAAGAGCAGCGATTGAAAAAAAATATATATATATAATAAAAACAGAATTAATTAATTATTAAATTTATATATAAAATAAAAAAACGAAATTAATTTAAATAACTCTTAAAAAAAATGTATTGCGTAAAGTGTAAGAGAGTTACCGAGACAAGTAATTCTCGAGAAGTGCGAACTAAAAACGACAGACAGATGCTTCGCATAATTTTTGACGTGTGTGGTTCTGTCAAGACACGATTCGTCAAAAAAAAAGAACGCGAGCAAAGGTAAAGGTATCGTGAATAAAATGATCAATAATCTACCTTTCGAAATGCCTCTGCCCAGTCACAGTTTCACGGGACCCGGAACGAAATTGAACAAGAGACTCAACGCCGATCTGACTCCCAAATCTTGGAGCAAACCTGTGAATAGGGTGGACGCAGCTGTGTATGATCATGATCTGTGCTACGCTGGACATCCCGACACAAAGATTCGCAACGACGGCTGCGATAAAAACATGTTGGGGAAATTGAGAGGCATATCGAATCCGACCAGGAGAGAGAAGATAGAACGTTCGCTGATCGGCAATCTGATCGGTGCGAAACGTCGATTCGGATGGGGCGTTCAAAAAAAAAGCGTATCTGAAAAGAAGAAGAAACGATTATTGACGAGCGAATTGGCCGAGGAGTTACACAAACCCATAGTGCGTAAATTTCGAAAGAGAAGGGTGTTCGTGAAGGGTTTGGATGATATTTGGTCTGCCGACTTGGTCGACATGAGATCGTTTTCGAGGTGGAACGAGGGCGTCAAATATCTATTGACGGTCAGCGACGTGTTTTCCAAATACTGTTGGATCAGAGCTTTGAAGAATAAATCGGGACGTTGCATCGCCGAGGCTCTGAAGAGCGTGTTCGACTCGTCTTCTCGAAAACCAAGTAAATTGTGGGTGGATAAGGGAAAGGAATTCTACAACAAGCACGTTCATCGATTGGTAGACCTCTACTCGATCGAAAACGAAGAGAAAGCTAGCGTGGTGGAATGTTGGAATCGAACGATGAAGGAAAACATGCACAGATACTTCACGGCGAATTCGACCAAGAAATACATATACGCTCTGAACGGTCTAGTTAAAGATTACAACAACACCCGACACAGATCGATAAAAAAGATGACTCCCGCAGAAGCTAGAGATCCTTGAAACGAAAAACAAGTCTACGCGAATCTATATCCTGAGAGATCTAAGATCAGGAAGAAGTCTAGAACGCCGAAATTTGCGGTCGATGATCGAGTGAGAATTTACGCTTATAAGAAGCACTTCGAAAAGGGTTATACTCCTCGATGGACCTCGGAAATCTTCGTGATAATCAAAATATTTCACACCGATCTGGTGACTTACAAAATCGAAGCTTTGGATGGAGAAGAGATCATCGGAAAGTTTTACGAACAACAATTACAGAAGACAAAGTTTTGATAAAGAAAACGAAATTTTTTTTATTTACTTTCTTTAACATTTTCTTGTTTACACACATATATATAAGAGAGAAAAAAATAATAATAAAAAATAATTAAAAACTATTTTTAGATAAAGAAAGCAAGTTAATTAATAAACAAAAAACTAAAAATCCTTTAAAATGACAAATATGCTAGATATAGCACAAAGCATAGTGAAAGATGAAAGTATTCAAGAATATGAGGTTCACGAATACGAACCGGTAACCAGAACAAGTTTGAACAATGCGGGAGAGATAAGAATCAACGTTGAAACTCAAGATCTATTCATACATCCTAGGGAGAGTTACATAGTGGTGCAGGGACGTCTCACCAAGGAAGATGGGAGCGACTACGCCGCCGACGACACGGTTACTCTAGCCAATAATGGCATCATGCATCTATTCAGTAATATAAAATACATGCTATCCGGACAAGATATAGAATCTGTTTTTCATCCCGGTCAGGCTACCACGATGTTCGGACTCTTGACGTATCCTGATGGTTTTTTGAAATCCAGAGGACTTAATCAGTTATGGGTGAAAGACACCATCGGCCCTGCTAGCGCCGGCGCCGCCTTGATATTCGACTACGTCGTCAAGACGTCCAGACCTAAAGGAACGTTTTCGTTCAGGATACCTTTGAAACACATCTTCGGATTTGCGGATGATTACAACAAGATCATGTACGGATTCAAACGCAATCTGACGTTGATTTGAAAAGGAGACGACAACGCGATAGTGAGACTCACTGCGACCAATGTGGGTAAGATAACTCTACACAAGATATCATGGTTCGTTCCGTACGTGGAACCTTCGATCGTGGAGAAAGCGCGTCTCTACAAGATCATAGAATCCAAGAGTAAATTACCCGTGGGATTTAGAATGAGACAGTGCGACATGGCTAGCATTCCTCCCTCCACGAATCACTTCAATTGGAGATTGACGGTGAAATCCGCTTCCGAGATACCTCGTTTCATTGTGGTTGCGTTTCAGACCGATAGGGACGGGTCTCAGGAAAAGAATGCATTGCTGTTCGATCACTGCAGTTTGAGAAACATGCAAGTGTTTCTGAACGCTACGAGATATCCAGCAATTGATTACAATGCGTTGTTCGACAAGAACGATTTCTGCAGACTGTACGGCGACGCCGCTGATTTTAGAAAACAGTATCACGGTCTAGACGAATTGATGAGCAATCCTAACATATCTCCTGGCGAATACAAGTTGATGTATCCCATGTTCGTATTCAACATCAGTAAACAGAGTGAACGACTGAAGAGTAGCGTCTTAGACATTCAGATCAAGATGCAATTCGATAGGAACGTTCCGAGAAAAACTGAAGCCTTTGCCCTGGTCCTGTCGGACAGAGAATTACAATTCGAATCGGACGGAAATAAGATGTCGATCATTCGATGAGAGACGTGTGTGAAAAAAAAATAAAACAAAAAATAAAAAAAAAGTAATGATTTATTAAAAACAAAAAAAATAAAAGTAATGTGATCTAGAGAGATTGAACATCTTTCTAAATCTCATTACTTTTTTTTTTTTTTTTTATAAATCACACATTATTTTTTTTTTAATTCATTATTTTCCACGCGTTCACTGTTAGGAACTAGTTTGATCAGTAGACTCACCACGGAAGTGGCGGCTTTGGGATTAATGGTATTCGTAACGAAATTAATCCTGTCTCTGGCGTTCACTTTGAGAGGCGTGCCGAACAAACTAACATTCACGTGTTGATTCTCAGTCTTTTCGATGCTGTATCTCTTATCGCTCTCTACTCCATTCACCATGAGATTGACGACTGCTCTGTTATTCAAATCCGAGGAAGCCAGACTCATTCGAAGGATTTCACCTCCCAGCGGCATGGGATATCCCACCTGACCATGTTTCGATCCACTACCTCCATTTCCGAAAGACCACTCAGCTTTTCCCTCATCTAAGGTGTCAGCCTCTTCAGCCCACACAGTGATCAATTGTCTAGCATATTTGACTTTCTCCACCACCAAAATCAGGGTGCAGGCATCCATCATGTTCACGGGATCTGTTAGATTCGTGAGCGTGTGTCCACCCATGTCTAGTTTACCTTCCATGATGTCACCCTTTCTCCAGACTGAGTTGTCGTCCATGTACTTTCTGCTGACCGCGCTGGAATCGAATTTGGGATTGTGATCGAGACCGAATAAATTGTGACCGTTCATGTTGATGCCACCCTCCATGGATTCGCCAGATTGTTTGTTCAGGTAGAGATCGTCCACTTGCGATTCTAGGTATTCTTGTGATTGTATCACGGCAGAATCTACGTAGCCCTTGTTGACCGCGGTTGAGTCTGCATCCGTGTCATTGATCTTCGACAGATTCAATATCTTGTTGAATCCCGCATTCAGATCCGATTTCTCAGACTTTCTCTGTTCCAGATCTATGTAGTGTTTAGTCGCCACGTCCTTGGGATTCGTGGGAGTGGCCACGTTCGTTATCTTGTTAGAATCGGCGTTCAATTCCGAATGCATCGTTTTCTGAACGTATCTATTTCTCAGGTGTTCGCTGAATCTCACATGAGTGTCGACGGCATATTTCTTGGTCGTGGCATCGGTGGGATCTATGGGATTCGCGACGTTCACCAAATGTTTGGATTTCAGATTGAGATCATCGGTCATGGTTTTATCCACATAATTATCTAGCAGGATTCATTCGAAATCGGCGTTCCCCCTGTCAACATATTTTTTAGTCGCAGCATCTGCGAGATCTATCGGCTCAGGAAGATTGTAGAGCTTCTTATCATTCATGTTCAAAGGTTCTTCTCGAGGTTCGTATCTCCGAACGAAACATTCGTCCAAGTTGGCAACATCGTAACCATCGTCGACTTCGAACGTCTTCTTCTTCTTTCTTAGGTTGATTTTTTCATCGCCACTTCTACCAAATTTATCGACTGGCATATTGTTGTGAGATTTTTTTTGTTTTTTAGAAAAAATATATTCAAAACGCAGTTTATTAAAAATGAACTATTTTATTTTTATTTTTCGTTTTTATTTTTGATTAAAATTTTTTTTTTAAATAATTTATTATCTTTATATATACTATAAAAAAAATCTCTCTCTAATATAAATCATTGCGAATGTCTTGAAATCGATCTCCTTCAGACCATCTCTTGAGAACGTAGAGACACAGGTGACCGCAAAACACTTGATCTGGTGATTGCACTTGTTCTGTGTTGTAACGAACCATCGATTTGTTGAAATAGTTCTTTATTTCTTTTGGTGGCGAGATTCCAAAGCTGTCGAAATAATAATTTTTCTTCTTCCCGTTCTTGATCCATGCCACCCAGTGAGTGCCTTCACCCAATGAATCGTCTAGATTTAAAATTCTGCATTCTGATTGTCGAGGTCTTCTCTTTGGAAAACATGCCTAGAAAATCTTTGATTTTCAAATCTTTTGCCGCATTCAACAGATCGATGTTGGATAGGGGTTCATTAGGTAAGACGACACCTTCAACGGATATCTTTATTTTCTTATTCATAAATGCATATATATTTTTTTTATTTATTTATTTTATTATAATTCACTAAAATGACGTTATTCTTCTTTTTTTTTTTTCTTTTTAAACTAACATTCTCGATGTCTCTATCGATTTCCATAATCTTGAATTCGTCTAATTCCTCTTGATTTTCTGGAATCCTGATATTACCATCTTTTAGTAGAACAGATTCGATCGTTTTGTAGCGATTTAATGAATGAAATTTTTTAGATACCGTGTCATAAATGTATTTCGCTTGATCCTTTGACAATTTTTGGAACAGGAATAACAACTGCAAATATCTATTATATTCAAATACGTCTTTTTCACTATCTGCGAAAAAAGACGACGCAAAAAGAGGTATCAAACGTAGTTTGTCTCTCTTAGTTTGAACGTTTTCGGAATTCAAGAATTGGGGTTCGTTATCTAAGATGAAACCTTCTACGGATATCTTTATTTTCTTATTCATAAATGCGTATATATATATTTTTTTTAATTTATTTTATTATAATTCACTAAAAATGACGTTATTTTTTTTCTCTTTTTTTCTTTTTCTTTTTAAACTAACTCTCTCGATGTCTCTATCAATTTCTATAATTTTGAATCCATCTAATTCCTCTTGATTTTCTGGAATCCTGATATTACCATCTTTTAGTAGAACAGATTCGATCGTTTTGTAGCGATTTAATGAATGAAATTTTTTAGATACCGTGTCATAAATGTATTTCGCTTGATCCTTTGACAATTTTTGGAACAGGAATAACAACTGCAAATATCTATTATATTCAAATACGTCTTTTTCACTATCTGCGAAAAAAGACGACGCAAAAAGAGGTATCAAACGTAGTTTGTCTCTCTTAGTTTGAACGTTTTCGGAATTCAAGAATTGGGGTTCGTTATCTAAGATGAAACCTTCTACGGATATCTTTATTTTCTTATTCATAAATGCGTATATATATATTTTTTTTAATTTATTTTAATATAATTCACTAAAAATGACGTTATTTTTTTTCTCTTTTTTTCTTTTTCTTTTTAAACTAACTCTCTCGATGTCTCTATCAATTTCTATAATTTTGAATCCATCTAATTCCTCTTGATTTTCTGGAATCCTATCATCCACAATCATATCTGGAATCTTATCATCCACAATCATATCTAGAATCCAATCATCCACATTCATATCATCTCTAATTAGATCCACAGTCCAATGTCTGAGTGCCAAAGTGCTTATTTTAGCGTCTAACACGAATCTCTTATCGTCGTCGGCCGTCAGCGAAATCTTGTTGACTATTTGAGTATACAAGTCGTGATTTTCACTTCGAATCGATTTCATAGTCTTATACACTGGACCACTTCCTAACAGACAATCTTTATACTCTTGGAAAGAGATGTTTTTCTTCACCACACATGCTTTAACTCCTTTGCACTCCTTGATCTCTTCATTATCTTCTAGACGATACGCATACAGTTTGGGTCTCAAGCCCACGAATTCGACAATCTGTTTACCGCCGCTCTCGTCCTTAAATTTACCCAACACCTTCTTGTTGTCATTCGATTGAATGTTGGACGGGTGATCAACGGGATAATCTGCTCATGTCAAACCACTCGGCCACATCCTGAGATATATCTCGGTAGACGTCTTTCGTCTCTATCTCGTAAACTAAACTGTCCATGTCGGTGAACAGTAGTTTGGCTTTATCACCAAATTTTCGTTTGACATAATCGTAGTGAAACTCGTACATCAATCGCTTGCTGATATCTAAGATGTTCGGTCCAAGATAATACGGTTTGTCAAACTTCAGGTGCATCTTTTGCATGTGAACAGCCACTAGATTTTCGTCGAATATGGTTCGGTGTTTGTAATTGGGTTTCGCCACTAATTTTTTAGCTCTTTTCTCAGACGTGACGAGTCGAACGTCAGTTCTCTTCCTGAAGTTTTCCATTGATTTACCGTACACGCAGTTGTTCATGAGTTTGAAGAAATCTTTTTCGAAATCGTTCTTAGCTCAAATTCTGATATTCGTGTTGAGATCGATGTATTTTTTCATCCAAGGCTCTTCGTCGAATCGAATGATGCGATGTATGTCGACTAATTTCATCCTGTAATTGACGTACTGTTTCAAATTCTCGCTATAGATGACGTAGTTATGTTTGTTAAATAAATTGGGAATGAGTTTTTCCTTGTCTCCTTTGTTCAGTTCCATTCGTTCGGGAGCCAGCGGATAATCGTTGTGTGGATCATGTAATTCTTCTGGATAGTTCAAATCGACTTCTAAAATGCAAGGATAGTCTCTCCATTTTTGCATCTCTTCCGGTTCCGTCACCCATTCGAAATTTCCAATCGGTAAAGGATGACTCATAGCCCAACCGTACAGATTATTAGCGTCCCAATACTGTATGTATTTAATCGACCATTTTGAATCGAAACCTTCTTTCATGTAGGGATTATTAGCTTCAGAATATCTGTGAGAGATCATCGAGACGCCACCTCTCGCAGCCCTTTCAAACATGAGCAACATGTTCACGCCAGATAATAATTCCAATTGGACTTCAGTGGTCTTCAACAGAGCGTCCCACGCCAGACCGGGTGCAGTAAAATACCAAGCAGGATCCAGATCGTAATTTTGATGACAGACGTCTCAAAAATTTTTGAACACATCTGCCAAGAGCAGAACGTCGGTCTTCAGATAGAGATCATGATAATCTCTCATGGTTTTCATATCGAATGATATCCACACGTTTTTGGTGTGTTCGTAATTCTCGTCGGAAATGTCGGATTCGTATAATTTCAAATAAAAATCTTCTTTCGAAGGTAGTGCGGTGTCTTCGAATCTCTTTAGATCGTTCATGTAATCGTAAGGATAGACTCCTTTCCTCAACATGACATCTACTCGTTCTCCGAAATGTTCGCTCATGATTTCAAATTTATCCTTGCTAATGTTATCAACTAATTTTTCCTCAGCGGTCAACATGAATTTAAAACTGTCGATGAAATGTATGCATCTACAAAGGGATTTCATTTTTTCTTCCAACGTATTTCCGTTGATTACTCTTTTCTTCTCCATGAGCTTCCATTTCGTGAAGGAAATGTATCTTTCTTCGCTGTTCGCGATGCAATTTAATTCTTCGTGTGAGGTGCCGAGATTTTTCACGAACAGATGACTGTCATAACCCGTAAGATTGTGAAACATCTCCGGATAGAAAGCGGCATCTCGATATTTTAAATTACACTTGCTGTGAGCCGGACCGTGATACAGACCCGTATAATGACCGTGGTCTCTGACCTTCTTATTTTCCTCCGAATTCTCATCGAACGATTGTCTGCATATGTGACATTTGGTGGCTCTGTTATTTTCGCCCTGCTGCTCTCGCATGATGATCATTTTCGCCGGAGTTTAGAATTTGTCGTTTAACATTTGAATTTTCCATTCTAACTCTTCCACGAACCTTTGGGCCACGTCGTCGTCTTCATACTATTTCGTGTAGGTGAAGGGACCCATGTCGTGTGGCGAGTCGAAAGCGCATTTCACGTAAATGCAATAGCCCGCAGGTGTGTGTTTTTGATATCTTTTGACGTAACTTTGAAGAGCGTTAGGTTGACAGGAACTCATTTTCATGGTGAAACATTCGAAATTGGCGTACACGACGAATGGTACTTTTAACCTTCTATTGTGATTTTCAATCTTCACGATGGTGTTAGGTTTAGGCATTTCGTCGTTGACACCTTGATTTTCATTGCAATATTCCTGATGTTTCGCTAACGATTTTTTGCTGTGAAATGCGTTCATGCAGTTGCAACATAAAGATATCTTTCCTTTATGTTTATTACTTTGTCTGGACAGTAATCGGCTCGGATGTTTAACCCAACAATAATGACGATTGTCACCATTCGAAATCAATAATAAAATAATCATCTTTTCTCTTTCGAGATACGAAGTATGTCTGAGAGGATAGATCATTTGTTTTTCGTCGTCGTATCCCAAGATGTTCACCGCTACGGTGGGATTTTGAACCTCGAAATGTTCGATGTGTTTTAACTGCATTGGAAAAGTCACTCCGGTCCAATCGAGATTTTTAGAAGTCACCTCGTAAGAAGAAACTCTTTCAGTGTTCATTTTGACAGGGTGTAAAGCGGAGGTGACTGCCCATTTAAAATACTGATCATCGTTATTTTTCACGTTGATCATGGCGTGTTTTTTAGCTAGGAAATACGGTAATTTCACGTAGGAAGACCCTTTCAACAAATCGTTTTTAGTTATGTGAATACACGTCATCAAACGTCCAATTACTACCTTCATGTTGATAATTCACGAGAGACGTCAACATCTTGTCTTTCATCTTTTCAATAAATCTGAACCTCGAAATACGGGTTCGACGTTAGATCTGAAATATGCATTTTTCAGGATGCTTTCGTCGGACTTCACGTCAATTTTATTCATCACGCAATGGAGTATCATCTTAATTTTTAGTCCCACGTTCATGTATTTGCGAAACAAATCCAATACTTTTTTCTTCACCCGTTCCATGAACAATTTCGGATCGATTTTCTTCAACGAGGGAACCACGTCAAAAGTTTTAAAAACACCTTTGATCGCACTCTCCCGTTCCACGGACTTTGATTGAAATAGTTCCATGGCGAGTTGCGCTAGATATTCTTTTCCTTTCCCTTTGTCTATTGCTCATCGAATTTCGCTCGATATATCTCGTTTGCCTAGAATCTGAAGTGCATCACTCATTTTCATTTTAGTTTTTCTTTTCTTTTCTTTGGAAACTTGAAGTTCTTCTTCAATGGCTTTTCGTTTAGTCGTCTTCTCATTTTTCACAATCAAAACGTTTTTAGTTTTTTTCGACGTCGGCATTTCGATTCCTTTTACTATCTTTTTCTTCTTCTTCTCATTTTTCACAACCGATGCGTTTTTTGACGTCATTGCTATCGGCATTTCGTTTGCCTTTCCATCGTTTCGCAAATGTTTCTGTATGACTTCAATTTTTTTTTATTTAGTTCTATGATTTCTGAAATGTGAAATTTTTAATAGTTTACAAATCTCGTTTAACTGAAGTATGGTTTTCTCATTTAAATTTTTCAATTTTTTTTTATCTGTTTGCTTCATTTTGTAAGAATATGTTTTTTTTTCCGAATTTTGTATTTAAATAATTTGTTTAAAAAGTTTTGTTTTTACTCTTTATATAAAAAAAAAGATTTTTTTTTTAATTCAATTTTTTTTCTTTAATGTGTTTTTTATTCAAAACAATTCACGATCGCTTTTATGTCTTGTTTGCAGAATGAACACGTTTTCTCGTCTCTAGAATAATATTCCTTACAATCACACAAATGTGCGCACAGTAGAAACAAAACATTTGCAACATTTTCGCAAAGCAGACAAGTGTTCGTGTTGCTCGACTCGTTTTCGACACACGACAATAACTCGTCTGCTTGTGTCATGAATTTAATCAGATGTTCTAAAGTCAAAAATTGAGATAAGGTCTTGTTTGCATTATTTAATGCATTGTACAATTGTTCCTTAGTGTATCCTAATTGTAACATATCCATCAATAATTTTTGGTTTTTATTTCTATCCCACTCTTCGTCTTTGATTTTAATCAATCCCAACGTTATAATCTTGTTCAAATAATCACATTCACCTTTTTTAATATTATTTATATGTTCTAGTAAAGGTCTGTCCTGAGGTTCCCAATTCATCAAATGTATATTACAACACAAACATTTAACTTTGTCGCTTTTACCCACATAAATGAAACCCACAGCAGCTAAATCTTCGGGTTTTTGAGCAAGATGCGAAGGCTAATTTTTAAACGTTTGAAGTCTTGCACGTTCTAAACTATAATTTGGATGTTCGGACTTGATCATTGTTTTTACCTCAAAATTGAGTTTGTAAGAATATTTTTTTTTTTCGAATTTTGTATTAATGATAATTTGTTAAAAAGTTTTAAAATTGTTTATAATATGTTTTAATTCCTTCAGAAAGAATTAATCAATTATATGTTCTTAACGTGAAAAAAAATTGAATTAATATGAAAAAAAAAAAAAGATGTTAAAATTTAACTTTTATTTATATATAAAGAGAAACTTTTTTTAACAAATTATTATTTAAATACAACATTTAAAATATACATTATTTGCAAGAATTCATAAAAACCAAATAATCGATCATGACAATAACACCTAAAAGATGTGAATTGAAACAATTTGATATAAATATGCTAACAGATACTTGTATCTATACATTAATACACGATCCCATCGAATTGAATGATGTTAAGATGGTGTACTTAGAGCACTACGACAACAAATATATAATGTGTTTGAAATTGGATGAAGTCTTGCTCGATTTGTTTTATGAGTACAAAGCGATCTGCTGAATAATATCATCGACAAATACAGAAAACCCTACAAGAATGATTTGATGATGATCTATGAAAAAAAAAAATATTTCCAATGATCTGACTCGAACTCTTGGATAAATCGGGTGGTGAGAGTGTGTTCACTGATGTAGATAAACTCAAAAGAGTAAAGATAAACATTCAAGACATTTTGATAAGTGGAAAAATGACACATGTTGAAATGCTAATAACCGACTTGGAAATATAAATAATAGAGAGATTGATTTTAGCGAAGAAGAAGGAAAAAAAGTAATGATATCTAAAGGTGATCTCATTACTTTTTACAAAAAAATTTTCACATTAAAGAAAATTAAAATTAAAAAACTTTTTTTTTATATATATAAAGACCAAAAAAAAAAAAAAACAAACTTTTTTTAAACAAATTATTAAAATACAAAATTTAAAATATACATTATTTGCAAGAATTCATAAAACAAAAAAAAAACAAATAATCGATCATGACAGCAACACCTAAAAGATGCGAATTGAAATTGAAATGAGTCGAAACGTATAAGAAATTTGGTCATAAAATCTATAGATTACAATGACATGATCCCATCGAATTGAACGAGATCGAGATGAAGGACTTTGAGCATAAATACGACAGATATAAGATGACTTTGAAATTGGATGAAGCCATGCTCTATTTGTTTTACGACTATCAAAGCAATCTGCAGAACAAAATCGTCATCGCTAAAGATAAAGAATTCGACAAGGACGATTTGACGTTGTTCTATGGAAGTTACATATATCCCAAAATCGCACGCGAACTCGTGGACAAATCGGGTGGTGAGAGCAAGTTCACCGATGTAAAAAAACTCAAAAGAGTAAAGATAAACATTCAACACATTTTCGAAAAAGGAGAATACATGAGTGTCAACATGCTAATAATGGACTTGGAAATATAAACAATAGAGTGATTGATTTTTTAGTGAAGAAGAAGGAAAAAACGTGATGAGATCATCTTGAAAACACGAGTATCAACTTGCTAATAATGGGCTTGGAAATATAAACAATAGAGAGATTGATTTTTTTAGCGAAGAAAAAGGAAAAAAAAGTAATGAGATCATCTTTTAGATCTCATTACTTTTTTTTGTGTTTTCCTTCTTCACTATTACCCATATAATATAATAATGTTTCCTTTTTTCTTAAATTTCAGCGTCGATTCTTCTTCTTTTCTTTTTTTTTCTTTTTTTTGTAATATGATATGTTTTTATAACAACACATTTGTTTATCCAAATCATAATTATGAACGAATGTTGTGCATCTCTTGGTAACACTCGCATCATTACCATTCTCTTCAGAAGGTAGTGGTGATGGTGGAAAGTGTCTCATTCTTTTCATTTCCAATTGTCTATCCCGCGCTTTATCTATCTCTTTCATCAGTTCTTTCCTTATATATCCATCATTAGCGTCTAACCATTTTTCCACATCTTTTTTTTTTTTCACACTCTGTCTCGCGATATTCATCATTATTGTCTAATTGTTTCTCCACCTTTTTATCCATTTTAAATATATTATTTTATACTTTCTATGATTTATATTTTATATAATTATATAATTTTATATTATAATAACATATTCAAAATCGGTATATTCTTAAATGGCAAATTCTCACCGAGCAACAAACCCTTACCGAGTCGCTCAATGTTCTGTCCACTCTTCAGATAGAACCCGTTTCCTCTCAGAGAGTTGCCATCTCTAACGGGTTCTAGATACAATCCTTTACCACTGTCATCTACGTGGACGCCACACACGGCTCCTCCCTTCTTCAAAAACAGTCCGCTGCTACCCATTAATTTCTCAACTGCCGAACTAGAGAGTCCTGTGAGAGCTCCCACGCCGAGAGTCTTTCCGAGAAAGGGTAGTGCCTTTGCGGCGAAGGGTAATGCTTTTGCGGCGATTCCTGCCAATAGCAGTAGGAAACCACCTTTCATTCTCAAATTGTATCTCAATTGAGCGGGACTCAATCTCACCATCAACCCTCTTCCATCGCAAATCACTTTCTCCATCCTTTCGATTTGACTTCTGGTCCAGGCGATCGAATCCTGACCACCTCTCATCAGATCTTCGTGAGTGAATTTGAATCTCACCGTCTCACCTCGAGTTGTTAATGCTCTCTTAAGTTTCTTCCTCTGTCCTGTGGATATGTTCACATTTTTAATCACGTATTCTGTCATAATTCTTTTTTTTTAAATATATTTACTTCAATTGTTTCTTGTTTAATAATAATTATTTATATTAAAATAGTTTTGTAAAATTAATATTGCGTTTATTTTATTTTTGTTATCTATATATATACACAATATTTTTTATTTTTTTTGCTTTTATATTCCTCTTATGTGAAGTCGTATCGTCACCCTCTCTCCACGAAGATCTAACAGTTTACCATTTTGATCCGTCAACGTGGTTTTGAGATTATACAACGTGTCTAAAATCACTGGTAGATAAACTAAATTTCGAGGTCGCTCCATGATCTTATAATCTGGCGACACGTTTGGAAAGAAGGAATAGATCGTCGATTGAGTGCTACCATTCACGTAGCTTCCAGCAATCACGTCCACATTCACCAGAATGCTATTGACTGCGAGAATGTCGACCGTATTTTCAGATGCCGCGTGGTCTCGATACATCTGTCGATCGAATCCCAACATCTTGCCTATAGAATCGTCCGTGTTGAAATCCACTCGAAAATTATCTTCCAAATCCAACATCGTCTTTAAGGTATTAGGATTGGGAATGAGTCTGATCTTGTTGCTTCCCTTTCCATCCGTCTTCATTTGTGTCTGAATGTAATTGTTCAAATCATCTATGTCGTAACTCCCTTTGGGAATTCGAATATCCAACCAATCCACTCCGTCGGAATACTTGAACGAGTTATTCTTTTCGGTGACGTTGGGAAAGGAATAATAAGTTTCCAGATTCACCAACGCCATCTCGCATCTTTTCTCTCTATTCAATTCGATGGAAGGTTCGAATTTCGTAGCGAATCGAGTCGAATCGCCACTCACCACGATTTGAATGGATTGTTTTGCAGCCGTATTCTCGGCTATCCGTTCTAACAATTCTCCATGTTCGAACATTATATTTAATTTTATTTTTTATTTTTTTATTCAAAACTAATTATTTGAAGATTTATTATTTTCTAAATTTTATTTTCACGCTCTATCTTATTATCATCAGAAACATAAAACTTGTCGAATCCGCACCGATATTAATCTCCTGAATTCTGCCGCGCTCATGTTGTTTGCGACGTGGTCGCCGTAGATGTGATTGAGATTCTTGAGATCTTGGTGAAAGAGACATATAAAATTAGCGTTCTCCCTTATCGTCTGTCTGGGCAATCGAAAATAATTCTGCGACAGGTAGAAACAGTCCACATTGCTGTGTCGACCCCTAACGTAACACGATTCGCATCGGTTCTGTCTCTCCAAAAGCAGATCGTCGAAAATCATGAGATTCTTATCTTCCGATTTCAGTTCTCTAGGATCCGGAACGTCGCTAGCGTTCTCATAAAATCGACACTCGACGTTCGAAGATGCATTTCTCTTCATCAGCTCCATCGCCGCACCGTCCAAAATGATCAAAAGTGGAGCTTCACTCTTGTCGAATTCCTCCCTACTGTCAAAGATTCTGGCTATGACGTCCTTGGGCAATCTACGATCCATGCACTCTCAAAGCAATCTGTATTCGGGTTGAAACAAGCTCTTGCCAAACACGAACAATCTGTCATAATCCAACCAGTCGGGTAGGGACAACAGATTCATCAACAGATTGATCTTGCCACAATTCGATTTTCCCACTATCAAGCCTCTTATGCTTTTGGGAAAGAACTCGTTATTCGACCTCTTGGTCGCGGCGTCGTTCCAAGACATATCTTTAATGTTCATCTTTTGTTTTATTTTTTTGTTTGTTATTTTAGATTCTTTTCAAACACAATTTTTATGTTTTTTCAAACTTAGTTGTTTAATATTATTATTTATTTATATCACACCGTCGTGAGTTCTCTTCAATCCAGATCCCCTCGTCATTTTGGCTAAATCTTGTATGGGTATCACAGCATCCTAAAAATCTTTCCAACTTTTCGGCGTTCGCTCTAACGCAGCTCGCTTCGCCGGCGGACTGATCAACTTGTCGATCAATGCGTCGGCTGCCCTCTTGCCAGCCACAGAAGCTATTCTACCACTGGCTTCGGAAGCGGCTTTCTTACCAGCATCCAAAGCCGTCTTCTTACCGACCTCAAACGCAGTCAATGCGAGTTTTCTACCCGCATCGCTCGTGAACGCTCGCATTATAGAATCAACGATGCCAGAACCGCCTTGAACGTAAGTTCTGACGTATCCCCTGTTCTTTATCACCAACATATTTTATTTTATAATAATTTTTGTTTTTTCACTGGTAAATCGTTTTGTTGTTTAAATACTTTTATTATTCTAGTGTAAAAATTTACTGTTTTATTTTTGTTTGTTTGTTTGTTTCTCTCTACTTATTATATACACATCAATCCTTCAGTTACCAGCCCGTCTGCTCGCCATCAACAAACTCAATCTCTGAGACAGAGCGTCAGAATCGCTCGGAAGAAAAGTGGTTTTCACCCCTTTGCCAGTCACCGATTCGACGAACTTCTTGTTCATATCCCATATGGGTTTCACCACTTTCGTCCACTTGTAACCTCTGTTGGCTTTGGGTCTCGTCTCTCTGGCATCGTTATTTCTCTTCATGGCGTGGGTCTGAACCAGAATGTCGCCGTAATTGTCGAAATCCTGTTCCGTGTAATCGCTAGGCTTGTCGTAAAGGAGCAATCTGCGCAGTCCATCAGTCAATTCGTATCTGTTCGAACCAACGATCAATTCATCCTCGCCAATATCTACTTCTGTGTCACCGACAAAAATTCTCCCCTCCGAATCCTTATAAAAACCATACAACAGATCTCTCTTACTGCCATCATCATCAGACGATGCGACGCTATCAGTGGTGATAGTCGAAGCTGTATCGGTGTCGATCTCCGTTTGAATTCCCGTGGGAACGTAATCCAGTGTAGATTGAATGGAATGCTGACTTTCAAAACTAATGGGAAACGAACCCATTCTCAAAGAACTCTCTTTTATGCGTCTCAATTCTTCGACTATCTCCTTCCTGCTTCGCTCTTGACCCTCCGTCACGGGTTTAAATATTTTTGTGGCTTCGCGTTTGAGTTCCATCTCACCAAGATGTCTGCTTCTGTCAGCCGACTGAATGCCCTTCTTAGCACGTTCATACTCTTCTAAAATTCGATCTCGGCGTCTAGAATCCATCTGTAAAAACATTTTTCGTTTTTAATTGTTTTATTATTTTCAAAATTAAATGTTTAATTATATTTTTATGTTTTTAAGTTAATAAAAATTTTTCCGTCTTTAATATAATAAACTAAAAATATTCACATCTCAACTCACTGTTGATTGAATTGGAGAAGTTTAAAAATACGTTTAAGCAGGACATGACAAACCAGTTTCTGATTTAACGCATTTTGATAGTAATTTACGTTTTGTCAAAGGAATTCCATTCACATATCAAAGAACCATTCACTCAGTATCGAATTAAGAGAGAATCCCTTTGATGACGGTTAAAACATTTCAACACACAAAAGAAAACTGTTTTTTTTTCTAATTTTAACGTTAAAGGAACTCATTCATTCATTTCAAATCTCTCTGATCGCTATCGTGAATATATTAAAAATTTTACCACTCAAAACCTAATTGAGCGGAAAATGCGTTTAAACATTCTATTAAGTGTTTATTAAGATTACTTCACAAGAATTCTGATTCTTTTCTCTAATTGTCTCTAAACTCAATCTCCTGTCGTCACATCGAAACAAGACACGAATGTCTATTTTTTACAGATCATATTTTATAACTGACTCTTTTGAACAGACGCTTAAAGTCAATTTCTCTTCTTTACATCAAGACAAAACACGAATGTCTATTTTACAGATCATATTTATAATCGACTCTTTTGAACGGATGTCTAAACTCAATTTCTCTTCGTCACATCGAACCAAGACACGAATGTCTATTTTTTACAGATCATATTTTATAATTGACTCTTTTGAACGAAAACCTCATTCAGTCATAACGACAACATGTGTTAGTTTTTACTTCAGGAAAACGTGACAGTGGATTTGCGGATTCTAACATCCTGTCAACATTCTTCATTCAAAACATTTCCATTAAGTGCTTATTAAGATTACCTCACAATGACATGCGTTAGTTTTACTTCAGGAAACACGACAGTGGGTTTGCGGATTCAAACATCACGTCTGCACACGATTCGATTTCACACCTAAAATCCGCAAATGGATCTCCGTGTACGCCTCCATAGGGTTTCAGTGTTAAAATCGTGTACGGATGCGGATTATTATAATCGGCAAGACGATGATTTAGAAACGACAAAACGTTTTTTTGCTCGCAATTTAACACTGAATCCTATGGGGAAAACCATTTGCGGATTCAAACGCAAAACGGTACAGGAACGTGTACGTAAAGCTGCGGGCGTTTTTTGTTTGTTTTTTTTTCGCTCTAGGATACAATTCAGTGATGTTTGAATCCGCAAAGCGGATTCTAAAGCACCCTAAAAAACGTTAAAATCGTGTACAGGTACACGATTTTAACACTAAATCCTATGGAGGTGTACACGAATGTACGTGTACACGTACACGTACATGTACGTTGATGCCTGTATTCGCAATATATACCTGCTCACACATCCACAGAATATGAAGCCTTTTAAGTTGCCTAACCTGCACTCCAGACCATATATGGGCTTCCAACACTCAATCTTTCAACTTGAAGCGTTTATCGACTGCCGCCATTTTGAATAATCAATGAACAAAGGGGAGACTACCCATAGCTGTCAGCGTATATTGATGTTGACAGGCAGTATATGGTTTTATATGCAGTTTGCATGTGACGTCTTTGAACCAATGAAATTCCCAGATACTTGTAGGAGGTAAGACATGTTATACTGCAACTTCTGTTAGTATAACTCTGCTATGTGTGTTATCAGTGTAGTGTTTCCAAAAAGCAAGTTCCGCAACTGCACCAGTCCTCCCACATGGAAGGAGCATCCAACAATATGTTTAAACTCTGAATTTGGACTCACGCGTGTCGCTAATGAATCCACTAATAATTGACTTTTATTTACCTCGAATCAAAATGCAATGTTTAGAATACTTTCCAACTGATGTGTGTGGCATGCTATTCTTCATGTGGTCATGTACATCGACACCGTGTTTGTTCATTCTTCTCACTGCTGTTGCTTGTTCTGTATCGTGAGGTAAGGCTCCAGGATAGAAGTAGTGAGGACAACGAGACACCAAAAGTAAGAAAGTAAAGTTCAGTTCCAATAATGGGAACCATTCACATAATAAACGACGAATGCTAAAACTTACGAATGGTTGATAGTAGTCGTAAATTTGTCGCGCGTTAAAAAATCTTTTCGTGGAATTGACGACAACGAGTCCGTTTGTGTTTTGCAATGCTCTTGTGTTGCGCCGCGACGAATGTTTGGATTTCTAGTAAATGCCAATTTATACTGGAGGCGACCGCGACTCCGACCGCGGTGGTCGCATTTGTTGTATTAACACCAATTTTGATGGGGTCGTCCATACAAAGGGTGAACGTGAACGCAGCCCATTTCTGTTTGCGCCGAAAACCGCGGATATTGCCCCCAGAGCGAATTTTTGGGATTTGTTCGCGCGAACAATTCTATTCAGCCAATCAGATTACGAGGTCAAAGGCATACTATGACCTATCTGTGCTGAGACATTCGTGGAGACGGCTCCGTCATGTCGGGAGACAAAATAGAAGAACTCACTGAACATTGAACAATATCCCATTCGTGAACGCGCCAGTTTCATCATTAGGATTATATGCATTATTGCATGACCTTGGGCCCTTGCTGGGTTGAGTAATATAGGTTATTTGACGTCTGCAAGAGACAGGAGGAGGATTGTTTATTAACACTGCGATTTTTCACGCAAATCACCGCTTTCATTATGAATGATAATTCCACCGGAATGTCGCGCGTAAATTCGCAGTGGTCGCGTTCAATTTTGTGTTCGTCTCCAGTATAAACTGGCATTTAGATATGAAAATTAAGACCGCATTGCTATTACAGTTTAATGACAATGTCTTAGAGTGAACCACCACATTATGTGGCGGAGAAATGTTCTGAGACTGTTTGCAGTATGATATAACAGCGTGTTCTAATGCGAAAACGTAATCGAAACTACAGATAAGGGAAAATGACAGCTGATAGGAAGAACACAAATTCCAGTGACGTATTACCCATTTGTAGTTCTCATTAATCGTCCATCGTCGTCCGTTTTGCGAAAGGTCTCTATTATCTCTTGACGTCCCGTCGTCATCCAATAAACGCGAAGATAGAGCCTTCCACAATAAGGATTGCAACAGGTAACCCACATAATCCGCACTGGTAAATATGGTACTGGTCAATATATGGAGTACGGATTCAACATAGGACACGGGAAATCATAATTATTGTTTCAAATCGAATCTCGGGTCAAATCAGGCAAAATGTTTCCAGTTGTTACGATACCACAACTGTCATCCTGGTGCTGTCCGTCTCTCAATGAAACCCTGAATCACTCTGTGTACTTGTTACTTGTTAGACTATTTCACGCCATTGAACCGCAAGTACAAGCAGGGACCGACCTGGGCATGCGCCAATGCTTATTTGGTTCTGAAACATCAGGACCTGGCTCTTAAATCTCGGAAATAGGCTTCTCAGTTGGCGCATAACTTCTCAGATCATATTTTGATATTACTTCGATGGATAATCGAGAGAGACACTCTTACATGTATTATATATATGATTATCATTTATAATTGTTGTAGAGTGCTTAAGTTAATACTTCAAATCTTAATTACCAAACATTAATCTTCACTGTGGTTTCTGATCAAGTCTTGGCTGCCTATTTAGGCAGCCAAGACTTGATCAGAAACCACAGTGAAGATTAATGTTTGCTATAGTGTATTAAATGAAAATGATGAGAGCTATTACATACTTGCAGTGTGTGTTACAAACAGCGGTGTGACTCCGTAAATTGAAATCTGGCGCATGAATTGAAAAAAATAGGCTCCGAGGCTAGAGCGTATTTTAAATAGTCCTGATCGGTCCCTGTACAAGTAGATGGATTGGTCACTTGTTTCTGAAAGGTTGAGCAATTTATTTATATGGCAACCAAATAGACTGGGAGCAAAATTACCCAACAGTACGGTCATCATGGACCTATCGTAATCCACACGTAGGAATGATGTCAACGCATGCGTTTACCAGGTAAAAACAGTCTAATCTTAAACATGGAGATTTCTTTGTAAAACCTCCTTTGAAGGTCTTTTGTAAGATATTGACATTTCTTGCAAATGAATTTAATTATTTGTAACTGAAAATTATCGCATTAAAATTAAATTATAAATATGAAATTTCAGATACATATCCAGGAGAGGACTCCACTACATAAATCGGTATTTTCAATAGAGATTTATCATTAAAATTTCAACAAAACTGAAACATAAAGAGTCATGATCAAATGTTATTTTTTATCATTTTCATCAAAAAAATATATTTTCAAGTAAAAGATTGGAAAATACCGAAAAATGCCTGAATGGCAGACATGCCATTCAGATTTGTGTAATTGGGAAGAGTATTCCGCCACGGGCTGTACTCTATCAATGCTTCATACGACTTGTCAATGTTGTTTGCTCGAGCTGTAATCAACATCTGCACGTGCACGCGTAGAAGTACAGCTTAACGTTCCGCATCAGAACTCGTTTTGTTTTAGTGAATAAGGATTATGACTGGTCAATTGCGCGGTCAATTAAGAAGTGATGCGTCCAGTTTCTATCCACGTTTCACAGTTTATGGTCACAATTGATATCCTTAAAGTGCTCTGCAATTCTTCGTCTGTTGTCCACGTATCAGTACTTGAGGTAAGTGTAACAATTTTCCTTTCCTTCAGCTTCATCTCACATTTATTTATTATATATTGATATTCAGTTCGCCTGTCGGCATGCTTCGTGTACTGGTCATCGGACATTCGTTTGTCCAGCGTGCTCGTGCGTATTTGTATGGTGGTGTTCGCAATAGACGCTTCCCTCGCCATTTTGATTTCTCTGAGGTTCTTCGCCTTCAGCAGCACAACGGGCGTTCTGTTCGCATTGAATTTTTTGGTCTTATTGGCGCCTCGGTTGTTCGCTTGTCTGAGCATGTGGGTTCGGTCCTTCTGAAATTTCGGCCCCATCTGGTCTTCTTACAGATTGGTGCAAGTGATCTCTCTTCGTTCCGCCCCGAACTGGTTGCTTCTCAAATTCATGATTTCGTCTCGCTCTTACGTCTTGACTACGGTGTTTTGGCTGTTTATAGTCAATAGGCTTTTTCATCGGTCGGTCGTTTCGCACCGGACCGGTTCCATTCCTGGGCTCACGGTTACAGCTTACAATGCTGCTATTGACTTGGTTAATACGATGCTTCACCATTTTTTTTCGAGGTCACCCCTGGTTGTGTGTTGTACGGCCAGGCCCAGTTAGAGTGGGCGGTTCACCACTTCTTGTGTGATGGTGTTCACTTTGATGCCGGCGGATTGGAGAAATATGTTCGGGGCATCAGGGGGGGGGGGGACGTTAGTTTCAGGTTTGTGCATGTGTGTGTGGGGGGGGAGGGTGTGGGGGGTCTGTATCTTGCTGGCTCGCAGTTGATACTTTCTCACTGGTGCGTTGTGTACCCTTCCGGACGGATGCCTCGACCCCCCCCCCCCCACCCACACCTTGGGCTGGTCCACTATTTTCCATTTCCATTTCTGCCCCCTTTTTGATGCTCCCTGGGTGCCACCCCAGCCCCAGCAACACCCGACCCCCGCCCTGCTTTTGTGTCTTGTGGATGTACATTTCTCATGTTATGTTGTCTCCGCACTTGGTCAGATGTCTTCTTCCAGCGTTGGCGGGCCTGAAATTCAGTCACCCCTGCATGTTCAAATGCCCTCATTTTGTATACCATTTGCTAGCCCTCCCCTCTGCCGCTATTGTGGTTTGCATGCTTTATTTGGGGCTTCGCCACATACATGTTAAGCTGCTGACTTAAACCATAGAGGGATTTCGGAGCAAAAATAGTGCGCTTTTAATTTTTAAAGGACTCCAAGAGGAAAATTTCTCGATTTCCATAGCGAGATTTTGTTGGAAATCCCAATATTTAGGCTTATTTAACAAACATATCATTCTGAAAATAGTGAGTCTCCCTCCAAAAATGGTGAGATTTAACAAGTCTGCTTGGCCAGAGTAGCAGTGTATTTAACAAAAATATCATTCCGGAAAATAGTGAGTCGGCATCTGCAATGGTGAGACTTAACATGTCTGCTTGGCCAGAGTACAGTTAAAACTAGAAGTCCTGTCACGAAATGAGCGTTTATCTAGGCTTAATTGCGCGTAGGAATTGCGCACAATTGCCATATGAAATGGCATCCAAAGCATGGCAGGTTCTCCTGCTTACTCACAGCAAACACAGGCAATGTCTCTGCAAATGGACCTCCGGGTTACCCGGAGGTCCATTGGCTGAGACATTGCTTGTGCACAGGCGATGTGTACATAATTTGATAGCCTTACTATGGTCATAACGCGTAGATTAACGCGCGCGCAGTTCAACGTGCTATTTGTGCGTATTTCATGACAGGACTTCTAGTTTTAACTGTAGCAATTGACTGCTTTGTCCGTACGTTTTGTACCATTATGTATCTCTTGCTTTGTGACGTCATCGCTGGTACTCATCTGCCATTCTTGCTCAGGGTGCATGTTAAACTCTGTGAGGTCTCGCCCTCTCCGACCCCCTGGTGGTGGTGGTGGGGGGGGGGGGGGGGGGGTTTGCAGCGTGCTTTTTATTTCAGCGTCTAATTTTACCCATCTGTTGAGCCCTACTGGCTTACCTTCCTCTTGCGTTCCTCATAAGCGTACATGGGTGCACATTAATTGGGGGGGGGGGGGGGCGAGGGGCTGTTTTTTTCTTTACTTACCTGCATTCCTGCTCCCCCTCCCCCTTAATAGATTTCCACCCTGTCCTATCGTTTGGGTCTATACTTTTATTTAATTTTATTCATGTTCCGCCTTGTACTTTTATTCGCCCATGTGCTTTTATTTGGAACACAAGAGTATTCCTTATTACAGTTTTTTGTTTTCCTGTCCAGGTGAATCATCTCTGATATACAGTTAAAACTAAAAGTCCTGTCGTGAAATGCGCACAAACAGCACGTCGATCTGTGCGTTAATCTACGCGTTAGGACCATAGTAAGGCTATCAAATTCTGTACGTATGCCATTTGCACAAGCAATGTTTCAGCCAATGGACCTCCGGGTAACCCGGATGTCCATTGGCAGAAACATTACCTGTGTTTGCTATGAGTAACAAGGAGAACCTGCTGTGCTTTGGATGTCATTCGATATGGCAATTGCGCGCAATTTCTACACGCAAATAAGCCTAGATAAGCGTACAGTTCGTGACAGGACTTCTAGTTTTAACTGTACATGTTACTTTTGCATTTTTCTTTTGTAGCGATTCTTCCTTTTCCTTTCCACTTCCTCTTTTTTAGATATGGCACGCAAACAGAAAGCTGCCTTGTTAGATGCGTTATCACCCGCATACACACCTGCAAAACGTGAGCGGACGCCTGCTGTGCGATCTTCATCACGGACACACACTGCATCTCAATCCAGTGCTCGTGCTTCTACAATGCTAGCTGTCTCCACAGCAATCCATACTACAGTTGCCTCTGCTGTTTCATCTAGCTCTGGACCGTTATGTTCTCCATCAAGGCCGGCACCGGCACTCTCAATGCCACAGACTCTACCAACTGTTACATTACCAGCCAGGAACATTTCGTTTTCACCCCATGTGCGTACGGACGCTTTCATTTCCATAGATTCGCTGCAGCGTTAGCAGCCTTCCTCAACCTTTCCAGTCATGGACAGTGCCTTGTTGCCTCCATCTGTGCTTAGAGACACATCTGTTACTTCTCTTCAGGATCATACTTCTTCATTGGACAGTTCATTGTTGCCACCACTACATTCATTTCCAGAAACACATCACATTTCACCTCACATTACTGACTCTACAGCCACACCTTTTGTGACACCCTTGGACCTTTCTCAGCGTGTTACACCACTCAGAGTGCCACCCACGCCTGTTGTATCCGATAGTGACTTGCTGGGCACCCTGCCCTCAATTCTTCCTACAGGACTTTCTTCTTTCCAGTCCACTGCACCTCTGCCTGGGGCCGTGGTTTCAGAAGTGCCTTTCCCAGACATTCCAGTGATTTCCGCAACTCAGACTTTGCCTTCCACACAGGCACCAGTTCTGTCTCAGACAACTCAACCGATTTCGATCATCATAAACATCTCCAGTGACATGCTTTATTCGCAGAATCTTCCTGTTTGCATATCGCAGGCTGTGGAGCAGGCTGTCCATCAGCAAACAGGTAAGGGCTTGCCACATAATACCCCATTCGTAGACACCAATTTGAACATACCTTCCCCCCCCCCCCCCCCCCAGGATGCAGTTTCTCTCATCTGTGCCACTGGCCGGGGCTGTTTCCTTTCCAAGACGGGCATTCAGTCCGCCTTTCACCTGATACCGGTCCATACAAGCGATCATCATCTGCTTGGGTGCAAATGAGAGGGGCAGTATTTTTACGACCGATGTTTGCCAGTGGGTTGTCGGTTTTCCTGTAGGATCTTTGAGTCTTTTCGCTCTGCACTGCACTGGGATGGCCTTCACAAATCTCGCATCCGCCACATCGTTCACGTTCTTGATGATTTCCTCTTCATTGCGCCGGCCCGGGTACAGTGTCAGCAGTCCTTAGTCAGCTTCATTTCTCTTTGTGGTCATTTAGGGGTGTCCATCGCAACCGACAAGACCGTACCGGCCTCTACCTCCCTCGTCTTCTTGGGGATCGAATTAGATTCGTTGGACATGTCTTTTTCATGTCTGCGATCTCTAATCGTCCTCTTGAATTTCACCTGCTGGGTGGTAATCCCAGGTCGGATATTTCTCAGACGGCTGATCAAATTGACTCTGGGTGTTAAAAAGTCTCATCACCGCATTCGATTGTCAGTCGAGGGCAAGAAAGACCTGCGCTTGTGGTTCGCTTTTCTTGACCACTTCAATTCGAAATCTTTCTTCTTCCCAGATACATGGTTAGATAGTGATACCCTCCATTTGTACACTGACGCAGCCGCAACCTTGGGTTGTTGGGGGCTTTTTGGCTCTCACTGGTTTTCCATCGCCTGGGATCGTACTTTACCGCAATTGGGCATTGCCATTTTAGAACTTTATCCCATCGTCCTGGCAATGCTTCTCTGGGGTTTCCACCTGAGTAATCAGCAAATTTATTTCCATTTGGACAACCAAGCCGGAGTGGCTGTGATCAATGCCCAAACGTCACGCGACAAACACCTACTACGCCTCTTGCGTCATCTTGTTTTGATTTGATTACGGCTCAACATTCATTTTCGCGCAAAATATAACCCTGGGAAGCTCAATACATTGGCTGATTCTCTCTTGCGTTTACAGGTCCAAGATTTTCGTCTACGTTGTCCAGCGAGCGATCCCAGGCCAACGCCAGTACCAGCCAAGTGTACACTACAGAGCTTGCTAGAATTGCGCAACACCCGCTGACTCGGACACTAGCTCCTTCTACCATCAGATCGTATGCTGCAGCCTTAGAGAAGTATCGAATGTTCTGTACTTCTTTCAGATTACCGGTCTTGTGGCAAGTACCAGTGTATCGCATTTGTATCCTACATGCCCACCTGTTTCAGCAGTGCCTAGCTTTTAGGACAGTACGCTCCACCCTGTCAGCTCTTGCTTACTTACACAGGTTACACGATTTGCCTGAACCCACACAGTCCTTCCTAGTACACAAACTTCTAGCTGGTTTTCGGCGTACAAAGCCTTCGGTCGATATCCGTTTGCCAATTACCCAGCCCATTCTACACCAGCTCATTCAGTCGTTACCATCTTGCTGCCCCAGTGCATACCTGTGCAAAGGGTTCCAAGCACGTTTTGCTCTCGCTTTTTACGCTTTTGCTAGAGTAGAGGAACTATGTCCCGGTCAACCCGGGGGAGCTGCTACTGTCCTTCAATTAGCTGATCTTGCCTGGGGTACCACCCCCATGGGACACGAGTTTGCTATCCTGTCCTTTACTCATTTCAAACATCATATTAGTGGCAGTCCGCACAGAATTACTTTGGCTTCCATGCCCTCTTCCATTTACTGCCCATTGCGATCGCTCAAGTCATTCCTTCGTGTCAGGGGTAACAAGTTTGGTCCATTGTTTGCCTACCCCGATGGCTCTCCAATCTGCCGGCCCTTGTTTTCACAGATTATGAATGCTGCCTTCAGCTTGTGCGGCAACCCTACCCAATTTAAAGGGGCATAGCTTTCGGATTGGTGCAGCCACATGGGCGACGGCGAAGGGCTTCCCTGATGTTTAAATCCGAGCAATGGTTAGATGGCGGTCTGGCGCCCTTCACCACCATATCCACAGCCCTGAGCTGTAATAACTGCTGTTGGGGCGAGGGGGGTGTCGCCTGTGTGCACTTCCTAACCGTTACCGGGTGGGGGGGGGGGGGGCTACCTTACCTGCACCTTCTCTGTTTCCATCAGTTTCCCCTGTCATAGCCTATCTGATCTCTGCAAGCGTCGCCTGTGCGCGCTTGCCTCTTCATAGGCTTGCTTATTCATTGCGCCCAGTTTATCCCACGAGGGATGTCGTCTGTGCGTATCTGCCCGGCTAGCGTGACCCGCCAACAAACATCGCCTGTGTGCGTTTGTCTGTACTCATTCTCCAAAATATATCACAATATGCGAGATGCACCCAGTTCGGAGAGTTTACCTGTTAGTTTGTGTGCATATATGATACACCCGCACGGCTAGTGTGACACCGCCCACAAACGTCATCTGTGTGCGTTTGTATGTGCCCATACTCCAGAACATATCACAAGATGCGAGATGCAACCAGTTAGGGGAGTTTTCTATTTAGTTTGTGTGCATATAGAATACATCCACCTAGTGTAGCACAGCCCACAAACATCAAATCAGCATTGAGAGTGAGGATAGTAATTTAATCCATTGATTTATAGTTCGCCTGTGTGCGTTTGTATGTGCCCATTCTCCAGAAAACATCACAATATGCAAGATACGGCCAGTTAGGAGATGTTGCTTGCTTACATATATATATAAAACAAAAAATAAATGGCATCTTGTTGCACCAGTCTCTTTCGTGCCCTTAGCAATTCCTGCATCCCTCCCTTGACCAATCTTCCTCTTGGCGGGATGAATCCTGTCTTTGTCAAGACTCATCTGTGGAGTTTTATATCCGCCTAGGGAGGACATGTTAAGGGAGGGTTGCATGTTTTTTAGTGCATATAGGTGTATATAAGATAAAAATTTGTTCAGACATAACTAACATATCTGTAAGTTTCGGCTACACTGTATTCGTGAAGTTGAGTGTTAACTGTAATGTAAAAAAATGAGTGTAGCCCATAACAACAATTTGGTCTTCTAGATGTTTCTTCCCATGCTGCTCAAAAATGTTTTCATAAACATTCAAAGGATAAGATAGATGTTCCTTTTACTGTAACACTAATTAGAAACAGTGTAAATATTTTTTATATTATTAAAAAAATATATTCTTCAGTAAAAAGAGTGAAAAATACCAAAAGATATTTTTTCATAAACATTCAACGGATAAGATGTTTCTCTTACTGTAATACCAATTAGAAACGGTTTTCTCCTATTGTAAAGCACACGTGATCATTATATAACGGGTTAGCTCTATGATAGCCATAAGGTTTACATCAGGAATGATCGTTTATTTCTGTCTATTTTTTTAATTATGAACCACAAAAAACAAAGGCCAAACTGTGTAAATGGGAATAGCTCAAAAAATAGACAGAAACAAATGATCATTCCTTATAATTAAACTCGAGGGGCAATAAAATTAAACACTCTCTACTTTGCAGATTTAAAATAAAAACCAGGTCGCATGACGCTCCCTTGTGATAGCTGAATAAAAAGGCATAGTTTTCTAAAATTTTGTTTGAAATAACGATACATTTCATTTCGATTTGGATAAAACGATGAACGCAGACGATCATCTATTCCATACAGTTAAAACTAGAAGTCCTGTCACGAAATGCGCGCTTATCTAGGCTTAATTGCGCGTAGGAATTGCGCGCAATTGCCATATCAAATGACATCCAAAGCATGGCAGGTTCTCCTGGTTACTCATAGCAAACACAGGCAATGTTTCGGCCAATGGACCTCCGGGTTACCCGGAGGTCCATTGGCTGAAACATTGCTTGTGCACAGGCGATATGTACATAATTTGATAGCCTTACTTATAGGTTAACGCGCAGATCAAGGTGCTATTTGTGCGCATCTCATGACAGGACTTCTAGTTTTAACTGTATAAACAAACTGAACATGGAATAAAAATAATGTTTTCGTTGTTTATTAAATTTTATTTTGAAATTCATTTTAAAATGATGAGATAAATATTAATTACTTTTCATGTTGAAACAGCATGAGAGTGCATGGCTTCTTTTCTTCTAACTTCGGGGGTAGACGGATGGTCGGACCGGCCTGTTCTGGCCAATCCGGAGCTCCCCAGAAAGAGTATCACTCTATGCAACGTAATCTTTAATACAGACATTGTGAGGGTGGTTTAGCGTGGAACTAAATGCGTTTTTCCGGTTAATTGCGTTATAAAATAAAAACAACTTTAGCCAATCATTTTGTCTGAAAATACATGAACAGAAGAAAAGGTTTAATTATATCAGACCGAGCTTCCCATTCTTTCTAGCTGCCATCTTGAACCGTAGTTCTCCTCATGACACAGCTGTGAGTCTACTTACAATTTTATTTCACATCTCCTGATTTTGGCCATGACATCACATTACACACCCATACTAGTACGTTTATTACACGCCTGTTCTATGAAATCCTTATCTACTGCAACACTAAACTGTGCGGAAAATCAAAATCTTTTCCGCACATTTGTGGAACGGAAATCGTTGACGGATTATTTTTATAAAGAAGCGAAATTTCACTGGAATGTTCTACACATCGTGTACCGCAAATACAATTTCAATCCCTAGCGATAGCTAAAAGTCGTCCCCTGAGTTCCAATGTGTTCTATGTGCCAGTAGACACATAGAACACATTGGAACTCAGAGGACGAAAGAGTACTGGCACATAGAACACATTGGAACTCAGAGGACGAAAGAGTAACACAGGTTCCCCTCGCAAGTTTTGTTGGAGACAAAATGTGATCTTTTTGGTGATAATTATCAAATGAATTGTTGAGTGTCTTTCTAATAATTGTTCTATAGACGCAAAGGTGTGTAACAAACACAGAACGACATGCGTGTGTGAATGGGTTAAACGATATGGCTCTATCATCTCAGGCATCTATTTCATGTCCACTTGTGCCATCGCGGAAGGATAAAACTCGAGGCCTGTGGCATCTCGTTTTATCCTTCCGCGCTGGCACTCGTGCCATATCGATTTCAGTATTACCATAAATTTGCCCACTTCTCTTAGCAACATGGAGCAGAACTCTTGTAATTATGCAAATTCCTAGCCATTTTCTGTGTATTTATGGTACAAAGCCCTTCGACTTTCCATCTGCTCATAACGTCAGAGTTCTATGTTTACATGACAACGAGGGACATCAAAACAGTAACTGAATACAGCGAAGCTATCTGGTGTTCATATAGTAGCTCCTGAAGCATCTATCATCTCAGGCATCTATTTCATGTCGACCAATAGGCAAAGAAAATATCACATACATTCAAAAATCAGTTGGGTTAAAATCAACCCAAATCAATTGGGTTGAGTGAATATGAACCCAAATGGTTCATATTTACTCAAGCCTGTTGATTTGGGTTGATTTTTAACTCAACTCATTTTATTGAATAGTCTGTACAAGCCTGGCCCATATTTCGCGATATATATATACTTCTCAAAGTTTGTTAAGCACCAAATATTTGACACACCATTGTGAAATTTGCTTGTGATATATTTGCGACATTTTGTTATGGATATTATTGAGGAATGTATTGCGATGGTCCCCAGTGTTTACATTAGCTCTCTTGAACGGCAGACTTTTCGTGACAGTCATGGGAAGCATGTACCCCTTGATTTTCATGACGTTTTCGTGTGCTGTCGACATGTACATGACATGTGTAGGGTATTCAATCTTTATTTCAACACAAACCCTTGTGATTTAATGATTAAATATGGCAAATGCAACTGTAAGAAGACATTAGTCTGAAGCAGAAATGTGACGGGCTGTAGGGATGCTGGAGCAAGAGGCTACCCATCGTCAGGCTGGTGAAGCCCTTGGTGTGCACCATACTGTGATCATCAGAGGATGGGCAAGATTTCAGCAGTATGGCACACCAGTAAAACGGCATGGTGGTGGCAGAGACAGGGAAACATCTGCATCTGAAGACCGGTTTTTGATAATTCAGGCTCGTAGGAACCGCTTTGCCACAGCAACTCAGCTTCGCAGTGACCTTCAGAATGCATCCGGTGTAAATGTTCCGAGCAGACTATCCGGGCAAGGTTGCACGAAGGTGGTCTCAGATCGAGAAGACCATGTATTCGCATTCCGCTATCCCAGAACCACCGCCAGGCACGATATGAATGGGCCATGGATCACGTTGGATGGACCAGAGAAGAGTGGCGACCTGTCCTTTTTACATATGTGTCAAGGTACTGCCTAGACCACACAGATAGGCGGTCTATGGTATGGAGAAGACCAGGAGAGTGATTCCATGCAGCCAGCATTGCTGAGCATGTCCGCTATGGTGTGTGTGTGGGGGGGGGGGGGGGGAATCATGGCCTGGGGCGGCATCAGCAGGGATGGACGTACAGAGCCCCGTGTCCTTGAACGTGATACATTGAATGCACAGCGGTATATTGATGAGATCCTGGATGCCCACGTCAGATTGTATGCATGTGCAGTGAGTGATGGATTCATTCTGATGGACGATAATGCCCGTCCTCACGTTGCCCATGCAGTGGGGGGGGGGGGGGGGGGGGTAACGGCAGAGGGGGGATTGAGCGTATCGACTGGCCAGCAAGATTCCCTGACCTCAGTTTATCGAACATGTCTGGAATGAGTTACAGCTTGCAATTTCAGCCCGTCCAGTCCAACCATAAAGTGTCCAGGAGCTTGGTGCCATGCTGGTCCAAGAATGGAACAACATCCCACAAAGGACCACAAGTAACCTGATTGGGAGCATGAGAAGGCGTTGTCAAGCAGTAATTAACATTCATGGGTCTCATACTCGATATTGAACCCATACCAGTTCGCTCCGTCAACTTTTTGGCAAATTGAAACATTTCCTTTTTTAACAATAATATCCATTTTCCATCGTATTCAAAAGCTTAAAAATAATGTCAAACATCAATAAAATCTTAATTTCTGTACTTAAATCATTAAAGATATAATTAAATAAAAAATATATACACCTTTCATTACAATATTTTAACTAAAATGTAAAACAGGTAGTTGAATATACTTGGTGCTCAGCAAACTTTGAGTAGTATATTAATTACGATCTAAGGATACACGGCAAGTGTTATAAACTACTCTGAGAAAGTATTTATCTGTTTCTTTGCTAATGCTTACTGTGTATGAATCTCGTTTCGCACAACAAAGCGGACAAATAACAGACACTCATATTCAAACCAGTGCCATAGCACGGCGCAGTCGTTCTTACAGTACAGCTGTCGTGGACTGATCGTAATCCGTGCATGGGTTGTGATGTACACGCCTTCGTTTACCAGGTAATAACAATTATCGTTAGCAAAATTTTAATTAATGAAGCACCGGGTTGTATCCGGTGCTTCATTAATTAAATTTTTGGATGATTATTCCTATAATTAGTATTTGGAATCTAATATGATTAACCTCCTTGAAATATTGCCCATCCACTGAAAGTGACCAGCTAACGACGGCCTTACTGTAAAAACCCTACTGCTCTCTTCCCAATATTCCACAATGGAATAGTTGCGTCCCTCTGAGAGCTTATAGTTTGGCCACAAATGAAGACAGCTCGTTTCTGTATGTTCGGGGAACTGCATGCTATTGACATTCATCGTAACTACAATGCATCACAACCTGGATCGCCAGACAAACTGCCTGATTGGGTGAACAATCTTCTACCCACAATGTTTCAACACTGCCACTTACCAAATAAGGCGTGTATCTCCAATCGAATTAGTCAAATTATACATGCCACAGCAAACTAATTCAGCACAACCTGACAATTTATCTCGTCCCTTACTTTCATCAGGGACCCGGATAAGACCAGCACGGTGAAAGTACCTCCGGTCTACCGGGGATATGTATCTCCTTTGGGCATTTAACTCACAGCTTTGCGTCCACCCTTGACACAAGTGCTCAAAACGGAAGCCACAAACAGGTCGGTGCTCCCGGCAGAGACTACATACAACGTTCCTACTGACTGTTTGTTGCTTTGTTTATTGGGTTTAATGACACATTCAATAGCCGGGGTTATATCGTGTCGGATAGTTTAATTGGAGGAAGGAGTCGGAATACCGGAGGTAGATATCCTGGTAGTTGGGGACAAGCAGTGCCCCCGGTTAGGGCAGCCTCCATTTCGGTACACTGCTTTGGCTCTAACTTCGGGGGTAGACGGATGGTCGGACAGGCCTGTTCTGGCCAATCCGGAGCCCCCCAGAAAGAGTATCACGTCGAGTGGGGAGGTGGGGGCATTTGTGGGTCGTCCAATCAGTAATTTATTTTAATCAAATCCCACCATTGTCATTGATTAATGACTTTTAACTAAATGATTAAGTTTTAATTAGTGGAATTGTGTTAGTTTCCAGTGGCAGATTTTATTACGGTGTATTGTAAAGCGCTTGGTTGAATGGCCGCCATCTGAAGACATGGCACTATCACACACAGGCCAAACAGTGGCCTGTTTCGGCATCAACACTGGCTGAGTATACTTCCCTATCATATCCCTGAATATGTGGAAATACTGGAAGCTCGGTGGATTCACTGCATTCAATCGCATAGTTTTAACACCACCCCTTTGTTAGACTACGTGGTGGGTGGAAGCCGGTGTGACAGGAATGGAAGTCCGTAGGAACGTAAGTCCCTCTGGACTATTATTCCGCGGAATTATAGTCCTAGGTCTAACATTTCTAGGAATAGTAGTCCGGCGGACTACTATTCCTAGAAATGTTAGACCTAGGACTATAATTCCGCGGAATAATAGTCCAGAGGGACTAATTTTCCTACGGACTTCCATTCCTGTCACACCGGGACATTGAACCATTTATATTTGCAACATGGCAAATCAAAATACAAAACACAAACGACCCTTTTCAACTACTGGATTCTGAGACTCTGATTCTGAAGATGAATTGATGCTGTCAGCGGACAATATTCCAAAATTTATATTAATTCGCTGGACAGGGAAAATATGACATTAAATTAATTCAATCCGATTGCACTGGAAAAAGCCATTAAAGTTATTCCTGGCACTGTAAAATATATTAAAAATTAAGATCTGGTGATATTTTAATACAGTGAATAAAGCAAGTACAGATACATAACCTCATGCACATTAAAAAAACAATCGATATTGTTGTAAAAGCAGATTACCATGCAACACTTAATATCAGTAACGGAATCATAAAAACTAGAAAAGTGGCGGACATCAACGAAACTGAACTTAACCCTTTGCCCAACGTAAGGACCAAAACCGACCAGCCTTATTCTCAGAAATCGCCAATTAATATTCATTATATTTTCATTTTTTGTCTCAAAAACATTGGTTATGCCCCTCTTTGGAACGATCTCGTCGAGCCCCTTCCAATTGAGGGGTCATAACCTATGTTTTTGAAACAAAAATGAAAAAAATAGTTATTCGAGAATTTTGTTTGCACGTGTCGTCTTCTTTTCATGTTAGGTAAAGGGTTAATCTGAAACTGAAAACACAAGGAATAGCTGCAGTAAATCGAATGGAAAATAAAAAAAAAAAATGAAAAAATAATTAAAACCAACACTTACATGTGCACCTTTTATGGCACAATATCTCATAAAGCTCTCACAATGGGTTACCCGAATGTTGGAGTGGATTCCAAATCCACTTCGACCAGGGATGTGGCGACGGGGGGGGGGGGGGGGGGGCAATCCCGGCCCAAATTCATTATAGTTGGAAATTCGGAGGGCAAGTCATGAGTAGTTGGAAATTCCATCTATCTCGATTTCAGAGCTTCGTTGGTGATGCTGATATCTTCTTTACAGCACGTGGAGAGTGTATTGTAACTAAATCACCCGTGGAGTGGAGTTATCACCCGAACTATAAATTTAAATTTTATCTATATCGACTAAAAACACAAGCAATGTTTTAGCCAATGGACCTCCGGGTTTAACCCGGAGTTCATTGACTGAAACTTTGCTTGTGCTTGTTATGATTTGCAACAAATTTGCAATTATTGCGTGGGTGAAATCTCCACTATGTGGGTGATTTAGTGATAATACACTCTCCCCGCTGTACTTCCCAAAATTCCAACTCGGTTTCAAATCGGCAAAATTTCCAATTGTAACTATTTACAACTACAGTGTACGCAATATCGAGCTTCATATGTGTGCATGATGTCAAACGGTATGAGATTTCAATAGCACGTTTACTTATCGTAATAAAAAAATCTTCGAATGCACTTCAAGAAAATCCCATCATGTAGAATCGTTATCCTGAGTTAATTCCATCATTCACAGTAACAAAATGATGAAACATCGAAAATTGATCATTCCTGCATGAGATCTGATTTAATGTGAGGACAGAGTGTCCGAATCAGGTCGAGGAAAACCTATCGAGCTTCGTGTGCAGGGAAATTAAAACGGAGGAGGTGCGAAAGTTGATATCAAAATTAAGGGATGGAAAAGAGGGAGGAGTGGATGAAATTCCTAACGAGTTTATCAAAAAAGGTGGGAGAGGAACTCGTGGAAAGCCTAACTGCCCTATTCAATCTAGCCATAGAAAATCAAGAGGTCCCAAAGGAGTGGAGAGAAAGTAAAGTGACATTTATTCACAAAAAGGGGGAAAAAGACGTTTTGGATAACTATCGAGGGATCTCTGTCAGTAGCAACATTGGAAAGGTTTTTTGTAAAGTCCTGTATGGGAGACTAGAGGAGGTGATTGAGGAGAAGGGTTTTTTGGGGGGAGAAATCCAGAATGGCTTCAGGAAGGGAAGGAGAGTTACTGACCATCTTTTCACACTATCCCAAATGATAGAATCCGCGAAAGCAAAAAAGAAAAGATGTTTATGGCCTTTTTGGATATCAAAAAGGCATACGATAGAGTATGGAGGGAAGGTATGTGGCGCAAGCTGGAGGCTATGGGCTTAGGAGGCGAGTTTGTTGGAATTATGAAAGCATTATATAAAGATGTACAGAGGGAACTTAGCCTGGGAAACACGTGTGCCTATGGAGTTAGGCCTAAAACAGGGGTGTATCCTTTCGCCAATCCTGTTTGCATTGTACATCAAAGGTTTAGGAGCTGAACTCTTGCGTAGCGAGGAGGGGGTGGCAGTTGGGGACTTGAAGATCCCAGGGCTATTTTTTTGTAGGCGATATGGTTCTAGTGTCAGAAAGCGAAGAGGGGCTAACGAAAATGCTGGGAATTGTTGGGAAGTATGGGAGCAAATGGAGACTCGAACTTAATGAAAGCAAGAGCAAAGTTATACCTGTGGGCCGCAAAGTGGACCCCACTCGAAGGTGGAGAGTGGGTGAGTTCTGCATTCCGGAAGGGAGCAGCAAACTTCTCAGTGTGGGAGAGACAGGTGATTACGAGTATTTGGGGGTAAATATAAACATTACAGGAAGAGGCATCTACCGGAACCACACAAATAATTTGATTCTGAAGGGGAAGCGAATCCTTAATCAAATGAAACTTATAGGGAGAAACAGTCTCAGTAAGGTTTTCGTGGGGAAAACCATTTGGGAAATAGTGGGGTTGCCAAGTATAACATACGGTACGGAAGTGGTACCCCTAAACCAGACGGCCGTAAAGAGTTGGGAAATCCTGCAGAAAGATGCAGGCCGATGGATAACTGGGTCGTGTAATGCCGCAGCGCTAGAAGAAATCAGGGGTGAGCTTGGGTGGATGAGGATCAAGGACAGGATAGACCTGCTGAAGCTCGGTTATCTTAATTATTTGGTAAATCTCCCCGAGAGCCGATGGTGTAAAGTAATGTTCCTGAGAATTTTCAACTCAAATATCAAAACGGGGTGGATGGTTCAAGTGAGGGAGCTAGTAGAGAACTACACATTGGAGATCTCGGACCTGGACGTTGGAGCAAACCAGGGTAAGAAAAAATCGTCAGAGAAAGGGTCATGGAGGATTGTAACCGTAATTGGCGAGAGGGGGTCAAATCAAAGAGGTATTTGGGTGGCCGGCGTGATAAAGAGAAGCCAGGTTTTGAAGAGTACCTTGATGGCACCTTTGGGGGTCACTGTTGTTCCAGCTAAGGTCGCGATCCCTGGAGCTGAGGGGGAAAATTGGGAAAACGGTGAAAGGGAGTGCCAGATGTGTAACTTGGACATGGCGGAGACCCTGGAACACTTTCGTCTAGAATGCCCAAAGTATCAGTCTAAAAGAATGAGATTCACTGGGAGTATAATGGGGAAGTGGGATGGGAGAATGAAGGACATGTGGTTAGGCGGAGACTCAAAGGAGAGGGTTAATATGCTAATCGGAGAGATTGGGAAGAATGGGACAAGGGATATCATCAAGCAGTTCGTTTCCGAGTGTTGGGAGGAGAGGAAAAGCGTGGAAATAGGGAGGCAGTTGGGAGTACAGGGGTAGCCATGGGCTTCTCGTCTGAGAGGGGTCATGACCTATGTTTTTGTGAAAAAAAACGAAAAAAAATAGTTATCCACGAATGTTGTTCGAATTTGTCGTCTGCTTTTCATGTTAGGTAAAGGGTTAAAGTAATCAACCTGTTTGATACATTTTAAAATTGTTTTTATTCTTTTAAACCAGACTATTCAGACCTCATATCATCCGATTGATTTATTCACCTATCTTGTACCGTCACTCTTTATTATACAAACTACTCATACTTTCTGGCATTTCTGTTATAATCATTTCTTATTTATTTTCCATCATGTCACTTCATAATTGTCAAAAACTTGTTTTATTTTACGTGACTGCTGAAGTGTCGTTATGCATCAAAATAAATCCTGTCGATCTATGTGCCTCGGACTTGGCCCAACACACCAACAGGATCAGGAACCAATACTATAAACTTTTACAAGTGTATTTTCTAGAATTGTATTTTTTAGCTATTAATAGAGCTGACAAAAATGAAACATTAGCATTTTAAAAGATATGGCAATTTGCCAACTGGCAAATTGCAACACCTTTGAAAATGCTAATGGTTCATTTCATCTCATCCAAAGAGCTGTCGTGCCCCCTTCGAACGTGGATCACTGCAGAGATAATTATACAATATATATTATTTTAGGAGTGAAAAAAAATATATTGTAGGGTATCAAAAATATCTCACAGATGTATAACTGTATTACTTTTCTTTGGGATGAATCTACCCACGCTGAGTTTTCCCCAGACCGAATCTTCATGTTCCCGAAAAACGATGATATGTTATTTTCGATGGCGTTAAAAATCTAAAAAGGTTATAAATTTTCCGTTTTTTGGGGGTTTACAATAGTGAAAAGGAGTGCCCGATGTGTGGAATTTGGGCATGGCGGAAACCCTGGAACACTTTCTTCTATAATGCCCAAAGTACCAGTCTAACAGAATAATATTCACTGGTAGTATAATGGGGAAGTGGGATGGGAGAATGAAGGACATGTGGTTAGGGGGAGACTAAAAGGAGAGGGCTAATATGCTCATCGGAGAGATTGGGACAAGGGATGTCATCAAACAGTTCGTCTCTGAGTGTTGGGAGGAGAGAAGAAGCGTGGGAATAGGGAGGCAGTTGGGAGTACAGGGGTAGCCATGGCCTTCTCGTCCGAGAACCGCGACATATCAGCGGCTGGCCAAAGTGTTATTATTATTACAACACTACAAACCATTGTTCATATACAAAGATGGACATCACAACGTACTTTGTTTTGATTTCTGACTAGACAAAAAAGTAACCTATCGATATCGGTTCGTTTTGCCCCAATTGCCCTTCACCCCGGTTGACGTGTTATTTCCCCGCGGGTCGTCTCGCCCCCTATAATGGGGCAAAATTACTCGGGTAGGAGGGGGCGAAACGGCAATGATTTCATTATTAAATTGTTTTAATGGTTTTAAAGTACTTTTCCACCATCAAATAACATTATAATGCATTTAACTAATATGGACACAACACACCATCTTGAAAACAATTTTAAACAACGGTAAACAATTAAAATCCACTACCTGTTGCATTGGATGAATGTATTGCTATTATTACAAAAGTTCGAAAGAAATGTCTTATTGGTAGCATTGAGATGAATGACTCAAACTTTGTGGAAACATATATGGAGTGTCCGGGGAAACAGTAAAAGACTCACAGAAGAGAAACGGCACAGGCAGATTGATAATTGTAATGCATTGTTACGGAAGCTATATAAATGTGCAACGTATACTCAAATGTGAAAAGTTGTGCTTCTGAATACTAAACTGTAAAAATATAAGCAAATGCATAAGTAAAACAGGAATAAAACATAATATCACTGCAAGTTGTGTTTTTATTTGATCAATACCTCATTGACATACCACCAAAACCCTCTCTATTTATCTGATTTCACGAATGGGTCAATGCAGATACGGCAAAATGTTTCAATTTAGTAACAATTATGAAAATTTTAATGGAAATTGTTCACTTTGGTAATTCCTTTGAGGAAAAAAATAATAATGTACTAAAGGAAACAATTACATTTAAATTTAGGGGCGAAACCACCCACGTCCGTCTCTTGGTCGAAATGACCCGCGGCAAATGAGGAATGGGGCGAAACGACTTGAGGGTCGAACAGGAATTGGGACGTAAAAACCCGGGATCAACTTATCAGTACTGTATCTCCTATTTTCAAGCAAACATTTCATTACTATTTATTATACTTTAAAATTAGAATAATTCAAAAACTGCGTTTCGTTTGTAATCGCCGAATTTGACAAGTTACAACGGAATCAGGAGAGGTCGATCTGAAATAACAAGATTATTAGCTGAGCGCATTGAAAAACCTCCAAAGGGACAGAATGCGAGTGATGTGTAGACATGTAAATATCACGCAAATATGAGATGCGAGTTGGGTTGCAACAGAAAACGAACGCATTTGACATCTTGTTTGATTGTTGATATCGGCCCAAAGATTTCTAGAGGGGGATAAGCCGATTGCAATTGTAAACCGGAAGTCACTTGATTTTTTTCCTGAAATTTACTATCCATTTCAAAATATCGCCTGATGGCATAAAGAACTCTGTTCTGGAACACATTTATCTGACTGGGTATGTGCAACCCCTTGAAAGCCTACGGCCCGCTTGGGTTACTATTAGCCGGAAAGTATACAAATTTAATACATTTCATGGCAGTATGAATCATGAGTGTAGGTAGCTGTTTTAAACTTCAAACCCTTGTATTTAACGGAGTCGTCGCTATGACATAAATGTTTCTGTATTCAACTGGTGATTTACAAGCCGGAATTATTTTCCCAGCACTCGTTGGAATTGCGTAGTCATATTTCGCTCGAGCCTGCGGCTCTCTCGAAATATAACTACGCCATTCCAACTCGCTGTGTTATTTATTGGTGTTTAATGTCACCTACTTATGCACAATGGCTAATCGTGACCGTGGCAGTTTTACGGGTGGAGGAAGCCGGAATACCCGGAGAGAATCACCGAACATCGACGAGCAACTGTCAGCTCCTCAACATTCTAACTCTGTTCAAGCTCCGCTCAAGCAGAGTTACAGCGGTTGAAGACATGTGCATCGTCGACGTGCAGTACGCCTTAGTACACGGCATCATCGTGCCCCCGTGTAGGCACCCGGGATAAAGTGCCTTGCCCAAGGACACAACGCGGGTCGTCCTGGACAGGGATCGAACTAACTCGTTGTGTAAAACATCCCTCGATTCAAACACACATCGCGTTTTGTCTTTATCTCAGTCTTATGCACAACTATACCGCTGTTTATCTGAATGGGCTCAACTGCCATGCAGTGTAATGCATGCTGTGTCAGTGTATACAGAATGTCCTCAAGGTCAACATCTAGAACCACCTACCACAATATACACGATAATTGTTCAATATAGGCAAAGGTATGTATTAACCATTTACCTAACGAATCGTTCACGTCCGCCCTGGTTATTTACAAATTTAGCAATTAAAAAACGATTCTTTTTAAAACATTTCATGAAACCATATCATGTGACGCCCCCATAATCGTTCGTTCGAACGAGCTCTTTCCAAAGAGGGATCATATTATATCGTTTGTTGAAATTTTGATAAGATAATAAAAAAAATAAAAAAATAGAATTTAAAATATCAAATTTTGATAACGTCTGCGTTGGGTGACGGGTTAACAATGATATCGTCGTCCATGAAGTACGGCAGCCGCGGAGTGGCCCACTGGAGGGAAATATTTCCATGGACGCGATAATATACGATTCCACACACTAATTATGGAAATAATCATCCGAAATTTAATTAATGAAGTACCGGGTACAAGAACGGTGTGCTGTATGGTATGAAATAAATCTTTTTATTATTTTCCAAAGTGTGGTTTACTGGGATTTCCGGGTTTGATTATAAACGATAACTTCACAAGTGAATTATGCAATCAACAATTGAGTCATGTATCCGTGCGCGCAAACGAAGACGCTTTGCCGCGGGTGTAATGGGGACTTCATTGTTTTTTTGTTTTTTTTTGTTTTCTGAACCCTTTACCAAACATGAAAAGCAGACGACACTTGCAAAAAAAAAAAAAATCGTCAATAACTATTATTTTAATTTAAACATATTTTATTTACCTTCAAAGTAGATTGGGATTGACGAACAGGCTTGTGCCTATATTAACGTCTTTCCCTTACAAAAACAACTTACAAAGTTTAGTAAACACGTGTGCAAGTGCAGGTGTATGAATGGGTTTGAGTGTTTTCTGTATTGTTTTGGATAATTTGAATTGTTGACTTCTCTTTTGTCTACCCTTGTCACTCAGAGTTTACAGTTCAGAGAGTTTGCGGATCACATTGGTAGTTACTACTGGGGTAACACATTGGCGACTCCACTTCCTCGGGTACTCATGGGAGGACATCAATTTGGTCACTGCCTGGGAATGCCCATGGGCACTGCTGGAGGCGACTCACGGTGCATCGCACTAAAAATACATAGTTTGGTGTCTGGGAAAGCTAACGCTGGAGGTCATCTGCACAGATGGTGACCGCCACTCGATACTGAGTATTCGATCGGACAACGGTCTCGGGGCTCTCCTCAGACCGTTCTTTGGCCAAACATATCGTTTATTGTGTATTATCCTTTACCAAATAACTATTATTTTCATTTTTTGTCTAAAAAAAAATAGGTTATGACCCCCTCATTTGAACGAGCTCGACGAGCTCGTTCCAATGAGGGGTCATAGCCTATGTTTTAGAGACAAAAAATGAAAACATAATGAAAATTAATTGGCAATTTCTGAGAATAGCGCCAGCTGATTTTGACCGTTAAGTTAGATAAAGGGTTAAATAATATAATTATCGTTAATAATGAAAAGTAATAAACAGAGTAATCGCTTGACTGGACTGGTTACGTGTAATAATTCATTCGAGGCGAGGGACTATATTGTAAAACTCTCGTGCGCATATACAACGTCCCTCACCTCTCATGAATTATTTCACGTAACCAATCCAGTCAAGCGATTACTCTCTATCTCATTGTTTCACTTGTTCGTGATCCTGGTAATGCCTCTAACTTTTAGGGCTTTTGGTAAGAGAGAATAATCTTCTGTCGCTGTTTGACACTTTCACCTATTACACAAGCATTTGTGTTTTCTTCAGCTCTGTCACGCCTTGATTGTGGGGGGTGGGGAGAGATTACTAGTAAGTGATGTTCACTCGTTGTTTGAAATGCTTGGTGAATTCACTTTTGCAAATGTTAGCAATAAAACAGACAATAGACTGGAAAAATGTTTCTAAACACCATGAATTTGTGACCATGAATATTCTCATGCTTGAAATTGAACACAGTTTACATGTTTGCGGCTGTGTGTAAAATCGGTGGGATCCTTCCATAAATTTTATGAATAATTATATTATAATGTTGGTAATGTGGAAAACTGAGAGTTAGCATTTTGTTATCAACTTCTGTTAGTTTTACACTTCTAATTGTGTTATCAGTGTAGTGTTTCCAAAAAGCAAGTTTCACAATTGCACCGGTCCTCCCACATGGAAGGAGCATCCAACAATATGTTTAAGCTCTGAATTTGGACTCACACGTGTCGCTAATCAATCCACTGGGGGGCGCGGTGGCTCAGTAGGTAGAGGTGCAGGCTGCAAGCCGAGAGGTCCTCGGTTCGAATCCCACCTGCGCAACCGCGCTGTGTCCTTGGGCAGGACACTTCACCCCCATTGCCCACGTGGGGGCACGGTGGCGTTGTGTACTAAGGAGTACTGCACGCCGATGGTGCACCTGTCTTCAACCAATGCTAACCCTGCTTGTGTGGAGTTGGTATGTTGGGGAGCTGACAGTTGCTCGCCGTTGCTCGGTGGTTCTCTCCACGTACTCCGGCTTCATCCACCCGTAAAACTGTCATGGCCATGATTAGCCATTATGCAGAAATATGTGACTTTAAACCCCAATAAATAAATATAAATAAATCGATCCACTAATAATTTACTTTTTTTTACATCGAATAAGAATGCAGTGTTTAGAACATTTTAGAACTGTTGTGTGTGACATGCTATTCTTCATGTGGCCATGTACATCGGCACCGTGTTTGTTCGTTCTTCTCACTGCTGTTGCTTGTTCTGTATCGTGAGGTAAGGCTCCAGGATAGAAGTAGTGAGAACAACGATACATCAAGAGTAAGAAAGTAAAGTTCATTTCCAGTAATGGGCACTTTTCACATAATAAACGACGAATGCTAAAACTTACGAATGGTTAATAGTAGTCGTAAATTCGTTGCAGGCTCAAAAACTCTTTTCGCATAATTGACGATAACGAGTCCGCTTGTGTTTTGCAATGCACTGGCGGCGGAACCGGGGGGAGGGGGTGGCGGTCCTTCAGCCCCTCCTCTCTTTTGAAAGGCCATGTTTTTTGGATGCATATATTTTAACACAGCCAATTACTGGTGAAACAAGGGGCGGACAAAGAGCTTCCCCCATATTTTCTTCAGCTATGTTTCTCTCGTACTGGTTCAGTTTCGATGGATTTCCGATCATTTTTTGCAGTAAGTGGCAGCAAACGCTAAAATGTATACAGTCTGTTAAAAATCGGTTAACTGAAATAGATCGTAATCTTACAGACATACAAGTACCAAATCCACCCCAGACAAGACAATCCACAGACAGTCTAATTGCTGTAAACGTCTGGTAAAGCATACAGGTGAGGTCTATTTATCAGCTTTGGTCGTTACGACCAAAGCTGATAAATAGACCTCACCTGTATGCTTTACCGACCTTTTTTAACGGCTCTGAAAGTGTGAAATCTTTCAAATACAGCTCCTAAAAAATCTCAAAATATCCACTCAGATGCATTAAAATGTTCATACCGACGACCATCCATCGCCTGATCCAGCCCCCCCCCCCACCCTTCCGCCCCCCGCCACACACACTTGGAAAATTGTTCCGCCGCCCCTTCAATATTCTTGTGTCGCGCCGCGACGAATGGTTGGATTGCCAGTAAGAGATGGAAATTACGGCCACATTGCGATTACAGTTTGAGGACATTATCTAAGAGTGAACCACCACATCATATAGCGGAGAAATGTTCAGAAACTCTTTGCAGTGTGATATAACAACGTGTTTTAATGCGAAAACGTAATCGAAACTACGGGTAAGGGAAAATGACAGCTGATAGGACGAGCACAAATTCCAGAGACATTGTACCCATTCGTATTTCTCATCAGCCCTCGTTCGTTCTGTGAAAGGTCTCTATTATCTCTTGCTGTGACGTCGTCATCAAATCAACGCTAATATAGGGCCTTCGACAATAAGGTTTGCGACAGGTCACCCGCATAATCCACACTGTTAAATACGGCACTGGTCAATATATGGAGTACGGATTCAAAATGGAGCAGGGAAAATCATGATTATTATTTCGAATCGAATCTCGAAATGTTTTCAGTTGTTACGAAACTGCAACTGCCTTCCTGGTGGTGTTCACTCAATAGAACCCTGAATCACTCTGCGTACGTATTCGACTATTTCATGCCATCGAACTGCAAGTACAAGCAGATTGACTGGTCAGTTGTTTCTGGAAGGTTGAGCAATTTATTCATACGGCATCCAAATAGTCTGGGAGCCAAATTACCATACAATACGGTCTTTGTTGAAATATCTCATGAGTGTGGACCTAGAAGTTTTATTTTTCTGGAGCGCTTGAGCGAGTGAAAAATAATACTTTCAGATCTACACGAAAGCGATAATTTCCAATATTCACTAAAATAGCGTAGATTTTCTTTTTATTGTATACTACATGACATTTCACTGCGTAATATTCAGTCCAATTCGACTGCAAACAGTTTCCAGATAAAAACAAAAGGCTGCTGATCGTTCCTTCAAGGGGACGTTCAGTAGTTCTCCTCATTACACAGCTCTGAGTCTACTTACAATTTTATTTCACACCTCCGGATTTTGGCCTTCACATTACACACCAAAACAAGTATTTTTTATGGTACAAAGCCCCCCACCCCCCCCACCCCCCCCCCCCCCCCCCCCACTATCCATCTGCTCATAACGTCAGACTTCTATGTTTACGTGGCATCGAGATACATCAACACAGTAATTGAATACAGCGAAGCTATCTGGTGTTCATATAATAGCTCCTGAAGCATCTATCATCTCAGGCATCTATTTCATATCGACCAATAGGCAAACAAAACATCACATACATTCAAAAATCAGTTGGGTTAAAATCAACCCAAATCAACTCGGTTGAGTGAATTTGAACCCAATTGGTTCATATTTACTCAATCCAGTTGATTTGGGTTGAGTTTTAATTCAACTCATTTTAGAGAATTGTCTATACAAGCCTGACCCATATCTCGCGATATATATTAATTACGATCTGAGGTTACACTCCAAGTGCTATAAACTACTCCGAGAAAGTATTTATCTGTTTCTTTGCAAATGCTCACTGGGTATGAATCTCGTTTCGCACAACAACGCGGACAAATAACAGACACTCATACTCAAACCAGTGCCATAGCACGACACTTCGTTCTTACAGTACAGCTGTCGTGAACTGATCGTAATCCGTGCGTGGGCAGTGCTGTCCACGCCTTCGTTTACCAGGTAACAAAAAATATCGTTAGCAAAATTTTGTACCCGGTGCTTCATTAATTAAATTTTTGGATGATTATTCCTATAATTAGTATTTGGAATCTAATATGATTAACCTCCTTGAAATATTGCCCATCCACTGAAAGTGACCAGCCAACGACGGCCTTACTGTAAAAACCCTACTGCTCTCTTCCCAATATTCCACAATGGAATAGTTGCGTCCCTCTGAGAGCGTATAGTTTGGCCGCAACTGAAGACAGCTCGTCCCTGTATGTTCGGGGAACTGCATGCTATTGACAGTCATCGTAACTACAGTACGTGGAGAGGGTATTATCACTAAATCACCCGCAGAGTGGAGATTCCACCCAAGCAATAATTGCAAATTTGTTGCAAAGCATAACCAGCACAAACAAAGTTTCAGCCAATGGACCTCCGGGTTAAACCCGGAGGTTCATTGACTGAAACATTGCTTGTGTTTTTTGTCGATATATACAAAATTTGAAAGTTATAGCTTGGGTGATATCTCCACTCCGCGGGTGATTTAGTTACAATCCACTCTCCACGTACTGTACAAGGTATCGCAACCTGGATCGCCAGACAAACTGCCAGACTGGGTGAACAATTTTCGACCCACAATGTTTCAACACTGCCACTTACCAAATAAAGCGTGCATCTCCAATCGAATTAGTCAAATTATACACGCTACTGCAAACTAATTCAGCAGAACCTGAAAATTTATCTCGTCCCTTACTTTCATCTGGGACCCGGATAAGACCAGCACGGTGAAAGCACCTCCGGTCTACCGTGAATATGTATCTCCTTTGGGCATTTAACTCGCAGCTTTGCGTCCACCCTTGACACAAGTGCTCAAAACGGGAGCCACAAATAGGTCAGTGCTCCCGGCAGGGACAAGAGACAGCGTAGCTACTGATTGTTTGTTGATTTGTTTATTGGGTTTAATGACACTTTCAATCGCCAGGTTTATATCGTGTCGGATAGATTAATTGGCGGAAGGAGTCGGAATACCGGAGTTAGATATCCTGGTAGTTGAGAATAAATAGTGCACCCGGGTTGGGCAGTCTCCATTTTGGAGACATCCGTCCAATACACTGCGTTGGCCCAAACTTCGGGAGTAGACGGATGGTCGGACCGGCCTGTTCTGGCCAATCGGGAGCCCCCAGAAAGAGTATCACGTCGGGAGGTGGGGGGCATTTGTGGGTCGTACAATCAGTTATTTATTTTAATCAAATCCTATTTTTCGATTTTTTAAAGTTTTAACCTCAATTTCCTATTTTCTCCCGAATAGTGCTCAGTGACAATCGCTGAGCTAAATGTTATCGCAGCTTAAAATACTAATAAAATCCTGTTGTCAAGACTTCTTAATTGGTTGACACCTGGAAGTCACTATCAGAGCTTTCAAAAAATTAGGATATTAGAGCAAAAGCCAACACTTTCCTTGCTTATATTTCATATTCATTCAAACACACTTAATATTTGTTTATATAAATTTATTTTATTACAAATTATTGGAGAGTGCATGTGGGCACTCTCCAGTAATTTGTGATAAAGCTAGTTTTGACTAACAAATTCAGACCACCAAAAATAATCTAGCCCTCAAGCAGATGATCACTAATGAGAAAAATATCTTGTTAGTTGTACTTTCTGACGTCTGACGTCGCATTTTCAGAACAACGTTGAAGGAACTGAATTCCCAGTGACAATTAAAGTGTCAAAGGGTTAATGACTTTTAACGAAATGATTAAATTGTAATTCATGTTGTGCACTGCCTGTGTTAGTTTCCAGTGGCAGATTTTATTACAGTGTATTGTAAAACGACTGGTTGAATGACCGCCATCTGAAGACATGGCACTCCCACACACGGGCCAGTCAGTGGGCTGTTTCGGCTTCAACACTGGCTGAGTATACTTCCCTATCATATCCCTAATTATGTGGGAATACTGAAAGTTCGGTGGATTCAATGCATAGTTTAACTCCACCCCTTTATTAGACTACGTGGTTGGTGAGATCCGGAACATTGAACCATTTATATTTGTAACATGGCAAATCAAAATACAAAACACAAACGACCCTTTTCGACCACTGGATTCTGAGACTCTGAAGATGAAGATGAATTGATGCAGTCTCCAATACCACCAGGGCCGTACGGAACGACCTGCGTTGTGCCCTTGGGCAAGACACTTTATCCCGGTTGCCTACATGGGGGCAAGATGACACCGTGTACTAAAGCGTACTGCATGTCGATGGTGTTCATGTGTTCAACCACTGTAACCCTGCATGAACGGAGCTTGAACAGAGTTATAATGTTGGGGAGATGACAGTTGCTCGGTACTCCGGCTTCCTCCACCCGTAAAACTATTACGGTCACGATTAGACATCGTGCATAAGTATGTGACCTTAAACACCAATAAATAAATAATACCACCAGAGGACAATATTCAAAAGTTTTTTTATTAATACACTCGACGACGAAAATAGGAAATTAAATTAATTCAATCCGATTGCACTCGAAAAAGCCATTAAAGTTATTGCTGGCACTGTAAAAAGATATTAAATATTAAGATCTGGTGATATTTTAATACAGTGAATAAGGCAAGTACAGATACATAACCTTATGCACATTAAAAAACTGATCGATATTGATGCAAAAGCGGATTACCATGGAACACTTAATACCAGCAACGGAATTATAAAAACGAAAAAAGTGGCGGACGTGAACGAAACTGAACTTAACTCTTTACCCAACGTAAGAGCCAAAACAGGCCAGGGCTATTCTCAAAAATCGCCAATTAATTTTCATTATATTTTCATCTTCTGTCTCACAAACATAGGTTATAAGCCCTCTTTGGAATGACAACATTCCAATGAGGGTCATAACCTATGTTTTTGAGACAAAACTTGAAAACAATTAGTTATTCGAGAATTTTGTTTGCAAGTGTCCTCTTCTTTTCATGTTAGGTAAAGGGTTAATCTGGAACTCAAAACACAAGGAATAGCTGCAGTAAAAGGAATCGAAAATAAAAAAAAGATGGAAAAATAATTAAAACCAACACTTTCATGTGCACCTTTAATGGCACAAGATATCATAATGCTTTCACAATGGGTTACCTGAATGTCGGAGTGGATTCCAAATCCACTTCGATCAGGGGCGTGGCGACGGGGGGGGGGGGGGGGGGTCCCCCACCCCAGTCCTGGCTAAAATTCGCCACAGTTGGAAATTCGGAGGGCAAGCCATGAGTAGTTGACAATTCCATCTATCTCGACTTTAGAGCTTCTTTGGTGACGCTGATGTCTTTACTTCCCAAAATTACAACTCGGTTTCCAAGCGGCAAAATTTCCAATTGTTACTATTTACAATTACAGTGTACGCAATATCGAGCTTCATAAGTATGCATGATGTCAATCGGTACGAGATTTCTATACTACGTTTACTTATCGTAATAAAAAATCTTCGAATGCAAATCAAGAAAATCGCAGCATGTAGAATCGTTATCCGGAGTTAATTCCACCATTCACAGTCACAAATTGATGAAACATCGAAAATTGACCATTCCTGCATAAGATCTGATTTAATGTTAGGACAGTGTGAATTACTCAAAGTACTCAGCTCGAGCATTTGTTTAGCACATGTTCAATTCCACAAATAATACCAATTAATAATAACAACCTGATTATTTATTTATTGGTGTTTAAGGTCACGACAGTTTTACGGGTGGAGGAAGCCGGAGTACTCGGAGAGAACCACCGAGCAACGGCGAGCAACTGTCAGCTCCCCAACATACTAACTCCACACGAGCAAGGTTAGCATTGGTTGAAGACAAGTGCACCATCGGCGTACAGTCCGCCCTAGTACACAACGCCACCGTGCCCCCACTTAGGCAATGGGGGTGAAGTGTCTTGCCCAAGGACACAACGCGGATGCCGCAAGTGGGATTCGAACCCGGGACCTCTCGGCTTGCAGCCTGCACCTCTACCTACTGAGCCACCGCGCCCCACCCCCCTCCCCCCAACAACCTGATAATTCTATCATAAATTTGTTGACAATTCAGTTACCAGAATCAATTTTATGTCCCCAGTCATGGCTTGATTTTCATTTTTTTTTTCTCGGAAGTGAATTTCCAACTGGGGGAGGGACAACATCCACTCATTTTGCACCCTTTACCCAAAGTAACGGCGAAAACCGGCAAGCGCTATTCGCAAAAATCGCCAATTAATATTTATTATTTATTTCATTTTTTGTCTAAAAAATATAGGTTATGACCCCGTCGAGCTCGTTCCAATGAGGGGGTCATAACCTATGTTTTTTGAGAAAAAAATGAAAAAAAATTAGTTATCAAGAATTTTGTTTGCATGTGTCGTCTGCGTTTCAGGTTAGGTAAAGGGTTAAAGTAATCAACCTGTTTAATAAATTTTAAAATTGTTTTTATTCTTTTAAACCAGACCTCATATCATCCGATTGATTTATTCACATTTCTGGTATCATCACTCATTACTGTTCAAACTACTCATACTTTCTGGCATTTCTGTTATAATCATTTCTTATTTATATTCCATCATTTCACTTCCTAATTATCAAAAACTTGTTTTATTTTACACCATTTCCTCGCTACGATATAGACGTGGCTGCTGAAGTGTCGTTAAGCATCAATAAATAAATCCTATTGATCTATGTGCCTCGGCCCAACACACCAACGGGACCAGGAGCCAATACTATAAAACTTTTACAATTGTATTTTCTAGAATTGTATTTTCTACCTATTAATACAGCTGACTAAAATGAAACATTAGCATTTTAAAAGATATGGCAATTTGCCAACTGGCAAATTGCCACACCTTTGAAAATGCTAATGGTTCATTTCAACCCATTCAAAGTCAAAGTATTGGCTCCATGGACTACATGCTGAGTGGTGTAAAATTACCTGCTTCAATAACTAAAGGAAAAATATGGTTGACGCTTGAGAAGCTATTTGTGTTCAACAATGCAGTAATGCACCTATCATGCAGGTCTCTTAACCGCACAACCAATCTGCCTTTCTTGATTTGTACACAGAAAACCAAGAGGTTTCCTTAACACAACAGTCCCCATGGTAACAATTACAACGGCCGTGACAACTCGAATTTTACAAACAACAAAAATGACTGAACAACACAGCTTAACAACGAAAATGCCTAAACCACACAACTAGGTTACTACTCTAATCTACAAAACATGGTAGTAGGAATTGAACTCCCCCCACCCCCTTCATCTCCAGAGGTGTCACATACCTACCTCAGGAACAACAAAATTGCAACATTCACAGGACACTTGACGCGTTACTCGCTGCCCTTTACTTTATTATCAAGCCATTTTCTCCTCTGAATTTAAATGTGGAGCAGATAAAAATAATAAAAATTTGAACTGTAATCTCAACCCTGCAAATTTATAAACAAATCCCCAACTTTATGCAGAATTACATTTGGGGGATTAAAATTAATAATTATCTTTATCATATGACTCGTCCGTTTTGTTCACTTTAAAACATTTGATATTTTGTTTTCATATTAATCAGTGATAAATAAAGCCTTCCGCCAATTTCATTAGTGAATTTCAAAACTAGACAATTTGATTGGCTGAACAAAATACAACTGGGCCACATTTTCATAATTTGCACAATTAGAGTTGGGAGCTTTCATTGGTCAATTTCAAAACTGGACAATTTGACTGGCTAAACAAAATACAACTGGGTCACATTTGCATAATTTCAGTAGGGAGAATTTACGCTATCTGTCCTATTTAGGGTGGGCTATATTGTATTAATCTTTTACCTACAAGAAAAACGCCATTCATTTTTTTTTTATATTTTCACTTTTTGCTTCCAAAACATAGGTTATGGCCCCTCATTGGAACGAGCTCGACGAGCTCGTTCCAATGAGGGGCCATAACCTATGTTTTGGAAGAAAAAATGAAAAAATTTAGTTATACGAGGATGTTTTTTTTTATTTATGAAACTCGACCGAATTTTCTGTTTGGGCTCGCCAGAGGCTCGCCAAAACGGAAAATTCTTAGACTCGTTTCATAAATATTATATGAGAAAAACACTCATTCCATATCCTCTATATCCAGTCATTTTTTAATAATGCAATCCACTCAGCCAGACGCCTTTATTGCTTAAACTTCTCTTCAACTTTTAAAAGCCTCTGGGTACAAATTTAATGATTATTTTTTATATTTATATCTCAAAAAGTGTAATTTTTATGATAAAAAATCTATATATTAAAATGCCTCAAATTGTATTTTTTTTCAGTGATATACGATCTGCTTACATTTGGTTGGCCGAATGGGATGTTTATAATATATAGAGGATATGGAATGAGTGTTTTTTCTAATATAATATTTATGAAACGAGTCTAAGAATTTTCCGTTTTGGCGAGCCTCTGACGAGCCCAAACCGAAAATTCGGACGAGTTTCATAAATATTATATGAGAAAACACTCATTTCATATTCTATTTATCATATGACACACACACACGCACAAATTAGCCACGTAGTATGACTTTTTAACCCATCACCTAACTTGAGTTGCAGAGGGCACTTGGAAAAAATACTTCTTCGTATAACTAAAAATTTTCATTTTTTGCTTCCAAAACATAGGTTATGACCCCTCATTGAAACGAGCTCGTTGAGCTCGTACCAATGAGGGGTCATAACCTATGTTTTGGAAGCAAACAGTGAAAATATAAAGAAAATGAATGGCGTTTTTCTCGTAGGTAAAAGATTAATACAATATTACCCACCCTAAATAGGACAGATAACGTAAATTCTCCCTACTGAAATTATGGAAATGTCACCCAGTTGCGTTTTGTTTAGCCAATCAAATTGTCCAGTTTTGAAATTGACCAATGAAAGCTCCCAACTCTAATTATGCAGATTATGAAAATGTGGCCCAGTTTTATTTTGTTCAGCCAATCAAATTGTCTAGTTTTGAAATTGACCAATGAAATCGACGGAAGCCTTTATTTATCACTGATTAATATGAAAGCAAAATATCAAATGTTTTAAAGTGAACAAAACGGACAAGTCATATGATAAATTAATATACGATCTCAGTGCTTATGCATCTTTTCAGAACATTATTATGTTATGTTATTTTCATGGAAATGTCCCAATTCCATCACAAGTATTACAAATTGTGAAAAAATGATGTTTTGGGGTAATACTCTAATCTATACTTTCTATCAAAGGAAACAGTAGCCCCATTTACAATAATGCCCACCTGGTTTAAAAAATATTCCTCATACACAACATTTTGAAATAACATGGGGGAGGGGGTGCAGTCAAACTTGTTTTCCGCGGTTGGGTCTCGAACTAAAAGTACATATATTTGGGCTAGAGCATGACGCCGATGTGCAACGTTCTTTCTTCAATAGTGTAATTCCTCAATTAAATTCGACCTTGTTGTTCTTTCTGATCCCGTAATTTGATTGGCTAAGAGCCGGTCGGCTCCGTGCTCTAATCTCAGGTAATTCAATCTTACAGTGTTCTAATTGCCGGGAGCTTATCAATCAGATCGTGTCTATATCCACGCTACGCGCTTGCAACGGCGCTAAACCGCTGCTATCACAGAACGAAAACACCACCGAGTTGTTTTCTGTGGCAACGGTTGTTAACGTCCGTGCTTTGAAATTCGCAAAGTAAATTCGATCATTCCAAATAGACTGAGATCGAAAATGAGAATTTTTTATTGTTTTCCTTCAAATAAAACGTGTTTGAGGAATTTGTTCACTTATAACGATGACAGGAATTACAATGGAGAAGCACGTCTCTTGTTCCGTTAGATATTCGGGAATCTGACTATGAAAAACCATTTGTTCACTCCCCCCTTCGGGGCTCATTAACAAATGGTTTTCTGTAGTCAAATGTCCGTCTGTCTAACTCAACAAGATACGTTCATCTCCTAATTAGAGCCGTACAGAACGTGGTTCTGGCGCATTTGCATTCAAATTACTCAAATCACTCCATTTGAATCTAGTTATTACCATCCCGAGTTTTTTACATTTTCAGTTCTAAACCTTTGAATCCTGATGGTATTTGCCACGCCAGTGCATTGGCAGCAACTGGAAGGGTCTATATTCATTACTTGAGGGAAAGCAAGCATTATTTGTTATGTTCAACTTGCAGCCTTGGGGCTACACTTTGAAAATCGTGATCAGTCTACCACACATTTTTAATCGAAATGGATTTGTAACGAATCGAATCAGTGGAAAGATTCGAAACCGAATCGTACTTCAAATGGTCGCAGGACCCTCATTGAAAACACGTGAGTACATCGAGAATAATCGCTTGACTGGACTGGTTACGTGAAATAATTCATGTGAGGTGAGGGACGTTGTACAATTACTAGTGCGCGAATGCGCACGAGTGTTTTACAATATTGTTCCTCGCCTCGAATGAATTATTTCACGTAACCAGCCCAGTCAAGCGATTACTCTGTTTATTACATTTCATTATTAACGATAATTATATTATTTAACCCTTTACCTAACATACCGTCAAAACCGGCCAGCGCTGTTCTCAAAAATCGCCAATTAATTTTCATTATTTTTTAATTTTTTATCTCTAAAACGTAGGTTATGACCCCTCATTGGAACGAGCTCATTGAGTTCGTTCCAATGAGGGGTCATAACCTATATTTTTGAGACAAAAAATGAAAATAATAGTTATTCAAGAATTTTTTTTTGCAACTGTCGTCTGCTTTTCATGTTAGGTAAAGGGTTAAGAAAACAAAAAAACAATGAAGGCCCTATTACACCCACGGCAAAGTGTCTTCGTTTGCGCGCACGGATACATGACCCAATTGCTGATTGCGTATTTCACTTATGAAGTTATCGTTTATAATCAAACCGGGAAATCTCAGTAAATTTCACTTTGGAAAGTAATAAAAAATGTTTATATTAATTTTTTTACGTACATGGTGCGCCTGCATCTCTGACAATATCGCCGTACATGATGTCCATATATTTCAATAGAAGTACACATTGCAGGACTCGCCCCGAAACGTACATCCTTCTAAAATTATTCAGATAAAAGGAACACAAACAGGTCAGATTTCAGATCCTAGTAACAGTACATTAGGTGATGTGTTTCGACCAGTGTTTACATATGTCACGTATGCACCAGAGGTATGGTGATTAACATAACAACACTAGCCGCGTGGGTGCATTATTGATGATCAATATAATGGGTGCAATGCTTCGATTCTAGGAATGGGAAAACCACAATGGAAATCTTTTAACCCAGACAAACAGCTAATCGCAGTGTCATGTTCGAAGATTATCTTTTCTTTATTTCGAAAGATGCAAACCTATTCGGAACTTGTGTATGTTTTAAGGAACTTTGTACATGCAGCAACCTAGCTAATTACAGTAGCTTTCAAACCGTGACGAAACATTTACCAAAACCCCCTTCACTCTGATGTCAAAATACCAAAATTTCAGGAAGCTGTTTTTTCCCATAATGCATCTAGAAATTTAACCAATTCAATCTCGTTTGACAGAGCTCAATGAGCTCTGTCAAACGAGATTGAATTCATTGTTGGTTAAATTTCTATTTGCATTATGGGAATTTTTTTTCTGCCTGAAATTTAGATATTTTGACATCAGTGTGCAGGGGGTTAAAGCTTCTTTTGAACAAAAAAGACCTGGCGGTGTACTTGCACTGGTAGTTATTATACCGTTTAGCGAAGATGAAATAGCATATTGAAATCGTCAGCTTTTTATCGTTTATTTTTCTTCAACCTCCATTGGGGGTCACTGCCCCTTTGTCTACACCGATGGTGTATTCAAATTATCGGCACAGCGTGTGTAAGTGGTGCACCTTGTTGTTAGCTTTTGACGTTTCACATTTAACCAGAACCATGTCAAATACGTTCTGACGCCAAATTCCAACTTTCTGTCCAGTCTCAAAGTCGAGTCGAAAGTTTTTTGTTTCGCTGATTTCTGGTAGAGGGGCATATCCTGTTTCAGGAAACGTGCACTGGTCGTCTGACAGCATTGATCAGTTTGAGATATTCGTCGCAGAAAAGGATATCCGATTTCAATTCTCATAGCCTTGGTGTTGAAATGCTCAAATGTAATCGGCATTTACTACTAGAAAAATATCGAAGTTTCTATTCATATAGATACGAATGACATTATTCAATGCAAAAATAAGTGCATGTTCGGTTTCGAAAACAAGCGTGTTATGAACAGCATTTGACCGCAAATGTTGCCTTATTTCTTTGCCGTTTCTTTAGTCCGGTGTAAAAGGAATGGAAGTCCGTAGGAACGTTAGTCCCTCTGGACCATTATTCTGCGGAATTATAGTCCTAGGTCTAACATTTCTAGGAATACTAGTCCGGTGGACTACTATTCCTAGAAATGTTAGACCTAGGACTATAATTCCGCGGAATAATAGTCCAGAGGGACTAATTTTCCTACGGACTTCCATTCCTGTTACACCGGCATTATTTGAATCTTTCTGTTGGTTTATGTGCGGAATCTGCCATGGACGATTTTCTCACCGAAATACGAATGTGGAGTTGTTAAGGTAGGTGACCGTCTCATAAACGTGTCATCGAAGCGAATCGAGAACTTAATCAGATGCAGCAAACTATGTATTGATTGTCTGCATGTTGCCTTGCAATCACAGCTCGATTTGGAAGCTCATTTAGTCATTACAAGTCACAAATATTGTGTAGGGAAATGTGTTCAACCGAAAAGTGTCATACAAGCTACATCAAACACTAAGATATTCCAACCGACGCGGATGTATCACCCAGGACAATATGTAGGCGATGTCAGGCACACATTGTATTTGATTTCAAACGACTATTGTGTGGTTTCAATTATGATGTGATAAAATACCCTAAAAACCCGGCATGGTGGATAGAAGCTTATATTTTCTGTCAACTAGTGAATCCTGGAACAAGCAGTAGTTCATCACCAACGGGTGAAGTACTCCGTGTTTGGGAGGATCGAAAAGATAAACGGGGAAGAGGTTAAGTTAAGCCGTCTAGGTACTATGAGTGATTTGCATGCGATAGACGCTCGTTGACATTCGGTCTGTAGAGCTACATTTATGAGTCCAAGATCCTTAGCGTCCGGTTAAGGGATCTAGGTGCTGTGAGTGATTTGCATGCGACAGATTCCAAGATCTTTAGCGTCCGCGGTAAAGCACTTCATTGAGACTACTTCAGCTTATTCAAATCACGATGCCGAAGCATTGAACTCGGTGGTTGCTTGCACGTGAGATGATCAACGCCTTAATTGGAATTCGTTCGACTTGTTCAAATTGTCAGGTGTGTGTGTGTGTGGGTGGGTGGGTGGGGGGGGGGGGGGTACTTGTCTTTCCAATCGACTTTTCGTAGCTAAACTTACTGAGAAGTACGGCGACGTTATTTTAGTCATTTCCTCTCCAGTGATAGCCACAATTTTAGCGGATAGATAACGACCTGGATCTGATCTACGGATTGCACAGGATGCAGATGATTGTGATGCCGAAAGCGCAATGAAAGTTTTGAAGAAAAGTATATGCGCCGAAATGAAGGATATGGATATAGATAGAAACACTTAACCCTTTGGACTCCAGTGGTATCTTCCATGTCAGTTCAATGGCAGCAATTAGAAGAGTCCACATTCATTATTGGGGGTAGAACAATCAGTATTTTCAACGTGCAGCCTCGGGCTGCACGTTGAAAATACTGATTGGTCTACCCCATAATATTTACTGAACAGACATCCTATATAATAACGTTATGATGCATCATGTTCCTGGCCGGAAAAGCTGCCGATGGGGTTCAAAGTTTAAGAACTCGAGCTCAACTTTGACAAAATATCAGAGTTTTCAAGCGAGACGTTTTTGGCTTTTCTGGGTAGCTTGTCACCGAACTAACACCACACCCTACCCGAGACATTGATTATCAACGTTGTAACACCACTGGTAAATGGGATACAAACAATAATGCGAACTAAATACCTCATAAAAAAGATGCATGACTTCGGTCTTCGGAGTAACATACTCTTATGATGAATTGTTGTGTTTCAAGAAATCGGCAGCAAATACGGCAGCTATCAATGTGGACTTTACACCAATATCTAGTTCTGACGGTCGGCTAATAGAGGTAGTGGTAGATAATTTCGATGCTGACATTGCATCACATAATGGAAAACGTAATTCCCATACTGTGGCTGTTTTGTTAACTCAAGCATATAACACGTCCCAGTCGCAACACAGTCGTCTCTCACGACTTGAACGTCTGAAATTACAGATTATATTGACTATCAGTTGGATGTTGTTGGTTATCATTGACCGATACACCCGGATATGTCTATTTCTCACGCAAAAAGATGTATCCGTCGTTTCAAATGTTTTCTCGTATTCTGCGCTTGCCTCGCCACACTAGGGTGTTGCAATGTGCAAACAAGGTTAGCACACACATCAGATACGAATAGCATTTATGAATAGAATCATCAAACACCCAACACGTCCATTAAACATGTGTATCGGGTCTTATGCAACCTTTGATATGTGGCCGTAATGTCAAACATTGCAGTTCGCGAAATGACGATGGCACCTTCAATGTGGATATTTCAAATTCTTCAAGGCTGCCAGACGTTCAGTAAACCCTTTCGTTGTCAGAAGACGTTACTCTTAAACATTCCATCGAGGAAAAAAAGCTTTAGACGCCACTTTGAGGTCCAATACCACGGCGACCGGACCAAATTAACGTTTTGCTAGCTTTTTAATTTCAGGCGATTCTCAGTGAAAACAAAATTGTGTTGCCGTACAAAAAAATCTTCACCAATGCGGCAGAACATTACGTGACGTCATAGACGATACAAACCCATCCAAATTGATGATGATGATTTTTATTACGTGGCAAATGCATGCGTAGACATAACTGTCCACGCGTGGGTTTCGACCGGTCCAAGGCGACTGTACTGTACACGTGAAGTCCACTAGCATGTAATAAGTCAAGAAATTGTATAGACAAACTCAGTGCTTAGATGGCATGGAGTGATCGTATAGTGCATACTAGGAACTTGGTCTAAAGCTGGGGTCGAGAGATAGTCAGAAGTAGTAGTGATACAAGTCAGTACTAATAGTGGACGACTCTAGCATAATACAGATAGTGATGTTCATAGTACAAGTAAAGCTGAGGTCGAGACATGGTCAGGAGTAGTAGCGATAGAGGTCAGTGGTAATGGTGGACGTGGACGACGCTAGCATGAAACAGATAGTACTGGTCATGGTGCAAGTAAATCTGATGTCCAAACATGATGGTCAGTAGTTGCAGTGATACAAGTCAGTAGTAATAGTGGACTACTCTAGTATGAAACAGATAGTGATGGTTATGGAACACGTAAAGCTGAGGTCGAGACATAGTCAGTAATATTATATCTCATGCGACCTACTAGGCTCCTGATTGGACGAATGCTGCACCCCTATTTCGTGTAGTTTGCATCCACAGAACTGACCAGGCACTACACCCAGGCACTACACGTTTTCTATTTTTGGCACACTACTATATCAGTTTTCCTTTCATACTGGGCGAATAAAACTAATCAGGCTAAATTTAAATATCGATTCACAGAGGCACAACATCCACGAAACGACCCGGTAAGAAATCATTGTGGAAAAATGTATCGCTTTTCCATTGTTGAAGTCACATTTTCCGAGGCGTTCATTTTATTCCTTGAGAAGATGACCCATATCTCGTTTCGAAGAGAATGATCCATACCTGGGTACAACTTTCACGAGAACGCGTCCGGATATGAAAACTCGTTTGTTTCGTTGCTCATTTTATTTCGCAGAAACGAATAAATAATGGAATTCATTTGAATCTTCGGTGTTTTGTATCCGGTATTGACACATTCGGTAATGTATATGTGTGACAAATGTGTGCAAATTATAAAACTGCATTGTCAAATTTCGAAAATTTTAGCTTTCGTTTGTAAGTTGCGCGATTCTAGAATACACAGTTCCGTTTGGGGGGGAAATGTTTTGTTTACCCTTGCCGACCGATTCAAAATTTATCTTCTGCTCATATCAATAATCCAAGTTAGCGTTTCGTACCGAGAATGCTACCTTGGTAATAGATTAACAAATCGGACGGATGTTGTTCTTGATGGGTGTTCGATATTGATCCTTCGCGTTCGCGTTGGGAACTACACCACCTCACTGGGCACTATATGGGCATAGTCAACTCCAAGCCATGAACTATTCCTTAAATAGTAGCGATACAGTTCAGTGGTACTGGTGGACGACGCTAGCACTGAACAGAGAGTGTTGGTCATGGAACAAGTAAAGCTGAGGTCGAAACATGTTCGTCAGTAGTAGTAGTGATACAAGTCAGTAATAATAGTGGACGACTCTAACATGACACGGATAGTGATAGCCATGGTATAAGTAAAGCTGAGGTCAAGGCATGGTCAGTGATAGTAGTAATGATACAAATCAGTACTAATAGCGAATGGATCTAGCAGGAGACAGATAGTGATGCCCACGATGCAACACTGTGCACAATGGTCCAACCCAGTGCTTCATCAATTAACATTTTGCTGATGATGTTTTTTATTACCCGGTAAACGCATGCGTGGACATTAGTGCCGCCCAGTCCTCGGCGACCGTACTGTAGGCTACGGGTTTAGGTGAACAGGTTATGTTAATTTAGTCGGGAGCAGGTCGAGATGGGATAAGGCCTAGCTAACAGGCTCGTAGTAATGAAACGTGGCAATGGATTAAGACTCTATGGGTGGAGACCGTGTACTAGTTATGAAGAGTGATATAGTAGCCACACATGCTGTTGGTTGGGAACTGGGAATCGTATATGAGCTGTTCTCCATCAGTGCCCAGTAGATTTTAAATGCTCACAAATCATTATTTTCAGTTCCTGGTGGTTTTCGAAACAACAGGGTTTCCAATATCCATATATCCATCCCTATGCACAGTATATGTTGTACGCATAATGAGCATAAGCAGAAAAAAACATATCCCATCTTGTACCTGTGTGCAACATGTGTTCGTGTTGTGTTTATATTGTTCACTATCATATAAGAACATAATGTGATAATGGTGGGGTTTATATGAATGGTGCAACCTGATTTGTTGAGAATAGAGAATAGAGGTCTATCGAGGCCAAGGATAGGTCGGAATATATGGGACGATATAGAAAGCTACGGGAAAGAGTTGGCAGAACAGGTTAGAAATTCTAAAAATAATACCAACTCAATTTCCACATTACGTTTGGGTGTTTTCCCCTTTGCTGGGATAAACCGTTGATCAATCGAACAGACTCTGAGACATAACCGACCTGTTTAACAGCCCTGTAACACTACATGCTCGTCACAATGGTATGTTTCGTGGTCTGTTTGGACCGTTTTTAATTGTAGTAGTGTTCGGGTTGTATCCGATAAATGGAGATACACATATCGACACCAGTGACCCATCAGTAATCGCATGCTACCGTAGAAACGAAGATGGTGGTCCCTCGGATGGCTTGGGCCCTGCTTTTGTTTGAAACATCTCGAAGTTTCATACTTTTTCAGGTTTTAAACGATTTGGGAAAAAATCGTCCAAATCTACTATACTAATGCATCGACACTGACTGGACTGCCTGTACTGTCCATGCACTCTTGGTTATCAGCAACATAACAGCTCAGGTTGGAAAAAGGAAGGGAAACACGAATAGTGAATTGAAAGAACTAAAATATGAAGAGCAATTCCCATACATATGAATATACGGAAAAGCACGTACCTTTGAATGTGTTAATTTATCGCACGACATTGCTTTGCCCCGGGAAATCATGAGGGCCGAAGGCCTTTTTGATATCCTGGGCCAAAGCAATCCCGTGCGATAATTCTTAACCCATTCAAACGCATCAACGGTTTGGTATTTACCACACACCTAGCATGTAACAACCACACTGCCCGAAAATTGAACTAAAAGCGCCTTTCAGCTGGATAATTGTCGAATTACTTTTGGTGCCAGGAAGACATCACTGTTACTTGGCGGGGTGCCAACCCTAATTTGCTTTTTAAGTTTCACGGCATTCAATTGGTAGAAACCAATTGACACCGGTCAGTGTCACGGTCACGATGAATTACCTTCAGATATTGACTAAACTGCGGGAAAGAGCACAACATAACTTTTTAAAATAGATGATAAAGTTAGTACACTCCATCATTATCTCACCAATTGCGGAAAATATTTGTCTAGCCACAAGCAGTCAGAATGTTATTTTTATTTTGTCAATTTTTGACTTGAATCTTAATGTTTAAATACATCGGATAAACAAATCAAAGTGAGGAACTTGGAATTTCCAAGCGATCTCGACTCCGGTGCATTCGACCAACGACTGACGTTATTTATTTAGACGGGTTCTGTCTCTGTTTACGTTGGAAACAAAATCGAAGGTGTTTTCGATCACCACATGTGCGATGCAACTTTATTTTTATCATACAGGCAGAACGGTGGAAATCCTGTGTTTTACATTAATAATCGTCTGATAAAATATAAAAACGAGAGCATGATACTAATTCGTAAAATTGGATAGAAATAAATACCTCTTGGGCAAGATTTGTAATATTTTACTCTGCGGAAGATAGAAAATAGTTCACCAAAATTAATCCATCAGCTTGGCAAAAGACTATTATGGTAGGGGCAGATGATATCAAAATCGTCAGTAAATTAGGAACAAGTAGGCTGTTGAAAGAATAACAACGGAAAAATGAAGCAATCACTTTGTTAAAAATGAATAAGCTAATAAATATAGAGGCTAATGTTTACACTATCGAACACTTAATAGTAGCAAGGGAGTTGTGATAACAAGGGAACCGCTTCTCGTTGTCTCGCTTTGATTACTCTTTTGAACACGTAATTGTAGGCAAGGGAGTTGTGAGAACAAATGAACCGTTTCTCGTTGTCTCGCACTGAATAACTGTGCATTAAAAGCAAACTGAAACCTAAAGGTGGTATCGATTTACAAACAAATCGAAAGTAGTAACTTGGCAGTGCGGCGACACTACACACGTGGTACCGGGACCTTTGAGATCCCTTAAAATGCTACGCAATTTCAATAACATATCGAAATGTCGCGTGAGGAAGCTGTGGTCCCGAAATTTTATGCGGTAAAGTAACGAAATAACGCCATTTGTATCTCAAAATGGAAGTGTGGCGTAAATCTTGGTGTCAATTGCAAAACAATCCCGCACTTTCCGAGCCACTAAAATGCAGGGAAGTGTCAACAAAATTCTCTAAAGGACCGAAACCTTAATATGCACGGACTAACGGGGATAATAGACGTCATTTTCGATTGGTTTTCCCACTTTACCAAACACGAGAAGAAACCTCAAAATCTCCCATTCATTTTGAACTGAAAGGACGAGATTACTTGTATTTCGTTACAAAATAATGTTGTTTTTTTCGATGAGGAGGATTTTTCTCGTGAAAATCCTATTAAGACTGTACATAAAAAACGCTTGTGGTTAGAAGACGGTGAAAAGGTAACAACACCACAGAATGTTAACGGGACATTGGGAATAGAAAATACCGTTTTTTTTTCAGGCTGTCCCGAATTAAAAAAAATTATCAGAATTAATTCTCTCCCGCTTGTTTACGCCCTGTACATCATAAAGCAAGAAACAATAGACAAAAATAAATAGAGGATATGAAATGAGTGTTGTCCTCATATAATATTTATGAAACGAGTCTGAGAATTTTCAGTTTTGGCGAGCCCAAACGGAAAATTTGGACGAGTTTCATAAATATTATATGAGAAAAACACTTATTTCATATTCTATTTATCATATGACACACACACACGCACAAATTAGCCACTTAGTATGACCCTTTTACCCCATCACCTAACTTGAGTTGCAGGCGGCACTTGGAAAAAACGTCCTCGTATAACTAAAATTTTTCATTTTTTGCTTCAAAAAAATAGGTTATGTCCCCTCATTGGAATGACCTCGTTGAGCTCGTTCCAATGAGGGGTCATAACCTATGTTTAGGAAGCAAACAGTGAAAATATATAAAAATGAATGGCGTTTTTCTTGTAGGTAAAAGATTAATACAATATAACCCACCCAAATAGGACAGATATCGTAAATTCTCCCTACTGAAATTATGCAAATATGACCCAGTTGTATTTTGCTTAGCCAATCAAATTATCCAGTTTTGAAATTGATCAATGAAAGCTCAAAACTCTAATTATGCAAATATGAAAATGTGGCCCAGTTGTATTTTGTTCAGCCAATCAAATTGTGTAGTTTTGAAATTGACCAATGAAATTGACGGAAGGCTTTATTTATCACTGATTAATATGAAAACAAAATATCAAATGTTTTAAAGTGAACAAAACGGACGAGTCATATGATAACATTACAGGTGTAATACAGGTGCGTTAGAAGTTTCTCACGATATGTTCCAAAGTGCGTTTGCCAATCTCGTGGAAGGAAAAACAATACTAAAGCACTGAGAAAAATCGTGTCAGTTGCAGTAAACCAGACCAGTCAGACCACGGAAGACGAAAATGCCATCGTCATGTGTTTTATGCCGGCATTATATGAGTTCAATGAAAAGGGTGTGTAAGATAGTTGGAAATGTACGATCAAATGTCGGGGCAATTGGAACCTTCGGATCGCGAAATATTGTATTTCCTGAAACTGGCGGGAAATCTGAGGACAGTGGTTCGAGGGGGTATTAAGCGTTTATTAAGGGGTGGGGGAATATCCTACTCGGATCGTCTGAATGGAAAAAAAAATTCAAATTAAGAACAAAAGATGTCTATTTCTTTATTTTTGAAACGATTATCAACGAATATATGGAGAAAAGAATCATAAAAAATAATAAATTTCTCGATTGTTCCACATCTCCTCCTTATTCTACAAAAACACAAGCGTCGTAATGTATTTTAACCCCCTGCACTCTGACGTCAAAATACCAAAATTTTAAGTAGTCATATTTCCCATTATGCATCTAGAAATTTAGGAGGTTAATACAGAGTGTACAGATGGTATGATAAAAAGAAAGTATAGATAATTTGAGGAGAGTTTGTTTTCGAAATGTTCGTTGGAAAATACCCCCCAAAATAGAAATATCTTCTGATATTGATGGAAAACGAAATGTTGAAGTGTGTTCAACGTCTTTCTTACCGAAGGAGAGAAACGCAGTCAAAAATGGCCAGGAATAATAAAAAACAAAATTATTGATGAGATAAAAAAAAAATACTGTTAAAGGACAAAAATAACGTAAAGGAAGAAAAAAGAGAGAGAAAAACATAACTATATATAAAATTTACCCTTTTCCTCATGTCATTCATGCCACTTCCCATCCATTTATCCTTCAGTTTTCATCCCAATTTCTACCAGTAATCTCAGGAGTTTTGCTCTACTAGGCAAATATTTAGGACATTCTAGAAGGAAGTGTTCCAGGACCCAAGTTTCTCCTAAACTAGACATTTGGCACACTTTTCCCCGCCACCCCCCCCCACCCCCTCCCAACTCCAGTGACTTTGAGGTCACTTTGTACAACAAATACCCCCATTAGCAATCACGTTGAATGAGATGTGTGGACTGATGGTGTGAAATACTTATCTAATTAAATATTGCAATTTGTAAAGTATAAGTCGTATTATTGACAAAACAACAAAGTCTGTGTTCGACAGTCTTGTCTTTATTTCTCCTCATGTTGAGCAAGCGGCCCTGTTTTATTGACACCATCTACGGGACTGTGTGTGTTTTGTGAAAATCGCTTGTTGTCTTCGCATCAATTGCCAGATGATACTTTCATTTTCGAACCAGTAATAAAATAACTGTGTTTGTGTTGTCATCACCCGCGCGCATCTAGTTTACATTAGATGTTCATTCATTCATGCAAGGCAATATCTTGAGGCATTTTAGCCAGTTGGAGAATGTTTTACTGCCAAATCACATTTTTAGTGCAATTAGTTGAATTGGCGCTCGATAGCGTTAATATAGACAGAACGACACACGTGTGTGAATGAGTCAATTGATATGGCACGAGTGCCACCGCGGAGGGATAGAACTGGAGACTACAGGCATTGAGAGTTTCATCCTTACGTAATGGCACAAGTATCATATCGACTAACCCATTCACACGCGTGTGTCGTTCTTCTGTGTTTACTTCACGTCTTCACGTCTATTAAACAAAATATGAGAAGGAAACTCAGCAATTCATTTGAGAACATTTTATCGCCAAAACAAATGTGCAAGGGGAACCCGTGTTTCTATTTCGTCCCATGAGTTCCAGCGATTCACATTGTAATTGCGGTTCACGATTTATGGAAACGTCCAGTGAAATTTCGCTTCTATTTAAAAATAGTCCGTCAACGATTCCGTTCCTCACATTTGTGCGGAACAGTTTTCATGTTCCGCATGGTTTTGTGTGCTGTACATGGGGATTACATAGAACAAACGTGTAATAAACAATGTTCCAGTACCTATACCTCTTAAGTACTTGTAACTATAACTTTCTACTGCACACCTTTTGCTATATGAATTCCCATTCAATAATTCAAGACCCTTGAACCAGCATCAAAGCAATTTATTTTTTTTAAACTGTATTTTTATTTCCGTCAAAGTAGAAATTGAGTTTGAAGAGCAGGATGGGCCTATATACGCCCCCCCCCCCCCCCCCCCCTACACAGTCTGTTAATTCTAATATACAGTACAGAAACAATGAAACGAGTGCAAGCAAGTATTATAAGGAGAGAAGTTACGGTGCAGTAAAGAGCTTCACACTACAAATTGTTTTATAATAAATGCGTTAAACTTAACTCCTTGGTAAAGTTGCACGTCTAGGTGGATATCTACTGAACATATTTCCTGTTATTATAGATTAACACTGTACTGTTGTATTTAGGCAAGATTGTCCAACATGTAAAAAGTAACACCGTTCATGGCTACCCGTTTTGTGGAAGGGTTATTTAGCAGGCATAGAGAAAGAGGTGGCACCGATTATATATTGCTGGAAGGCCAGACACAATTCGTTACTAGCCCCATTCGAGGCCAGTGGGTCACATAATAAAAGGGATATAAAGTAACACCACAATTATTCAATTTGTTCACAAGGGTATTTTGCTGTATTGTGTAAAGTTGGCAATTAAAAATGAAATGTTCCGTGCTTTCATATCCAAAACCGCATTCACATTTCGGGTCATTGATAAGACATCTATGAAATTTGTGAGCATTTAGATTGCTACAAACCAAACGCAACTTCGTGTGAAGTATCTGGCCTACTCTTGGGCCCGATAGGCAGTACCGTGGGGCAGTCCAGTCATCACGTTTTAATATACGCTTAAAAGATTGTGGTGTATCACAACTGCACGATTCGGAACCTAATTCATTCCACAGCCCAATTACCGATGGCAGAAATGAATCTGAATTTTTTTTTGGTTCTACAAAATACATCACAAAATTATTCGTCATTACTGAGGGAATATGCATACCTCTGTGCTACAGTACGTAAAAGTCGTGACAAATAACCTGGTGCAATTCCGTGTTTCATTTTGTAGCAAAACATTAACTTGTGTCGGGTGCGTAGTGTTTTCAGAGGGACGAAACCGGTTTCTCTATAAAGTAATTGGTGACTGGAACCGCGGGTGGCGCCGCAAATTATAATCGAATACCGGGAGTATAAAATGGGTGTACAAGGTGGTTAGGACTGAGCGTGATAAACTGTATTTTAAGCTCCGAAGACAATTAATCATCGGACTTACTTTGTTGACGACACTGTCGACTTGTATGTCCAAAAACCCGAGCTTTGAAAAGTAAGTCCTTGATGTTTATCATAGTTGACTTCTTCGATAGCTTTATCCAGTAAGAATAATTGTGGTTTTGGAATTGGGGCAGGTTTACGTGAAATGCTTTGGGCAACTGTTTTTTCAGGACTGAAATTTACCTGCCATTTTCTTTTGGACCACATCCCAATTTCTTAATTTCACTTGCCAAATATGGGTTTTCCACTATCAAAGACAATGAAGTGTCATCGGCGAATAGCCTAATATTCGACTGGATGTTGTCAATGATATCGTTTATATATATATTAAACAGCAAGTGACCGAGGACCGATCCTTGTGGTACCCCTGATGGGATAACATCATTTGGAGAATTCTGGCCGTAAATAACAACTACCTGGCTTCGCCATTTTAGGTAATCCTCAAAACGAGGTGGTAAACGACCCCTAATTCCAATTGCATTAGGCTTATAAATAAGGCCGGTGTGTCACTCTCTATCAAAAGCCTTACTTATATCACAACAAACAAAGCGGACTTCCTTACAGTCATCTAATGCAACTGTTGTGTTTAGATCTTGGTCAATTAATTGGCAGACAGTGCTCTCACCCGGCATAAAGCCAGACTGCAAATTAGAAGGCTATTATCCATGAGGAATTGAAACACACGTTTAAATATTATTTTTTCAAATACTTTACTTACATTACCCGACAATGAAACAGGCTGATAATTTTCCTTTAAATTGACAGAGAACTTTTTTTATGAATTGGAATCACGTTGGCATGTTTCCAAATAGTGGGAAATTTACCTTGAGTAAACGATAAGCTGAATAGCCTACTAAAGGGTGCTGCTAATTGCACTGAGAAATTGTTTCAAGAATGTGTTACTGATTCTATCTCGACCGGTTGCCTTCTTTGCATCGCGATTAGAAAATAAAGTTTCTACTTCAGATGGTTAACATCAACTATATTTATTTGTTGCTCAGTAAAGGGGATACCGGGCAATTCCTTATCTATTACAGTACTATTTTGGCTAATAAAATATGTATTTAAAGTGTTTGCTATTTTTAGGGGATCACTTATGACTTCATTCCTTCGAGGAGTGGTGGAAAACATTGATTGGTTGTGTACTGTTGGTTCGAGAAACGTTGCTATGTTTTTCACCAGTTCTTCGGAAAAAATTTAGACATACTGACCGATAGTCTATTCCCTCATCATAATCCTTTTTGGCCGCACGAACATGAACAATTGTTTCATTTCGAGTCTGTCTAAAAACTCCCCAGTTGTCTGGACTATATGTTAGTTTGGCCTTCTTATGAGCTTTGTCGCGAACTTTCATTTGCCCCCTAATAGCAGTGGTCATCCACGGTTTGTCCCTTATCCCGTCTTGTATATGTTTGTGCGGAATAAACTTTTGGACTACATTCATTATGTGGTCAGTGATGCGTTCGGCAATAATATCAACATTCTCACATGCAAACAGGGAATCCCAATCTGACGTTGTCAGATACGAGCTCATTCCATCAACATCCATATTGTCATAATTCTAAATCATTCGGATTTAGTTTTTGAACGACGGTTGGTTTGTACGAAGTTGGACCACCACACCGTGATGATCACTACAAAATGGAGGAATATTTTCACATTTTGAAATCAAATTTGGATATGATGTTAAAACCACACTGAATTGGTTATATTCGTAGTTGCATTGGGGAAGAAGTGTATAGCCAGACGGTGCTTCAATATACGACCGCCTATGAAGAAATTGCGCTTGTGAAGAAATTTTTAGTTGAACAAAAGGTCAATAATTCCTTCAAAACTAATTGTACATTCCTGGCTTACAACCCATTAAAGTTGAATATATTGTTTTCAAGTTTTTGCATGGAGAATCAAAAGTCACCAAAACTCCCAGATGGTTGCCAAGGCGGCCATATTGGACATTCCAGAATGCTGGTTATCGAAAGGAACCATCATCTAGTCATGACTAATCAATCATAAAAAACGGTATCTGTTGGATTATCACATGGACAATCAAAAGCCCCTGGAAATCCAAGATGGCTGCCATGGCGGCTATATCGGATATGTCAGAATGCTGGTTATCGAAAGGAACCATCCTCTAGTCATGCTTAATCAGCCATAAAAAACAGTATCTGTTGGATCTACAGTTTTCACTTTATCGCTTTGACAATCAAAAGTCCATGACAATCTAAGATGCCTGCAGTGGCGGCCATATTGGATATGCCAGAATGCTGGTTATCGAACGGAACCATCCTCTAGTCATGTTTTATTATCCATAAAAAAGCAGTATTTGTTGGATCAATAGTTTTCAAGTTATCGAATGGACAATCAAAAGTCCCTGAAAATCCAAGATGGCTGCCGTGGTCACCATTTACTGCAGAATTATGGAGTATTCCAACTGCAATACACCTGAGCGTTTGAGCTATGCAATGCAAAATATAGAGCGCTATAAGCTAGATCAGTAGTGAAGTCTCGAACTGGGCCGATCAGTCAGAACATAATATTGACTCTAAAGTGTTTGGGGGGCGGATTACTACTAAATCGCTGAAGGATAGATATTTCACATGCAACTCTCGAGCCTGATCCGCGTCATCTGCGTTGTTTCCTTTTAATTATGTACCCACCAAGCGCAAATCAAATTATGGACGATTCTGGAAGAACCACCAATGCTAGACACATGGGAAGTGACATCCATTCAAGTTTCAGATGTCTGACAATTGTAATGTCTAAGTGCTTAAATCATTGTTTGAGTGTAAAAATCAAACCCTAAGAGTTAGAAGGGGTTTAACACATTGAAAGTGTCAGTTTTAATACTTTAGTTTTTAGTGTGTACCGTGTAAAAAATAGTTGTTTGTTCTGCAATGGAGAAGGAAAGGTTGACCACCCCCCATAAGAAAAAAGTATTGTGTCCATTCAACCTAAATATAAATCATGAGTATGTGTGCAGAGAGCTATGTCCAGTTTAATTATATTTCTCGGTGTCCAGGTATTAAAATAATCGAAATATTGAACGTCGAAAAACCTAAAATGTCAGTATGTATTGGAATTCTATCTTATTCGTGGTATAGGATGGGGGAACGGGGGTGCGTTAGGTAACCTAGTTTACACGTGCGCTATGAGAGGTCGATTGTTTCGTACTGATACTGACATAGAAACATTAACTCTTCACAAATATGTCACTGAGATCAGTGGTGTTTGAAGTGAAGCCCGATGAGCTGGTCTGTCAAACAAAAATATATCTTATCAAATCAAAACTGCCAACCGTCTTGGAAAGCTTTGACATTTCCCCAGTCCATTACACCATGTGCCGATCGTTGTCAGGAGAGGAAAGCATACGCACCCCCGGGTGGATTAAACTGAAATAAACTATTTATAAATATTTTGTTTTACGTCTCTACACCAGCAGGCACAAAATTGAAGTGCTGAGGTAGAACACGGCGAATTCGTTTTTTTTTAATTCAGTTTGTGTATGGAAAAACGTAGCAAATGAATCCTCGTTGAGAGAAACATCACAGCTGTTTTTTTTCCTCATCAGTATATTCTAGTAAGACAGAATGTCAAACCATGGATGACCTCAGGTATACGAAAACAGAGGAAAGTTAGAGATAACGCTTCCAAAAAAGAAAACAAAAAACTCCAATAAACCACAAGATTGGGATTTCTTTGGACAAGTACGAAATGAAACAATAGCGTGTGTTAGAGCTGCAAAACTTGAATATGATTTAACCCTTCACCTAACAAATCGGCCACATCCGCCCGCGTAATTTACAAAAATGAGCCTTTCAGAAACATATATTTCTCTATCAATTTCAACAAAACCCTATCATGTGCCGAGCTCGTTCCAATGAGGGTCACATGATATGGGTTTGTTGAAATTTCTTGCAAAATCTGAAAAAAATAATATTTAAAATAATAGATTTTGATATCGTCTGCGTTGGGTGAAGGGTTCAAGAATATCTGAGAAAAATAATATTTAAAATAATTGATTTTGATATCGTCTGCGTTGGGTGAAGGGTTCAAGAATAAATCTTCCATTTGTGCACAAAACGTCTCTTCTAAATAATGGTGAAAAACAAAAAAAAAACTCCTCTTCAATACAGCAATTGGAGCGCGGTAGCTCAGTGGTAGACTGTTGGACTTCTATGCTAGAGGTCCCGAGTTCGATCCCCGTCCGGGATGACTCTCGTTATGTCCTTGGGCAAGGCACTTTTTCCCAGTTGCCTTGATGTGGGCACGATGACGCCGTGTTCTAATGCGTACTGCACGTCGATGGTGCAATGTCTTCAACCGCTGTAACCCTACTTGAGCGGAGCTTGAACAGAGTTAGAATGCTGAGGAGGTGACAGTTGCTGGCCGCTGCTCAGTGGTTGTCGCCGGGTACTCCGGCTTCCTCCACCCGTAAAACTGTCACGGTCATGATTAGACACTGTGCATAAGTATGTGACCTTAAACCCTAATAAATAAATATAGTACAGCAATGCAAGACTGGTCAAATATTCCATCCATTTTTTGAAGATGATAAAGTCGTTAATGACTCCGAGTCCATCGCGGATATTAATAATAATTATTTTATTAGTCAAATTGATACGGATCAAGACCTGACCTTCACTAGTATTGCAATAAGTGAATCATGTATCCCTGGACTTGTACTTGGACCTCGAGGAATTGAAAAGCTGTTTGAGTAGCTTGATGTGAAAAAGGCAAATGGGTCGGATAATATCAACATAATTTTTTAAACGCTTTCTCATCACAGTTGGCTATTCCATTTTCCACAATCTTCAACATGCCGTTGGCCCAAGAAAATGTTCTATCTTTGTGGAAACAAGCCACTGTTGTTCCCATTCAATAAAA